>CM073765.1:66342002-66779838 GCA_037127475.1 Arma custos | reverse complement strand
CCTCTTTTATAGATCTACAAAGAAGTCAGAGATATAGTTACATTATTTCATGTGCATTATTAGAATATTTTATACCATGTAATTTAATTACGAGTACCTTATGGGTTATCACAACAACTTAATGCGCATGAAAATAAATTCGTATAAAAGAAATATTTTGTTTTGTTTTTATGTTTATGATATCTACATAATAAAATACATTAGACTGACAAAATATGTAGACATAATATGTCTTACTACCCGTGCAATTTAAGTTTAAAAATACCGAATTATATACATTAACATAAAACATGTTTTCTTAACTAAATATCCTACTGAACGTTATTCAGTTGGAACACGACATTACTAAGCCAAGGGTGAAGTGAAGTGTCTGGGACTTGGACAACATGTGTCACATTCTCCTAGAGCCAGATGTCGCCTCTTATTGCCCAGGATGTTCCCTCTCTGCGCTTCTACTTGGAAAATCTACTTGCTTGGGGTGTCTCCTCGACCAGGCAATAATGGTTAATTTGGTTCTAAGGATGAGGGAGGAGAGTTCTGGTAAGTGTGCTTGAAGGAAACCAATCAAACCAAAAGAAGAGCAACAAGAAATATTTCTAAATAAAAAAAAATAAACATAAATATATTTGTTCTGGCCTGGTTTCGACCTCTGGTACTCAGTTAGAAGAGTGCCGTGCTGGGGATGCAGAAGACCCGGGTTTCTTTCTTGTCCTGGAACATTGTGCTATATCTTTAGATAAGACAGTTTAAAAAAAAATAAGCTTGATTATCTCAATATGAAACGAAAACAAATCTGCACCACTGTAGATTAAATTATTTATCAGTCACAGTCATAGGCGTAACGTGGGGGGGGGGGGGAGGGTTATTGGGGATGTAACTCCACAATTGCTTAGAAGAAATTAAAAAAAAACAAACAAAGAAAGTGGAAACGCAGTTATTTTAATGAATAAAAGGTACACTAAAATGATAAACCAAAACGTAATACTGTTTATTTACAATTAATTATATTATTATAGCGGCAGTAGTGGCATCTAGCGGCAACAATAAGATCGCAAATGTGAGAAGTACAGTTTAGACAATTCTTAGAATCTAGAAGTAAAGTCTGGAAGGGTTTAGAAAGTTCCCTATTCAATTAAGTATAGTAAGTTATTGTAACCAATAAATAGGGTTACTTGTATTTAAAAGCCACTTCTTGATTGCCCTTCCAAAAATAACATTTACAAAAAATTATAATCTATTTATTTAATTTGAATCTACATGATTTATAGTATTATATATATTATACGAGACATCTTTTTTGAAGGGGGTAATATTTTGGAGTGGTTGACTGCTGGGGGTTAACCCTCCCCATGAGTCAACTCTAGTTACGCAACTGGTCACAGTAAATAAATTACCAGACGTTTCGTTGTGTTCTGATCTCAGAAAAATCACTGCCCTGGACAACTGTTGGCCTATAAATGATACTACTACTACAAGGGTCATTCTAGGGTTTAGTAAATGCAGAGACTTTATTACTACTGATCTGTATCTTTTGCTTTTATGTATCGATCAATGCTTAGAATATTTTAAATTGTATTAATAAAACAATAAACTGTTTCACTGCAAACACGAAACGATCTTAGGTTAGGTAGTAAATGGCCCTCAGCCCAACAACTCAACGCTCTCCACATTCAGCTGGCTCGCTCAACCTCTCCATATTGGGCCGAATTACATAAATAATATAAGTAATGACAGGTTACAGCACGAACCATTATGCATAACAACAAGTAATATTACCTCATACCGAAAATAGTAAAAATATGGTTATGGTTCGGGAGCAGAGAGTGGTCTGCTGTACGCTTCGGAATCCGCAGCCAGTTCCTTCGAGTCCAATTACAGAAGTTGAGGAAACCGCAGGTTATGGTTTAGCCTAACCACTTTCCCAGGCTTCTCTACCAATCAGGTATTATCGATAATTTTCCATTCGGATTTTTCTTTTCGTTGCACAGAACTGCTTTCAATGTCCAAAATTCGTTAAGTAAACTTAAAAGGAAACAATATTTTCTACCAAAGAAAATAGCATATGGGGGAAAAATGGTCCTGTTTAAGGCCAAAATAAATATTAATTGACTAGCTTATGCCCGCGGCTTCGCTAGCGTGGAATTTGGTCTGCAACATAAAGTTTCGTGAAAGATCATTTTAAATAGATAATTTAATTATTTTTTTAAAATATAAGTTATTCGTACATCCGAAATTTCATATGTCTAACTTCAAAACTGACGAATTCTATACAACCTTTGAACCCCTATTATATTAAAGGAGAAACCCTTGGGGTGGTATTATCCAAATTTCTTTCTTAAACTATACAAATGCTCCTTATTTTGTTAAGAATAAAGTCATCCATAACGACCTTAATGTCCCCTTTGTTGCTGATTTGGCCCGAACCCGGTATCTATCCTTTCATAGAAAACTTCATTCCCACTCAAGCCCTCTAGTTTCAAACCTCTTCAATTCCCGATAAACCTCCGAGGCGCCTGAAAAGAAGATGGCCACGTGACCTTCTTATTTGAACTTTGATTTGAGTACTACCAGTGGGTAGTTTATCTACTTGTCATTCTCATGTCATTATGTAACACGCATTCTATTTACTTGTTGTATAATTGTAATACAGT
This sequence comes from Arma custos, assembly GCA_037127475.1. Classification (NCBI taxonomy): domain Eukaryota; kingdom Metazoa; phylum Arthropoda; class Insecta; order Hemiptera; family Pentatomidae; genus Arma; species Arma custos. The sequence goes on along the minus strand of CM073765.1, from coordinate 66,777,187 downwards.
TGTAAATATCAATAAATAAATTTAAAAAAAAAAAAAAAAACTATACAAAGAACCTATCTACAAATTTCAAGATGCTAAGTTCCCGATTTGCTTTTAATTATGTATTGTAATGGGGGGGGGGGGCACATGCCCCCCTGCCCCACCATAAATCTGCCCTTGCTGTAGCCTATGATGTATAACCTATTTTAATCAATAAGTTTCATCCAAATCCGTTCAGTAGTTTTTGCGTGAATGAGTAACAAACAAATACAAACGTTCACATTTATAATATTAGTAGTATATCAAACAATAGTGATATGCCTTTAATTATGTACTATAATGGATTCTCCACAGTACCTAAAAAACTCTCGGGGGGGCATGCTCCTCCGTGCGCCCCCCCTAAATCTGCACTTGCTATAGCTTATGTTTTATTCTGATGTGTAACCTATATTAATGTCAAGTTTCATCGAAATCCGTTCAGTAGTTTTTGCGTGAAAGAGAGACAAACATACAAACTTTCACATTTATAATATTAGTAAGATTAGTAGGATATCAAAACAAATAGTTTCACTCATGCTCTTTATGTTATTTTAACAATTATGGTCATGTGATTTGCCTTTAATTATGTACTATTATGGATTATCCACAGTACCTAAACAGCTGTGGGGGGAGGCACGTGCCCCCATGCGCCCTCCCCCCTAAATCCGCGCTTGCTGTATACTATGTGTTATTCTGATGTATAACCTATATTATTGTTAAGTTTCATCCAAATCCGTTCAGTAGTTTTTGTGTGAAAGAGAGACAAACATACAAACTTTTGCATTTATAATATTAGTAACATTAATTAATAATAATTTACAGTTGAATATTTGACAGCAGTTAGTTTGACAAGTCACTGCAGCAGAGGCACCCCCTATTTGCCCCGAATATGGCCTACTTCGTCGGCCGAAACTTTGTCACTATTAAACAGTAAATTCTGCTTATTTTGTCTTATTTTTGTCCACGCCTCTTGACCGATTCAATCCATCATTAGAATTATCCAGTCAACTATATTCCATCTATAATAATTGACAGTTTAAATAAAATTGGGAGCGTAGTGGGTCAGTGATAGAGCGGTGGCAGCAGACTTTTATATATATATTAGCAGTTGGAGATGGATCATTTGGGATCTAGGACCCTCCTGGGGCTCACCCAGCCTCTGTAAACGGAATAGCCGAAACAAGAGGGAAAAATCTGGTGGTTCAGCGTGATGTAGGACAAATCATCTCACTGCGCAACCGTTGTCCAAGAGACAGAATATCTACCACGCAGGGAACCCTAGGCCATGTTGAAAGCAACCCATTTGATTTGAAAGATTTTCTCTCTATGTGCTGTAACGAAAAATTCATTAATCTTATGGAAAATATTTAGATATTTTATTTGAAAAGAAAAGATATGGCCAGGACCGGGTATTTCACCTCTCCGTGGTGACGCCTCAACCATCTCGGCCACCCCGGCACGTTTCTCGGCCAGCCCTATCAATTCCTTTCACCGCTCCTATATCTCCGTGTTCTCGATATATACACGGGGAGAATAATAATTGAACATTACTTTACTTTTGGATTTTGTTGACTTTAAGTCATTAATATTAATAATAATATTATAATATTAATATTACTACAATTTATTCAGTTGTTATATGATATATTTTTTTAAAATATTTTATTTTATTCGAATCGAATCGGTGAAATTGAGGTGAATCGGCTGGCCGAGAAACGTGCCGGAGTGGCCGAGATGGTTGAGGCGTCACCACGGAGAGGTGAAATACCCGGATTCGAGTACCGGTCCTGGCAAAATATTTTCTTTTCAAATAAAATATTTAAAAAAATGATATAATATAACAATTGAATAAATTGTTGGAAAATATTTATTAAAATATTATTAAAAGGTACCTAAGGAGCCTAGGAAAGTAAAACTTGACCTCGTTAGTATTTTACTCTTTGAGGGACTTAATTTTTAGTTTAAAAAAATTTACAATCACAACTTATATTTGCATAATTGTTTTTATTATTTTTGCTATTTACTACGCTATATATTATTATTAGTAATATAGGTTAAACTGAAGTAAAACTAGACAGTATTAACGGACGGATCTTAGCTTGCTGCAGAGGTTGAGTTGGTGCACAGGTGGTTGCCAAGGTCACCGCCAGGTCAGGAGAAAATATCTGAGGCAGGTATAGGATCTACCTCACTGAGGCTAAATGCTATCGTTGTATTCTGTGGCATGCTTTATATCACGTGCTATTCAACAATTTATAATTCAAATATAAAAATAAATAAAATAAAAAAACTGAGCATTAATCTTATGTTCTAGTAAATAAATGGTATCTGTTCCGCAGACTGTAGCTTCGCGTTGAGTTACAACAAGTTCTAACTGTTCATTCGTTTCCCTTTTAATATTTTCCAAAAATACAAGTTATTGTGAGCTTTAGTAATTATGGGAAAAGTTTATACTTCAGTAATCATTTCATATAGACATAAAAGTTTCAACAAACATTTCGAAGTATAGATGATATATTTTAAATAATAATAGTTTACCTTATATATATATTGTTAGGGGCTACTGGGTATTAAAATGAATTAAACAATTCCTTAATTAAAGATACTAATATTTATTAACAATATGATAAAAATGATACAATTAAACTATTAACAATTAAATTATTAAACTAATATAAATTTATAATGACAATATTCTAAAGATTATAATCTAGGCCTAACTCCTATTTATTACAATAATATAAGATATTACTAATTCTAGATAGCTTAACTAGTTACAATAGTTTCTATGAATATTATAAAAATACACTACAATTTATAACTAATAGTTAACACTTACAGTTCACTAGTCCACCGACCGTAAGATTCTCCAAGTATGACAAACTGACACACAGTAACAAACAGAAACAGTTTATTACACTCGCGAGACTGTCACAGTTCACTGATACACTTATTACACGGGCCGGTTCAACACTGACTAGTTTATCACACTGACACTCACTTATCACAGATCTTCACCGTTCAACTCTCAGGCTAAGACTGACTGACTCGAGGTGAGGGAAGTCTTTAAATAGACAATGAGGGGAACATTCTAGAACACGAAGGGGCCAGAAAATTCTGGAATCTTCTTAATCCTTTGCCGACAAAAGGAGACGATCTAGAACGGTCCTAATCCTATTTTAACTTCTCCCGCCGACGGATTTAAGCCGCTAATCCTCTTGCTTCCGTCTTCCTGCCGGCGCCCGTAACAATATATATATATATAAGGAAGAAAATGGCCCGGCTGGAGGTAAATATTTTTTTCTTCAGTAGGGAGAACTGTTTATTGGAGAGCCAACGTTTCGAACCACATTGCAGGTCTTCTTCTGGGCTGGGAAGGAGTCAAAAGTCCAGATCAACTGGTCAGTTATTATTAAGTGGCTAAGTCAGACATTATGTAGTTATTCCTTTCAATATAACTCCATATCAAGCAAAAAAAGAACTGTCACCTGCTGTCTAGTGGTTAGCTTAACAAACTACTAAGCCCAAAATCGCCGGTTCGTAGCCCGGCAAGTGGCCCTAGGATTTTTTTAAGGGAGTAAAAATCTTTAGTTATGCCGTCCTTCGGAAAGGACGTTAAACGGGGGTCCAGAGCCTGTACGATGTCAGGATTAAAGATCACTGTCCTAATTCAACTTGGATAGGTAAAATTTAGAGCACCCACTGTAAAATCGTCAGATTAGCCAGATCTGCATAAAGTGACCTTAAATCAACAACATTACGAAAATTGTTTGCTTTCTGCAATACAATCAACACGACTGGAAAAAACCATTTATCACCGTGGCTGTAGATTTGTTCTTGTACATAACTGCAGATCAATACCTGAATGTTTAGACGTGGTGTTGATGGGATGATTGCGTTAAGGATGGTTTTATGGGTTAAAAAAAAAAAGTTTTTTTGGGTTTAAGTGTGAGTTGTTTTCCGTAAATCCAAGTTTTTAAGCATCGATTGGTGGTTTCGGCATCGAACCATCAGGACCCTTAAACATTTTATTATTTATTTATATATTTTTTGTGTAATTTTTCTTTTTCTTAGCAACGCACCAACGCTTGAGCGATCGACCGAACCCCATCTCCGTGGTTTCAGCTTTGTTTCTTATCTCGGTGAAATTAGCATCCGTCATTAGAATTAATATCGAAAGAAAGGGAAAGTGTTATAAAGTGTGGCGAAGATCCTGTTCGATTTGATTAATTTATTGCACGAGGCAGACCGGGAATTTGGTGGTGGGATGATTAAGTTGGACAAGTCGAGATAAAAAGAGGAGTTGTGGATTATTAGATTAGCTTATGATAGCCTTTGTTATTGTAATATTGTTCTTAACAAATTATTAGTGACATCATTTTGTATAATTAGTAATTGGTTAAGAATTTTATCTAGTAACTTTGTTTATTGTCAAATTAGTTACTGCAGCTGATTGGACGAAGCTACAGTGGGAGTCCTAAATTTTTACTATTCAGTTATTATTAGGTTGGGATTCTTTAACAAGTACTTGACAGCACAGGCTCAGGAATGCAATTATATGTCCCTTCCGAAGGACGGCATATCCCAGGACTTATCACTCTGCTTTAAAAATCCTGTAAAAAGCTACAAGTAACTCTGTTAGATATCAGTAATACATTTGAGATTTCTGAAATTTTCGAGGTATTGTTTACGATTTTTGAGATATCTTTAGTTAGTCCTGCTTTTATTGGTAATCTTTCATGAAGACTAAGAATTATTTTTATTTATTAAAAAAAGTAGTCTTTTATAAATTATGTTTTTATGGCCATTCACAACTTTTATCATTAGTGTTGTTCTTTATTTACATTTTTCTGTTTCTCTTTTTCGTTCTCCTGTATTTTTTTATTGTTTTAGTTAATTTTAAGGAATTCCATTATGGTTTTCTATATTTTTCCTACCGTTCCCAGTCACTTGGAGGTTTCTTTCCAATCCAGAATTCTCAAGATATCTCAAGATATACAGAGAGGAATCTTTTAAGTCTTCTCTTACCCACAGGAACCATTCACTGCTGGTAACAAGATATATAATTTATCTGATACATCAACGAATCAATATTACGTTTATAAAATCTTGGGAAAGTAGGAAGGAATTCATTAAGCCAAAAAGTAGAGGTTTGCAAAAAAAAAAAATTATATATAAAGATACAGAATGTGGTTTGGCCGAACATTAAATTAATATGTAAGTAAGAAATAGTTGGGGGTGCAGTCAATGAAAACACCTTAATAAGTGTGTACTTATTTATTATGTGCCGACGTTTCGGCCTACAATGTAGGCCATCTTCAGGGCAAATATACCAAGCGGCGGCGAGGACGATCAACCGCCAATTGGCAGTTATTATGGTGTTTTCATTGACTGCACCCCAACTATTTCTTCCTTACATTAGAAGTTCCAGTCAACTATCTCTTCTCTAACATTAAATTAATATAGTTATTAGTATCTACCAGTTTCACGTATAACATTCATCACTATAATCCATGATATGGTTCAGTATATAAGGAAGAAATAGTAGGGGGTGCAGTCAATAAAAACACCTTAATAAGTGTAACTTATTTATTGTGTGCCGACGTTTCGACCTACAATGTAGGCCATCTTCAGGGCTAAGAGAGAGAAACAAACAGAAAAACATATAAGAAACGTTGCAGTAACAAGAATATGGTGACAAGTAATGTAGTAATGTGGTACAAGTAATGTGGAAATTAAAATAGTGACTAGATATGATGAAATAGTGAATAGATATGATGATTAAAGATAACGAATATAAAAGTGGTTACAAAATATAATAAAATTAAAATAGTGATAGATAAAAATAAAATTGTAGATGATGAACAGAAATTAAAATAGTGATAGATATAATAATTAAAGAATACGAATATAAAATACAGAAAATAAATGTGCAGAAAGGATAAAATGTAAACATAATATAAAGGGAAAGAAAAATGAGGAGGTAAACGGAAAGATACAAAATGAGAAGATTAAAATATGAAAAAAAATATAAAACAAGGGGTGGAATATGAAGGATTTAGAAAAAACTAGTTTAATTATAGATATAAATGGAATGATACCAGACATCTAGAGGTTACATAAGTAAAATGTAACCTCCAGGTTTTTCTCCCAATTAATGATACCCACTTTATTGCGGCTGGGTGAGCCCCAGGAGGGGCCCATCCTCCAGATCTCAGGGGCGATCCCCAGTTGTTAACATATTAAATGAATGAAAACATTCGACATCGCAACCCAGCGCTCTACTACTGATCTATTCCGCTCTCTGATAGTTTTAGGACTAAGAATATTGAACAACTACCGTCTGGTGAAATAAGAAATATTCGCATTATTCTCTTTTTTTTTGTCATTTTCTGAAAATTATCACAAAGTGGCTGGGTATGTTAATTTTTTTTTTAAACTGCTGATTATTCAGGTTAAAAAAAATAATATAGTTTTAAATGAAAAAAAATAAGTATTACTATTGTAGTACTATACAATATATTGGGTTCTGTATGTGCTAGGGATTGTACTGTTTCTATGACAACACTCCACCAGCTGATCACGTTTAAGGGGTAGGATTTTCCTCCAATCAGGATTGTCCAATTTATAAAAGGCTGAGTAAGCCACAGAAGAATCTCTCGATCCACAGCACGATAACACAATAATTAATTTATCTGCCTCATCCAATCTCGAAATCGTGATCTGGGAATCAACAGTACAATTTCCTGTATATCTTTTATATACAGGGTGACTTGTAATTATTGGCGGAGCCTTTAGGGGGTGGTAGTATGGGGCAATTCCAGTCGATATTACTATGAGACCTGCTGTCCTAAAGTTAACTATTTCCAAGATATTCCTACTAAAAGAATTTTACAAAAAAATCCTATTTAAAATCTTAAAATAGCTATAAATCCTAAAAATTGGTCTTTCTTTTTTGTTTTGCAACAAAGATATTCTAAATAAGGAATATTAATAGTCAAATCTTCGTAATTTCGGTATCTTACGCGAAAATCTTTAAATAAAACATTAAATGAAAAAAATACGGTGACTTTATCTAAAACGTTGATTTATTCAAAAATAGTCCCCCTAAATAATTACTTACTAAATAATCAAAAAACATCTACGTTACATTATTTTTCAAATTAGGTATTACCTCATTCGATTTAAATTTAGATAAAATAATAAAATAAAAAAAATAAAATGGTATTAGTTCCTCATTTGACAACCTGAGGATAAATATATAAATATATTGAACAGGTATTTTGGTTGATTTTTCTCGTTGTAATAATTCGGTATCAACTTGATAGTATCATTTATGTATTACTAGCTTTTTTTGCCCGCGGCTTCGCTCGCGTGGAATTTGGTCTGCCACATAAAGTTTCGTGACAGATCATTTTAAATAAATAATTTAATTTTTTTTTTAACTATTAGTTACACTTACATCCAAAATTTCAGATGTCTAACTTCAAAACTGACGGATTCTATACAACCTTTGAACTCCTATTATATTAAGGGGGGAACCCATGGGGGTGGAATCATACAAATTTCTTTCTTAAACTATACAAAGAACCTATCTACAAATTTCAAGATGCTAAGTTCCTGATTTACCTTTAACGATGTACTATAATGGATTCTCCACAGTACCTAAAAAACTGTCAGGGGGAAGGGGCCGTGCCCCCGTAAATAAAAAAAATCCGCCTTTGATGTAGCCTATGTGTTATTCTGATGTAGACAAACATACAAACTTTCGCATTTATAATATTAGTAGAATGTATTAACATCGTATAAGTGCCAATTTTATTATTATTCTGTTAATTTTATTTTATTTTAACATGATTCACTACAATCATTTAGTTTTTGAATTGTTAGGGCATAATATGCTCTCTCTCTCTTTCTCTCTCTCTCTCTCTCTCTATATATATATATACATATATATATAATATTCTTATCTATTTATACAAATATAAGAATGTGCTAAGGAGTGACCTACAACTAGAAAAAGATGGACGAATGCAAAATAAAAATGTTTTGACGGATATATCTGTTGTGTTGTCCCACTCGCGACCTAAGCTATATATTTTTACTAAACGACGTTCATGTGAGTCATATGGTCGTGGTGGAAACATGTCCGATTTATCTTTTAGGTTTCTTGCCAATTCTCCATTGTTCATCTCTCTGTTAGCTAGATCTATATCTATCCCAGGCGTATAATATATCTAGAAGGCTGGTAGAAATAGAGTATTTGCAGCTCAGTCAGTATAAAACAATAAACTATAAATATAAGATTAGTAGATGTTTTAAAAATTTAATACAGTTATTCCTAACTATAGAACAACTATTTTAAATAAAATTAAGGTATAACTCCAAGATGGCTCCTTACTAGCGCAATACAGCGGAGTGTTAACTAATTATTTTTAAGTCAATCTCTAAAATTTATTATCAAACTTATTTTTGTTATCCCTTTTACCATACAACGCATATTTATATAATTATATATCTTTTTATACAAATATAAGAATATCCAATTGAGGGACCGACAACAAGAAAGACATGGGCGAAAGCTAAATAAAAATGTTTTTTTTTTAAATATTTTTTTTTTGAAGAGAAAAGATTTGCCCTGGCCAGGATTCTCTTCAAGTGTTAATTTCGCGATTTCTACACGATGAAGAATGTTCATTGAACATTACTTTAATTAGGATCTTGTTGACATTCGTCAATATATTATTTATAATTTATTTTTATTTTTATGGTAATTGCAAAATTGGCGAGAACACAGGGGTATAGGATCGGTGAAGAGAACGGATTTGTCTAGATACGAGCCCTGGTAGCTCAGTGGTTTAGAGCATTACGACGGAGACGCAGACAATCCGGGTTCGAATCCCGGCCAGGGCAAATCGTTTCTCTTCAAAATAAAAATATTTAAAAATAATTTCAATAAAAATAACAATTAATAAAAATAAATTTTAAATAAAAATGTTTTGACGGATATTTCTCTTGTACTGTCCCACACGCGAGCTAAGCGATATTTCATACCTAAGCGATAAAAATTCTTAGCCGGAAACATATTTTAAAGTATTCTATTAAACTCAGAGATATGATACTTAAGTATTGGTTATAAAAATGTTTTTCCTTCTTTTCACTTATGTTTTGAATTTCACTTAACGAACGATATATATAAATCCATTAAAATGAGAAAAACCTCTAACAAAAGACATAAAATAATTTCTAAGAACACTAAAAGAAACCTATGTAAGTAAAAAAACTAATAATCTGGAAGTTAAATTGCTGTCTCTTAAGAATCTGTTTGAGCTATTGAGAGGAGATTAACTGCATTTGGTCTTCTTTGGTTTCAATTTTGAATTGGTTAGTTATTTTCCGGTATTTCAGAGATTTTTTTTTTTAATTTTTCTCTATTTGAGTTCTTACTTAGCACCTTAAATGTTTAGCTACACCACTCCACACTCCAGAATAATGAGTAAATATTTATAAATAATGTTAAGACCGTGGAAAAATTCCAACGAAAAGCCCTTAGTCTCCAAACTAAAACAGAAATTAAAAATTATCTGTCCAATATTTCGCCCATTCAGGCATCCTCAGGGTAGAAAGAGAAAAAACAAAACAAAACATGAATAATGCACCCAAGAAGCATCCCACCACCTCGAAGGCTCAAATGCAACTAATGAACCATAAAGAAGGTTACTCGACCTCGGCTGGGTAAGGTTAGATAAACAGCTGATAGATACTGGAGAATATGAAAATTCAACTTACACTCACCAAACTACAAAAAGCACAACAGGAAAAAATAAATAATTGTAAACAACACCAAAACATGAGACAAAAAACTATATGAAAAAATTAAAGTAAGATTGCAATGAAAAGAAAAAGAACATTATCAAGACACCAGTGGATTTATTTTTCGTTGGAATTTTTCCACGGTCTTAACATTTATGTAAGGTTTATTTTTATTTTTCAATAGTTATAAATAATTTTAATTTTGAAATTCAATAAAGGCTGGGTGTGACCCATAATGTATTTCCAGATACCAGATCGTTAATTCTAAGCTACACTGCTTTCTATATAGAGCTAAGTGAAAGTAATATCACGACAATAGATTCGATAACTATCGATTGTTATCGTATAAGAAGGATATCGATATTACAGTTAGTGCACTAGGGAGGGATAGAATCGATTAGCTGGCGAAAAGGAATCGATTCCGGCCGAAAAGGTTTCAGTTCACGGCTCGTTAACTCTAGATACGTTGCTTGATCTTTACCGTCTGATATTTCTTCCTTCGGCTACCGACCTCTATCTCCTTGTAAAGGAAATATAGAGGGAGCTATTCATTATATATAATATTTACAATAAAGTATTTATATTTCTTATATTATTATAAATATATACTAATACGAAATAACAATAAATATAAAGCTTAGCAAACCTGAATGTTCGATGCCGACACCAACAATTACAGTTAACAAACCTTAAATCGTAAGAAAAAAAAAATTATTTTTTCAATTCTATTATTTTCTTATTCTATAAATTGCTTTCTTTCATTTAATCACGTGAAATCATATAATAATTAAAGCCAACAAGAATGATAAAATTATGAGAGGAATAAAATATCAGAATGCTAAAGGAAAAATCCCCAAAACAAAGCCTGAAGTCTCTAAAATCTTTGAAAAAATAGGTTGTGCAGATCGCTAAGAATTTTGATTTTGCTGTTTTTGTGAAACAGAAGGTAAAAATTTTAACGAATTTTGTTGTGAAACTGGATATTTCGTGTAATCCTAATGTATATTACCAGTTTTTGTGTATGTATATATAAATTTGGTTGGTTGTTTTTTTTTCCGGCTGATCAGCTGTTTGTATAACCCCCTCCAGCTGTTTGTATATTGCCTTCCTTGGCCTTAGTGCCTTGTTCAATTTTTTTGAGTGAGTTTGTTGTCCATATTTGTCAAATCTATTTTGACTGTTGATACTGAGCGGAGTGGTAGAGCACTGAGTTGCCATGCCGAAAATCCTGGTTCAAATCTCGCTGCTGGCGAGTCTTTTATTCGGTCTTTTAGCTGTCGGAGATGGAACATATGGGATCTAGGACCCTCCTGGGGCTCATTCAGTCTCTTGAAATAGTCTCTACCATGTACTGACCCCCAGACCCATTCATGGTTTTTCGTGGTACATGTTTTTTTTATTTGTTACCTTGGTGTGATTTTTCTTTTGGTGTATGTTGATGCCTGAATTCGTGAACGTTGATTGGTTAATTATTCCAGTATTTTAGAAACTTAAGCTTTGCTTTTTGGTGTTTCATTTCTATTGTATTCTAATTAATATTTTAAATGTTAAATTGTCATTCACTTTTTGTCATCTAATTTTCTCTGCACGATTCCTTGTGAGACATTTATAATTTTTATGGTTAGAACAACATGAGTTTACATTATTCCCAGTTAATTGAAAACTTTCTCAGACAAGTTTCAAGTACTGTTATATTCTCAAAACTAATTAGAAACTAAATTTCATTAGTCGATCGGTAACATTACATAGAATAAAAAAAAATAAGGAAAGAAATTAATTGGGGAGATGACTTTAGAGAAAGCTTTACTGGAAAGGTGAAATCCCATTGGATGATCCAGCAATGCCTTCTTGATGTAGCCACCTTACTAAGGAAGTTAATTTCTTCTCTCGTAATGCTCGTCATGGCGGAAGTTAATACCTAATTAACCAATCTGTTATTGTTTTACCATATATAGAAGATAAATAGCAGAGTGGGGAAGTTCAGAAGATACGTAAGAAGGGTTGAGTGAGCTGCAATCTCTCACAGGAAAACAAGTAAATTATTTTTGGGTTTACTATAATTAAACCTGTTCAAAAATATAGTGCATACATATATCTGTGGCACCTGTGCATAGTGGGCTAAGTAGAATTTTGTGAATTTCAAGCTATCTACTTAGAATCATAATTTTTTTCTCTTTCCTTGTGTCTAACACGCCAAGTGTTCCGTCCATTGCAATGAAGGATATTCCTTTGTGAATCGTGGGCTGATACTCCAATCTTGAACTTAAAATAAGTTCAGAAAAATTACGATTCTAAGTAGATAGCTTGAAATTCACAAAATTAGGCCACTATGCACAGGTACCACAGATATAGCTCTTTGTTGGTATGTTGATGGTTTCTGGTTCAAATCAGGCTGTGACAGATAATTTATTTAATCTGTCAAATGCCGATAGATCGGAATATATTATAATTATTTATTTAGAGATTTCTTTTAGAAGATAAATTAAGATAAAATACTGTTTCATCTAAATAATTCAAGTGAAAAATTTATTAAATATATTTATCAAGAATCCTAAAACCGTTTTCCTCTCCCAAAGCAATATTTGCTGTCTGATTTGTCAAAGGAGCGTGTTTTCGCTTCAGAAAATTTTATTCCTCTTTTGGCCAATCCGTTTGAAGTCCTTCTGTAACTTGTTGAAAAAAGTTCTTGAGAAGTTAAGGAATATTTAGTGTGCTAAAAATAGTGTTTATTTATTTATATGTATTTGTAAATTCAGTAGCTCAGTGGGAAAGTGCTAAAGTTCCCGGGTTCAAATGCGGCTGCGGCAGATAATTTATTTAACTACAGCTTCCATTGGCGTTTTATGCCAGTGACGCGGTTGGGAAAGGGGGCAGTGGGCTCCCTGACTCCTGCTTTGCCCTCATTCCTGGGGAAGAAGCTTAGTTCGGGGACCTCAGGCAAATTGTAAATAGTGTAATTATGGTACGAATGTAAACAATTAATTTATTTTTATCACATTTTCGCATTTATTTTGTTTTTTTATACCGCATGTATATATTTTTATTACATTTATTTATTTTATTTTTGTTTAAGTTAATTTTGTTTTGTTTTAATGGGATGATTGTATACCTACTTAGCACTATTATTCATTGCCCACAAGTGGAAGATTTTAATAATTCAATAAAGTACTATAAAAAAAAAAGGTACTTGTGTCTTAACGCAACCCAAGTTACTTTTGCCGACTTGTTCGCTTCCGCGAGCAGTTACATTTTGTAACAGTTACATTTCTAACAGCTGATTTGTTCTATGTTTCTTCTTGCTTACTGAGTTTTGATTATTGCTGATTTATTGTTTGTTATTTATTGTTCGTTATTTGTTTATTGTTTGTTTGCTAGTTTGTTATAGATTTTTCGTTGTTATTATTTTAGTTATTTATTTAATAAGTGTAAAATGCGTATTTGGGATTTGCCGACAACAGACGAACAAGCTATTATTTTTTTGCAGGAACGAAATATTTTACCAAAACAAAGAAAATTTAGCAATTCCCATGAAATGAAATTGTATTGTGGTAAACGTTTCTTTTGGAAATGCAATTAAATCTTGATATTGAAGTGTGTTTCGACGCATTTCCATCTAAATGCGATTAACAAATTTTTTATCAATGAACTATTGTGATTTTTCATAACTTATTTGTTTTAATTATAGTGATTTTTTTGTCCATTGTCCATTCTTGTGTAATTAATTGTTCATCATACATTAAATTTTTAAATATATTTTTTAAAAATAATTTTTCATTATTGTGATTTTTCATTACTTTTATTTCATAATTGTTCATTGTTGTTTAATTAATTATTCATTTTTATTATTATATTCCATTTTTCAATAAATTCTTTTGATTTCTAATTGTTGATAATTTTTTAATCCCAATAAATACAAGGTTAGAAATGTAACAGTTACAAAATGTAACTGCTCGCGCATGCGAACAAGTCGGCAAAAGTAACCAGGGCTACGTTAAATCCTTTAGGATCTGGAGATCTTCCATGGCCTCACCCAGCCTCTATAAAGTCTGTATCCATAATTAGGGGAAACCTGGTGGTTGGGCATGATCTAGGACAAATCACCTCCCTGCCCTATCGTTGTCCTAGAAACAGTTCAGTCTCTACCATGTACTGAACTCAACGTCGTAGTTGTAGAGGTTTTCTTTTTTATTCTTATGATTAAAATAGTATAATACAAGTTATATTTCTTTTATTAATTATAATATTTTTGTTTCAGGACCCTGATTGAACTACAGAATATATTTTGGGTAAGTTACGATCCCTTTTAAATTTTTTTAGGATCATTAAGTGACAGTGCAGTTTCTACACTGTACTTGAGCCAAATACCCCTGGTACCAAATAAGTTGTACTGTTTTTTTATAGCATCTTAATAAGGCTCAGCGAACCCAAAACTACCCAAACCCAAATCCACTAGATCACTCTTAACAACGCAATACTCCCACCTACGCCTCGGTCTACCAGGATCTTATAGAAATAGTATTTTCGGTAAAGCTGGTGTAGGAGTTCCGTGGTTCCATTTAGTAAGATTTTACTTCTTGATCACTAATTTTTTTATGCGCTAGAGGAAAACAGTATAATAACATGCGTAAACTTTTGATATATATACATCATGTTAGTAGTGAGTATGATCATGCTCTTTCTGATAAAAACTGATTCATCCTCTTGTAGGATAACACTATCTAGTTTTAAAAATTCTTGCTACCGGCGGAAAGTGACTCTTTTATGATAACAGGAGACATATTGTTAAATATATAACAATACATTGTTAACCTGAATAACAATACTGTAAACTACAGGCCTCCAACCGCTCCAAGTAAGTTATATACTATCTGACTTTGTATATGCTGGTCACTTCCTGTACCTTATTTACATTATATTATATATTATTAAATATATATACTTCACCTCTACAACTTACGAAGGGTCTTGAGTAACATAAATGCTGTTTCAAGACTACGCTTCTACGTGGAAGTGATTTGTCCGACATCACGCTCAACCGACAGGTTTTTCTTTCCTTTTAAGGGTACCCACATTATAGAGGCTGATATATATATATATATATATATTTTTTTTTTTTTTAATTTTGAAGATTATGTCTTGTCGGGATTCGAACCCGGGTCGCCCGCGTTTCTAGCGCGGTGCTCTAACCACTGAGCTACCAAGGCACGCATTCCAGCTAGACAAATCCTTTCTCTTCACTGATCCTATATATCCCTGTGATCTCGCAATTTTTCGAGGTGTACACGGGGAAGTATGTTCATTGGACATTACTTTAATCGGGATCTCGTTGACTTACGTCAAATTTATATTCATAATTTTTTTATTTATGGTCCTTTTTTAACTATCTAAATATATATACTTTTTTTTATTTTGAAGAGAAAAGATAAAAAAAAAGTATATATATATATTTATATATATATATATATATATATATATATATATATATATATATATATATATATATATATCATAATATATATCAGCCATAGGAGGCTGTAGGGTCAATCGCACTTCACCTTATTTACAGTTTTCTTTTATATTATTTTTAATATTTCTTAGTTTTCTATCAATATCTACAATATCAAATGGATTGTTTATGGTTATGACAAGTATGATAATAGTTATCAGAACAAAGGGGCCGGAAATGCACTGCTATCATCGTATCTGATAACAGAGGAAGCTGTTTTTACTGACTTCCGATATCTTTATCTTTACTTTATCGATTCTATTGTCGATTTTAGTATATCTGTGAATAATTAAATTAATACATTAACATTTCACTTATAAATAATGACCATTTTAAACGTTGGCTACCCTTTGGTCACTTAACTTATGTCTCTATTATATTAAACATTTTTAGTGACCTAATCTTTAACGGGTTGAATAGTTACGGAAATTCGTACCTCATATTTTTTGGTCCTTTTAGATAAAAAAAGGCCAATTTCCTTCTTTAACTCACCAATAGAACCCATGAAGATGAGAACTATTTCCAAGCTAAGGACTCAGGCCGCGATTAATCTCAACCACCAGATTTTATCACTCATTACGGATATCGAACTGTTATGAGTTGGATAAGTCCCAGGATCGATTCACGGCTGTTGTAAAGTAAATAACATAAATAATAAATAATTAATCTATTACAGCTATCCTCGATTAGTAGACAATGCCTTTATTCACGCGGTGCAGCGCTCCCATTAAAAACAAAACAAAAACATATTTATTTTTCACAGTGACTAGCCTGATCCGATTCGATTATTCTTCGCCATAATCATCAACAGCGAACATCCATCACGTGGCGTCTTCTTCTCGTTAATCTCAACTTCTTTTGCTCTTCTTCAGTTCTCTCTTCTGTTACCTCCCCACCTCCTTTCCTTCCCGAAATCGCTCTGCGGATGGTTTAACACAGGCACTCACTACGCCGGTTTCTTTTCTCTTGGCAATTAAGTGACAGTTACCCGTTAGGTTTACAGTTGACCCCTGAAGAAGATCGGATGACAGGAAACACACGGAAGAAGTGGAAGAGGGGAACGCTGTAGGATCTAGAAGGCTCTTCGAACGACACGGTCGATTAAGGTACCTTATGTTGCCGGAGATTGACCACCTGATTTTAACTTTCATCTCATCAAGACCACAAATCTTCCATATATTTGTTTTTTATTTCGATAAATTACCATATTTTCGATAATAATAATAACTGCAAAAGGATTAGAGGAGGCTCGATATCGACAAAACACCGCTTCTAAACTTCCATCAACGGATTATAACCTGCTAGCGACCCGTCCCTGCTTTGCACGGGAGGATGACATATTATGCCTACATGTTTGTCTGCATAATGTATTCTATTATGTAGCTAATATAAACGAAAAAGATCACCGCGAACAAGTAGACATACACGGCCAAGGACTTTGTTTTAAAATATGCATAGATAGATAGATAAGAGATATTAGGCAGTGTATTTGATGAAACCTCCCTGGTGGCTATACTTTTCCCAATATTTCCCCAAAATATCGTTATATTCCAACCCATTTACACAAAACCTGGACAAATTATATACCTAAACCTTCCTGGTGCATCACTCTATCTATTAGTGAAAACCGCATGAAAATCCATGCAGTAGTTACTGAGTTTACCGCGAACAAAAGCGGCCGCGGACTTTGTTTTATAATATGTTTAGATAGATAAATCTATAAGCCTATACTTATTGGACTGTATCTAAACCTATAAACAGGAAAAGATACATAGATTATTTTCCCTTAATGGTTTTGACTTCTTGATAAACCATAACTAAACAGATCGTTATAAAAAAGGAATTTTAATTTATTGGCGTATTTCATGACAACTTAGATGGCGTTCCATCTCAGAAAAAATAAATTTTATTTATTTTTTTATTATTATTTTGATTTTATTAATTATTATTTTTTATTATTTTAATTCTATACTTGGGGAATCTATACATATTAACTCTTAATGGCGGACAAACCACCATTTTACTAATTATCCAGCTACAGCTTCGAGACTGCCTGCGACAGATAAATTATTCAAATTGCTTTGCTGAAGATCCTGGGCTAGAAATCCGGTTTTGGTTGACAAATTATTCTATCTGTCAATATCCATTATGGACCCTCTGATATCTGCAGGGCCTTTTGGGGGTTTTCCTTAATTGGAGTAAAACTCTGGCTGTTGAGCGACATCTCAGCCTAATCACCTGTCTGTCCAACCATTGGCTTAGGCCCAGTCAGAACAGTCTCTACTATGTAATTATCCTAAGATTCTTCATGAGTTGTAGTGTTACTACTCACTTATATATATTGTTGCTTAATCAAGACTAGAAAATACTAAGTAAATTGGAGGATATTTCTAATTAAAGGAGGTTTTAAAGGAAGAAAAAGGGGAACTGTATCGAAAAGTGAGCGAGTCAATATTGACTGAGAAAGCTCATTAATGACGTCACTGGGGAGATGTGGCTCTTTTAACTGACCTCTAGTTTATCCTTCATCCCTTTCTACCTCTTTCTTAATCTTCACCAAACTCATTTCCTGTTTAATCTAGCTTACAATAGTTAAAATAGTTTTACTCATTTTTGTAATAATAATTGTTAAATATATAGGTTGATATTAAAATATACAGAAAGGTATGACTTATTACCTATTTTCTATGACTACCGTTACCTATCAACGAATCGAGGAACAATTTTTTTATTATTCGGGCTTCTCTATGCGCGTCCGTCACGAAACGACTTCTGCGCAGGTCGTTTTATAAATAGTCCAGTATAATAAACATCGTGAAAAATATTAGTCGACCGGTAGTAGGTAAAAAAACAACAACCATAAATACGGAGAACTGTTTATTGGAAAGCCAGCGTTTCGACCCATATTGCAGGTCTTCTTCAGGGCTTATAATCGGGTTAAGAGTTAAGGTTTAGCTTTTTCCTTTTTTTGTATCCATTTGATATATATTTTGTTATTCTGTTTTGTACATTTTTAAATGTTCTATACCTGTATCTCCATTTTAACAAAAATGCTTTTAATATTTTTATTTTGAAGAGAAAAGATATTTTCGGAGCCGGGATTCGAAGCCGGGTCTCCCATGCTTCCGTCATGGTGCTCTACCACCTCAGCTATCCTGGTTCGTACCTCGGTCAGACAAATCCAAACTCTTCACTGATCCCGTATCCCCGTGTTATCGCAATTTGCGACGTAAACAAGGGGAAGAATGTCCATTGAACATTGCTTTGCCTGTTCAGAGAACATTTAAAATATTTAAAACTATAAGAATTGATAAAAAAATAAAATAAAATAAATTATAAAAATGTTTTATTTAGTTTTCCTGGTCGTTGTCCCACAACCTTCACTTGCCTCAATGTGTGTATTCATGTTATGGAGGTTAGCTGCCGTTTCTGGTTGGGTTTTTAGTACACAGTATTCTAAAGAAAATTTGTTTTCTTTTTTGGTTAATCGTAATTATTAATTGCAAAATACTTAAATAATATTGTTATAGTGCAAATTGAAGCTAGAAGTTTGCATTCCTGAACTAGTAATTTAATTAATTGTTGACTATTTGATTAAGATGTTACTGAAGTGTTTGGTGCAGTTTAGCTAGAGTTTAGTCTGAGATTGAACTGGCAATTTGATTTGGGATCTTAGCTTAAACAGCAGTTAAGTTATCTATCAGACCTCGATTTAGTGTGCTTGTAATGTTCTATGTATTAGTTACTCAATATGTCTCAGTGCTTAGTTTTGTGTTAAAATGAAATAAATGTACATAGTTTAGTTGTATTGAGTCATAAATTAGGTTGAACATTTGATACAAAGCTTACAACAGCATGAATCGACTGTAGGACCCGAAGATCTTGCTGGGGCTCATCCAACTCTTTATGGTGGGTAACCTTAAGTGGGAGATTACCTGGCGCTTGAGCGTGATGTCGAGCAAATCACTTCTCTGTACTACTGTTTCTCTAGAAGCAGTAGAGTCTCTACCATGCTCTGAGTCAAGAACCTCATGTGTTGTACTTTTACAGTTTTTATTTAAATTTAAAATAATAAAAATATAGTTATACTGTTACTTTTTTTTATTAGTATACTTGTAAGGTATCTTTTTTACGGATGTGGAACATGGCCGTTACGCTGAATGATGAACAAGGATTCTTGAGGTAATCGAAAAGGTGTTATACGTGCGTAGAGTATTCGGTCCAAAAAATGACGAGGCCACTGGTGATTTTAGATAACATTACGCGGAATTGCGAAGCATGCATCCAGTAAATGTTATTCAAATGATAGCGTCACGAATAATAAGATGGCCTTGTGAAGTTGCTGGGCTTAGTAACGAACGAATTTCTAAGATGTTAATAGGCGCTGTACTGACTGAGAAGTAGACCTTAGGCTTATGGGAGGGATTGCGATTTGAATTTTGCGAGATTGATCTGTCGGATTTGGGTTTGGGTAGTGGCCCGTGCACTGAAGTTTGTAAGCAGAGTGGTGTCGGCATCGAACTTTTGGGTTCGATAAGCCTTGTCGTTATTATACTTTTTCCATCAAATTAAAAATAATCCCTAAGTGGATTTGGAGTCGCTTTTGGTGTATTGCAGACTTGCATTAGTGAATGATATCAGATCAGTTTCGGTATTGCTCTTAATTGAAAGTTAAGAGAAACGGTACGCACTACACGTGGACGTGGAAGAGCCCATCATGGCGGACGTTGAAGATGAAGAAGAAATAGAGAAAGTTGTTGAGTCGTCAGTGGTATTGTACTTCCGGATGCCGCACCTGTCTGTGTAAGGAGCAGGGAATATCTTGCTTTTTACGTCTTCAGGAAAGAATGTTAAAGAAATACATGACTGACATAAAGCGTGGACCTGTCCTAGCTAGCCAACTGCTTTGTATTCAACTTTAATATTATTTTCACTGTCGAGTTCCGTTGGTTCGGGGAAGTTGTTATATCACAGTTAGAGCCAGCCTGGACTGAATAAGACCGCTTAGGGGAATTGTATACCTCTTGAGCGAGGAGGACTTTGCAGCTCTGATGTAATAGTAATTCAATCTAATGGTGAAGGAATATTGGAAAAAATATCAATATTTTTATGTTAGTGTTAATAGCTGCAGTGGTGTAGGATTTTTTTTTGCCTGTAATATCGGCTGCCAAATATAAATTTTATTTATAAATTATAAATAGTCGAGAAATTTACAAAACATCATATATTTATGTTTTAAATATTCTTATTTTGAATAAAAAAGATTTTTCCATGTGACCACCATCAAAATCACAATAAATCACCATCAAAAGAACAATAAATAAACATAAATTATAAATATAAAACTGACGTAAGTCGACAAGTTCATAATTAATTGTTCAATGAATATTCTTCCCCGTGTATTAATCGGAAAAAATTGCGAAAACACGGTGATATAGGATCGGTGAAGAGAACTGATTTGCCTGACTTGGATACGACCCCTGGTAGCTCAGTGGTTAGAGCACTGCACTACAGATGCAGACGACCCGGGTTCCAATCCCGAGCAGGACAAATCACCATCAAAAGAATAAAAAACAAAAATGAATCATATATTTATATATATATATATATATATATATATATATATATATATATATATATATATATATATATATATATATATATATATATATATATATATATATATATATATATATTCCGTGATTAAGAACGAAAGGTTCACAAAAAAAATGTTTCAGTTAAAATACCACGGAGTCGTCATATATAGAACGAGATAAGCGCAACAAGCGAGTGCATTATGTTACTTTTGACCTACTTACACAAACGCAAATATACACACATACACACTCATATATAAATAAATATATAGGTATGTATATATGTGTATACGTGTGTGTTTAGTTTTTTAAAATGTAATCAGCTATTTTTATGTAACCTTTATAACTATAATATTCATAATGGAGGCAGCCTTCTTGTCACTGGTCCTATATCTCCGTGTTCTCGCAATTTGCGATACATACACGGGGAGAATGTTGATTAAACATTACTTTTATTTCTTGATCTTGTTGACTTACGTCATTAAATATTATTATAATTAATTTTCTTTTATTTATTGTTATAAGGTATAATTTTTTTAATATTTTATTTGAAAAGAATTTAATCCCGGTCTTGGTAATATCTTTTCTTTTCAAATAAAATATTCAAAATGCTCCTTACTTTGTTACGAACAAATGAATGCATAATGACCTTAATGTCCCATTTGTTACTTATTTGGCCCGAACCCGATATCAATCTTTTCATGACAAACTTTATTCCCACTCAAACCCACAAGTTTCAAACCTAGCAACCTCTTCAATTCCTGATAATCCTCCGAGGCGTCTTAAAAGAAGATGGCCTCGTGACCTTCGCAGATAGATTTGTAATTTGAATACTACCACTGGTTAGTTAATCTACTTCATCCCATCCCATTATCTATCATACGAGTCATTTACTTGTTGTATTGCTGCAACGTAATTGTAAATTTCAATGAATGAATTAATAAAAAAAATTCAAATTAAATAATTGTTTAGTTAATGTTCTTATTACTTTATTATAAAGGTACATTTTAAGTTAACAATGATAATAAATCCAGTCGACAATATCATCTAAGAATACTATCGAGTTAGTACGAAGTGAGATAAAACTGACACGTTGTGTTACTTTCACCTGACAGGTGATTCTAGTAAAACGTGAAATATCATATTCTACCAGAAAGCTATTACCTTTCTATATCGTTTCTTAAGAAATCGTATCGTTCCAGGCTCGTAAAAAAACTGGTTTAATAGCCCATTTGTGTTTTACGTTTTTAGTTCAGACGTAAAGAAAAACAAATGGAGACCAAATGTTATGGGGATGACAAATCCATGTAATGACTGTAACACATTCGGAGGTCATTTTCTAGGTAGGTCGTTTGTAGGATATCGATATCGAATATAATATCGATTTATCAACAGCCCCGGTTAATAATTGGTTAAGTCTCATTTTTTTCAAAATGAGTTTCTTGTACTTAAGTAAGCGGAATCGAGTTATTTTTGTAGTTAATTATTAAGCTAAGTAAGGCATTGTCTTCAAAAGGAGTTATAATTTACACTAAAACTCCATTTAAAGCCAAAAACTACGATAATGATACGATTCCTGTTATCTGAAAGCAGTTAACTCTCTCTGGACAAAATCCGACTTAAATACTTTTTTCACGGGGGCTCTAGATATTTGTTATGCATAATAGTTACAATAATGATGATATGTATATACTTAAGGTACGTTCACCAAACATGTTTCATTTGAATTTTGCTAATATGGTTACCATGGTAACAGCTGTGAAATTAAAACTGGGGAGGTTACTCTGATCTGTGTTTTTTTATTAAAAGATTTAAAGAAAATGGTTTCTTATTATTATGTGAAATATTAGCTTTAAATATCGTTTCTTATTTTACAGGTAAGTTTTTATTATAAAATGAGTTATTAAAATCAGTTAAAGAAAAATATTGTTATAATAAAAATAAATATTCTTATTTTATAGAGAAACTCAGTTTAGTTTTTAATACGACACACCAATTTTAGTATTTGAATCTATCTACATTATAAAACGACATTTAAAGCTGATATTTCCCTCATTAATTACAAAACAATTTTCTTTAAATTGTTCAATAACAATACATTAATAGGAATAACCTCCCCGGTTTTTATCTCACAGCTGTTACCATAGTAACCGTAATCATAAAATTGATATGAAAATTGTTTGGTGTAAGTATTTTGCATATAATTTATAATGTAATATAAATATAATATATCAATAAATATATTACTATCACATAATTATCATTTAATGAGTTATCATATCAATTTGTAGATACAAATTATGCATTAACTTTGTCTTTTATTTGTACAAAAGTTATAATTATGTTCAGCCTAGTTTGTATCAATATCATACGGTTACACATACTAAAATACGCAATTTCAGTTTTGTGTAACTTTTCGTTAAACACATAGACCGTGCTTGCAAGACTTGCTTATTTACTTTCAGTCAACCTTAAAACTTATATTTCTGTTTGTTTCTCGGATTGGATATTTGTATTTTATTTCATAATACATTCCCTTTGTATTTCATAATTCAAAAAATATATGCAGAAAAATTAGCTACTGGTATTACTTCAATGTAGTAAAGTAAAAATAAATAAAATCATAAATTTAGTAATTGAATAAATAATTGTTTTCTTTTGTTAATTGATATTTAAAAATATATTTAGGAAGAACTCCAGTGTTATAAACATTTACATGTAAGATGATTTTAAAGTATATTCGAGGATTATGCAGTCATATAAAAAGAAACCTTAATAAAGATTTTATTGGATATTAAAAAAGCTGATATCATGTAATGCAACTAATAGGATTTATAAGGCATCACACCTATGTAGTGATATGTCATATATAATTGAATTAATGTTTTTTTTTTCCGTTAAATAAGACCCGTTTTAGCTTATTCTGAGGTACAGCTAGATTATATAACTAGTTAGCAATGTATATTGTTCCAAAGAAGTTGAAATTTCTTTTCCTTTCTTATGCTAATGCTGCTTTCTTAGTCATATACTTGAATGGTTGAGAGTGTTCATAGTTTTTGCTCTAGTGCTCAGAGTCGCCACTAGAGCGTGTTGATAGATTTATGACCTCACAGCCTCATTAATCTTGATAATTATTTTTATAGTTTTTAGTTATGTTCTTTATTGCTTCTAAGAAGAAAAAACCTAATTAAAAAACATTTAAAATTTTAGGGTAGGCTACATCAATTATTTTCACTTGGATTTATAGATGTTTTTTTCAGGATTTCTCCAATAATCTTTTCTTATAATCTTAGATGTCTCTTGGAATCTTTTATTCTCAATCTTTAGAAACTTTCTTATTTTTACTAAAATTGAGCCAAAAACTCAAAAAGAAACACTATTATTTATTATAATGCAATTGGGAAAAACCACAATGCAAAGCCTTATGTTTCAAAAATACACCCACTTACCAGTCGACGTTTCGCCTATTCAGGCATTATCAAGACACCAAAAACAAAAAAGGGGGTTATGTGAATCACATCTGGAAGAAAAAGGTGCAATACATCCCAACGATCAACAGCCCAAACAGGCTCCAAACATGAGACAGCACCCCACCACCAAGGCAGTTGTATGTTGATCGATACTACAGTGAGATTCCTTTTTTTTTTTTTCTCTCATTGGGTATAATTAGGATTGGGATCTTTCACCACTACCTGACATCGTACAGGCGTGGGATCTCCATTCTACGTTACTTCTGAAGGATGGCATTACTAAGGCTTTTTACTCCTATTAACTAATTCTAAGGCCACCTGCTGGTATGTGTGTGTGTAATAGTCCATGAGTTAGAATTTTAAAATTTAAAATATATTTCGTTGATGATAAGAACTTTTGTAGGTATATATTTAATGGGTTATTACTGCTAGAATTAATTAGAATATACTGTCATTATTAGGTTTATTAGTATCTGTTTATTAAACAAACTATCTCAAATTACAATCTATACATATAGTTAATACAATATAATGCATATAATAAGTATAAACAATACATTGTAATATAGATACAATATCAATTCTATGCTCATGATATAAAAAACACACACAACGCCTAAACTCAATTTATTGAAGGAGGTAACATTGAGGTTACTTATTTTATTTTAGCTTTTGTATGATTATATTGATGATGTCATATGATAAAAATGATACATAAATGAGTCTTCCTTGAGTATGAGCAGATGTCTGAAACGTGACAGAATGAAGGAAAATACCAGTTTCAAGGTTTTGTAATTCCCCCCCCCCAAAAAAAAAAAAAAAACGAAGAAAGTCAAGCTTTTTATTTAAAAATTTTTTTTAAGCAGTAAATAAAAAGGGAGAAATCAAAAAGTAGAACGTTTCGCAGAAATTAGCTGACACCATGAGAAAAGAAGTTTCTAAACAAAAAAAAAAGTATCTACTGAACAATCCAATGAAACCAAAGGCTCAGAAAAAACTTGAAAAAAAAGCTAGAAAGCTAGAAAAAGATTTGGTAGAAAGAAAAATGGACTTGAATGAACAGTAAAGAAAGACTGGCACACTAAAACGACCTTAATTTCGATATCAATTTTCAATCTCTAACTTGAAACAGTGTTTTACCATCAGTCATAGCGCTGTAATATATTATGAAACCTGTACCACTACAATCCATTAAGGGTCTAGTACATGTTAGAGACTGTACTGTTTCTAGGACAATGGTTTTGCCGGTAAGAGTCCGGAATGCCGAGAGCAATATCAAAACTTTTGTATTTGTTAGCAGACCCACTTTTGCAAGCACGTTTATTGAACTATCCTTCCCAACGATTTATATAAATATCTTCGAAATAATTATCCGTAATTTTTTATAAATAATTAATTAGATATAAATTTCCAAGATATATTTCTGTGCTTAAAGGATACTGGAGTCTGATCGCCAATGTAGTGTGTTGTGTTAGTCTCTTTTAGTGGAACGTCAGATTTAGAAAAAAATAAATGAAAAATGGCGGAAATCTTTATTGCCAATAAGGAAGGGACGATAAAATAAAAAAGATGTTTTAAAAAGTGTGGAATTTGAATTGGGTCGAGAAAATGCCTTTATTATAATTTTTTTCGTGGCCGGACGGTATTAATTAATTGTGGAGTGGGCGAGAGAGAGCGCTGTTCCCATCTTGAATCGACTATCGATTCATTCCACCTCGATTAATTAAAAATGTCTGCAACTACCTCCGGATTATTTATTTATTTATATTAACAGAGTTAATAAACATATCAGGCGTAGGCAGTGTTGGAATTGGTGGCTTGGTTATCAGATTTAATTATTTACGATCGGTCATTGCTGATTTTAGTAAACATTATAATGCAGGGGTGACCAACCTCTTTATAACGCGTGCCATGTTCATGCTTCAAACATTACTTAATAATAAAACAACCATTCAATCTGTCAACAACCATAAATCAATAATAGATTAGAATAGAAAAATGATTTTATTCTGGGACCAGGTCACTTAAGAATAACAGAAGTGCACAAAATTAAATATATATGTAAAAGACGTACACTAGACGTCTTTCATTTCATTGCGACAGATACGGTTGCCATGGTAACGGCTGTGAAAGAAGAACCGGGGAGGTTATTGTGATTTGTTTTGATTATTCAGTAATTGTGTAAATAGTGTTGAAGTGTTGACTTTAAAATGATGTTTCCTTTTTTACAGGTAAGACTGTTTATGGTGGTGAGTTTGTAAATGAGTTACATAAAACTATTGTTATAATAAAATAAATTTAAATCCTTTTTTACAGAGAGAAACTCAATTTGGTTTTATTTCAACACATAATAAATAGAGTGTTTGAATCAATTAACATTATATATATATATATATATATATATATATATATGTGCATTATTAGGCCAAAGGGCTGCATTACTAGAATAAAACATTTACTTATCTTGAAAGTAAATAACTAACAGGTATGTTTTGAAGAAGAGAATCAGAAGATGTAATAGAACAATAAATAAAAAAACAGAAAAATTTACAATACAAAGAAATAGGCTTATAGAAAAATTAGTGAATAAATAGTAGCATCTAATAACATAAAAAAATATATTATGAGTGAAGAACATTTACAGTAATTCATCAATCGATTAAGTTAAATATATCTATAAATTATTTATTGATTAGAGAGCATCTGTTTGGGAATTTAGAAGATGTAGGAAAAGTTTGGACTTAAATGTGGATAAAGAAGAAGCATGGCGGATATCGGGGAGGAGTGAGTTCCAAAGAGAGATAGAACGGGCGAGAAAGGAACGCTCAAAAGTTTTGGTTCTGTGGGAACGGATATAAAGATCGGGAGGGCGAGATGTTGTGCCCTGGGATTGGATAGAGGATTTGAATTGTAGGAGACTTTAGATGTAAGATGGATGTTGTGAGTTGATAGATATAAGAAGGAACCTAGGAAATAGGGGGCACATGAGACCTCCTCGGGGCGTCGAAGACTAATCGAAGCGAATAAGGGGCTACAATATAATATGGGGCCTGTCAATCCTACTGGGGCTCACTCAGTCTCTATTAAGTGATTTATTTAGTTTTGTAAAAACCCTTGTGATTATACGTGGTCTCGGCCAGTCACCCAGGCACAACCGTTGGAGTAACTGTTCAGTCTCTAACACATAATGAACCCAACATAAAATGGGTTGTAATAGTATACGTTTTTCTTACATTAACTAGCAGCAGCCCAACAACAATCGTTCCGCTTTAAGTAGAGTTTCTTAACAATTTTTCTTTCTCAAAACGGTTTAGTGACGATTTCTTGAGTCTAATTTCTTGAACCTAATTCAACCCATTTTTTATTTTATCTTACATTATATATTTATAATTTTACTAAATGTATTGGGAATATTTTTATTTATAATACAGAGACATTACAGATATCTTAAAATTAATTAATCAAGAGCTGTTATACTTTGTCAAAATTGATGGAGCTGGATTAAGATTTAGCTGCTCCTATTAAAAGTATGCCTACAAATATCTGTACCTCAGAGGTAAACTATCGTAACTGACGTTAGAGAAGAATTGGTTGACTGTAACTTCTAATATAAGGAAGAAATAGTTGGGGGTGCAGTCAATAAAAACACCTTAATAAGTGTAACTTATTTATTGTGTGCCGACGTTTCGGCTTACAATGTAGGCCATCTTCAGGGCTAAGAGAGAGAAACAAACAGAAAAAGATGTCTGGTATCATGCCATTTATATCTATAATTAAACTAGTTTTTTTCTAAATCCTTCATATTCCACCCCTTTTTTTATATTTTTTTTCATATTTTACTCTTCTCATTTTGTATCTTTCCGTTTACCTCCTCATTTTTCTTTCCCTTTATATTGTTTACATTTTATCCTTTCTGCACATTTATTTTCTGTATTTTATATTCGTATTCTTTAATTATTATATCTGTCACTATTTTAATTTCTGTTTTTCATCATCAACAATTTTATTATTATCTGTCACTATTTTAATTTTATTATATTCTGTAACCACTTTTATATTCGTTATCTTTAATCATCATATCTATTCACTATTTCATCATATTTAGTCACTATTTTAATTTTCTACATTACTTGTACCACATTACTACATTACTTGTCACCATATTCTTGTTACTGCAACGTTTCTTATTTGTTTTTCTGTTTGTTTCTCTCTCTTAGCCCTGAAGATGGCCTACATTGTAGGCCGAAACGTTGGCACACAATAAATAAGTTACACTTATTAAGGTGTTTTTATTGACTGCACCCCCAACTATTTCTTCCTTATATCGTAACTGACGTTTTTCAAACTTTACAGAAGAGCAGTTATAATGTTAAATTTTCGTTTTTATTCTTGTTCAATGTTTTCAATGATAATTAGAGGTCATCAAGATCAAGATCAATTGATCTTGAGATCAATGATATCCTGTAAAGTTTGAAAAATGTCAGTTACGATAGTTTACCTCTGAGGTACAGATATATTAACAGCCTTGTATGTATGTACATAAACATACTTACGTATACTTATATAAACATGGGCATAGACAACACCGCTAAGAGGTTATCGAACTCTGTTCTTTTGTGGGGAAGATACATCCACCATCTTTACTTCTTCTTCCTTGATTACCTCCAATAGGCATCATCTTTGTCTTTGCACATCAATGTATATAAACATATTAACATACATACATATATACATATACATAGCCATCCCCACGACGAGGTTATCGACCGATCATTGGCCTCCTCCGTTCCTTTGTGGGCAAGAGATCCTCTACCATTCTCCTCCATTCTTTCTTCTTCTTCCTTAATTACCTCCAATAGGCATCTTCTTTTTTTCGTCTCGGTCCTATCCCATTTTCTTCCACCGTCTCGCCGCCTTACTACAGTCGTAAAAGGATTAATGGTCTCTTGAAGGCAATATTATACTTTCGCGTTTCTTTTTTATTTATGACGCTTTTAGGAAGAATACTTTTCTTGATTTAAACAAAGTAAGTTATGATTAATTTTAAGAAAATATCTTTAGAGCTAAAAAGCTATCTCGAATTCAATAAAAATAATATTGTCTGCATTACATTAAATCATTTTTAACAATTTATTAAGGAATACTGCAAATACTCGTGAACTATAAAACTTTTCTCTTCTGCTCATGAAATGTATTGGGTTCAGTACATTATAGAGACTGTACTGTTCCTTGGAATGATGTTGTGAATGGAGGGATTTTTCTTAGATCACGTTTAAGACCTAAAGTAATGTTAGAATATGGAATGAAAAAAGCACAAAAACCTGAAGCTTAATAAACCTGAAAATGACAGAGATAAAAACATCTGCCATTATTACGCCAATTTAGGCATCAAATATAAAAAAAATTACCTATACCACAACAACCCGTGAACGGGTCTGGGGTTCAGTACAGGGTAGAGACTGTACTGTTTCATAGACGACAGTTCTGCAAGGAGCAGATTTGTCCTAGGTAACGCTCAACCGCCAGATTTCCTCCCCTTATTTTGGGTACCCTATTTTTATAATATTTAATGGAGGCTGAGTGAGCCCCAGGAGGGTTCGAGATCCTATATGATCCATCTCCGGCTGCAAACAGACTAAATAAAAGTCTTGGCTGCAGCGGGATTTGAACCAGGATTTCCGGCATGGCAACTCAGTGCTCTACCACTGAGCCACTCCACTCCTTAGTTAGACATTAATAATGTCAATAGATCGGAAGTTTAGTTATTGTTTATTAACATGTCCAAACAATTAGAGGAGAATAATTTAATTATCCTTATCTTCTCTCTGTTTTTTTTTTTTATGTTTAGGTTAAATACAGATTTATAGACAAGATTAAGTAAACATAAAAACATACAGTGAGGTAGGACTGTATATAGGTTGTTTTCTGTATAGGTTACTTCATGTTTAGGTTAAAATATTTACACTATTCTGGAAGTTAACCCTGAGATGTTTTGCCTCAATAACGGCCTGCCTCGAACAGGAGGTTAGTTGTGAACCTAATGTTAGCTCCGAGGCATCGTATTAGCGTTCCAAAGTTGTCAACTTTATTTATCTGCTTGGGGAAAAAAAAAAACAATACTGTCTTAGGCCCCTTGTGTTTTCTAGTTTTGCCCGATATTTATAAGTATTTCTAAGTATGTAATTAGGGATCTAAAAACTAAGGGAGATCTAAGAGAGATCTAGCCTAATATATGACAGATCATGTTCCGCACGACTGATATCTTAAAACTATTCCTATATTATTATGTCTCATACATTTACTTATGTAACCTCTAGAAGTCCGTTATCATACATTCTATAACTTTATTTTACTAGTTTTTCTTAATTCTTCATGTTCCAACCTTTTTTTATATGTTAATATTCCCATTTTGTATCCATTTCCCTTTATATTATTTTTACTTTTCTATCCTTTCTGTACATTTATTTTCTGTATTTTATTTTTATTTTATATTCATTATCTTTAATTATTATGTCTGTCACTATTTTAATTTCTGTTCATTTTCTTTAATTTTATTAAATCTGTCTTTATCTTAATTTTATTATATCTGTCACTATTTTAATTTCTTTTCATTATCCTTAATTTTATTATATCTGTCTTTATCTTAATTTTATTATATCTGCCACTATTTTAATTTTTTTTTCATTATCTTTAATCTTATTGAATCTGTCTATATCTTAATTTTATTATATTCTGTCACTTTTTTAATATTCGTTATCTTTAATTTTCATATCTGTCACTATTTTAATTTTCTACATTACTTGTCACCATATTATTGTTACTGTACATCTTTATATTTTTTGTTCTGTTTGTTTCTCTCCCATAGCCCTGAAGATGACCTACACTGTAGGTCGAAACGTCGGCACATAATTATAAGTCTAGTACTTATTCAGTGCTTTTTTTTACTGCACCCCCCAACTATCTCCTTTCTACTTATAGAATCTCTACTATGTATTCCCAGAGTACTAGATTAAAATCCACATAAAGCCAGTATATTAATAAATATTACACACTGGTATTATATTATTAAAAATAATAAGATAAAAATTGTTAAAAGTATTAAGATAAAAATATAAAGACTGATCGGTATCTTGTATGTTATATGCACCCAATTTTACTTAAATAAATTAAAGAATATTGTATCACATGTGCGATTGTCATTTTGTATTATACAAAACAGACTTTTGTTTCCATGGTTACCAATGGTTAAGAAATACTCTTTCATAACATAATTCCTCATTAACATAAACTTATTAATATTACACAACAGAGACAGGTATTATATTATTGTATAATATTACAGCACATATTACAACTCCCACAATTATCATCCCATGTTTACTCTGATGAAGACCTGAAACGTAAGTCGTCATACATTTCATTGAAATTCACGAAAACCAACCATCAGTTAGTCAAATTTACAGTGATAAATTAAAAAAAAAAATAGCCTTAAATTAAATGGCTCACCTTTGGTGTAGTGGTTAGCATAGCAGCCTACAATACCTAAGATAGTAATTATCAGTCCGGCAGGTGACAAATTTTTAAATGTTTTTTTATTTTTTTTTTATATTAACACTTTATTGAAATATTACAATCTGCCACTTGTGGGCAATAATTAATAGTGCTGTGTAGCTTACAGTCATTCCATAACAAAACAATAATATAAACAAAATAAAATAAATAAATATATACATTCGGTAACAGAAAGAAATTAATGCGGTAATAATAATAAAGTATAATAAATAATAAAGTAAAATAAATAATAATAATACTAATAATAAAATTAAATAAAATGTACACATTCATACCCTATTTTTTTTTTTTTAAATGTAGTAAAAAAATGTTTGGTTATGCTGTTCTTCGTATGGTACATAAAATGGAGATCAAGTGTGATGTCAGGCACTGTTTAAAGATTCCTATCCTAAATAAAATCCTGGATAGATAAAATTTAGGAGTCCCAATGGAGTATCGTCCGGTTAGCCATTTCAGAAAAAGTTATGTTAAATAAACAGCAAACTTTAATTAAACCCCAAATAACAATATTTTGTTCTTATTTAAATATTCTTCCTTTCAGTAGTTAGATAAATAAATAAATGCAGGAGATATTTATTTAAATTTATACAGCAAATAAAGTTCCATCCGACAGGCTCCTCAAAACTTGCTAACTTATGCCGAATAAAGTTTGATTGCTTCTCTACCTTGAAAGGAAGAAGAAAGTTAGATTGGAGTTGATAAGAGTCTTATTTCAATTTATGTTAATTAAAAATTATTGAGCAAGGTGGTTAAGTAAAGCTACTCTCTTAAAAAAAAAAACAATAATTAATATGATCCTATAGAAATTCAGGAATTTTATTGGGCTCACGCAGTCTCTATCAAGTAGGTACACTTGTGTACTACTCGGCCGAACCTACATCCTTGCACAATCGTTAGACTGAGGTAAAATGCAGTCCAAAATTTAATAATGAGCTCAATAATCTGAATAAATTATATGGATATAGTAGTTATTTTTATTAAATTTAAAAAAACAAAAAAAAAAACAACCTTTATTTACAGTTTTTACATACACAAGCTGCAATAAGTGTAAATACATGTTCCGGACTTCCTTTACATGTTTAAAGAACAGTGATTTTAATTAATTAAAATTGTCTTTTATAAGTAAATTTTACAATAGCGGGAAAAATGTAGAAAAAACCCGCTTAAAAAAAAAAAAAAGAGAAAGAAAAAAGAACCATAATAATAATTGTAATTTATAAATAAATAAAAATAATACTAATAAAGTAAGTAAATATAATAATAATAATAATTAAATAGAAAATAAATACACAATTAAAAATAACTATAAAATAAATACAGATAACTAGATTATGATACCTACGAATAGTGATTTGTTAAGTGAGAATTATATGTTTTGTTCTTTTGTGCGTGTACCGTCGTAGTGAATGTTTTTCATAGTTACCGATTTCTCGGATTAATGGATTTTCGGAAGCTGGAGTTTTTTCGAAGTATGCTTTTGTTTGGGCTGAAAAATATTGTTTTATAGTGGGAAGTTCAAGATCTCTGAGCATAGTCGATATTTATTTTATTTATTAATAATTCTCATGTATAGGTTTTGTACCCTTTCCAACTTCCTATAATTTGTAGCGCAGGTTGAACTCCATACAGGTGAGGCATAGGTCAGCAGTGAGCGGATTACTGTTTTATAAAGGATTAGCTTGTTTTATAAATTTTTAAATTATTTTTATGTAATTATCAGAATTGGGGAAAAAGATCCCATGTTTAAAACGGGCTTTGATAGACTATTTATTTTGTTAAGTGGTGAAATTTGTCATACCACTTCAATTCATTGGAATAATACATATATTATCCATTTCACTACAACCCTTCAATAGTCTTGGGTTCAGTACATTATAGAGACGGTACTGTTTCTTAGACATGTTTGTACTACGAAGGATGATTTGTCCGACATCGCTAATTGGAATTTTTATGGTCATTATTTTTAAATATTTTTGTTTTGAAGAGAAAAGATTTGCCCTGGCCGGGAATACGAACTCGGGTCGCCTGCTTCTCCGTAGCAGTGCTCTAAGCCACCGTGCTACCAGGAGTCGTATCCAAGTCAGGCAAATCCGTAATTTATTTCTTTTTTAATTTATTTCAATAACACAGACTTTTTACCAGATGAGTTTTCTGTTTATAATAGTGTTTTTTTATTATTTAATAGCTGTGCTAAAAAAAACAAATTTTTGTTAAAAATATTATTGTCCCCTTAGTTACCCTTATTAAAATAAAACAAAAATCTTCAATTTTCAATGTTGATATTTCCGAGATTTAAAAAACCTGTACCACTGCAACCCATGGATGGTCTTAGATTCAGTAAATAGTTTGGACTGTTCCTAAGCCAACGGTGATATTGCAGTGGTTATGCTCCACCTGGAGATTCTTCCCCTCCGATCAAGAGTGTACTCCTTTTATAGAGGCTGGATGAGCCCGGGTAGGTAGCTGAAGTTTATATAAATATTATGTACTAGCTTTTGCCCGCGGCTTCGCTCGCATAGAATTTGGACTACCGCATTAAGTTTCTTGACAGTGCTTTTTAACAATAATTTAAAATAATAAATAATTTAATTATTTAAATAATTTAATTTTTTTCACTATAGGTTACTCGTACAAAATTTCAGATGTCTAACTTCAAAACTGACGGATTCCATACAACCTTTGAACCCTTATTATAATAAGGGTGGAATTATCCAAACTTCTTTCTTAAATCATACAAAGGACCTATCTGCAAATTTCAAGATGCTAAATTCCTGATTTGCCTTTAATTATGTACTATAATGGATTCTCCACAGTACCTCTAAAACTGTCGGGAGCATGTTATTTTCCTGCGCCCCCTCAAATCCGCGCTTGCTATAGCCCATGTGTTATTCTGATGTATAACCTATATTACTGTAAAGTTTCATCCAAATCCGTTCAGTAGTTTTTGCGTGAAAGAGAGTCAAACAAACAAACTTTCACATTTATAATATTAGTAAGATTAGTAGTATATCAAAACAAATAGTTTCACTCTTGTTCTTTCTTACATTTTAAAAACTATGAGCATGTTATTTTCCTTTAATTACGTACTATAATGGATTCTCCACAGTTCCTATAAAACTGTCGGGGAGGGCACCTGCCCCCGTGCGCCCCCCTAAATCCGCGCTTGCTATAGCCCATGTGTTATTCTGATGTATAACCTATATTACTGTAAAGTTTCATCCAAATCCGTTCAGTAGTTTTTGCGTGAAAGAGAGTCAAACAAACAAACTTTCACATTTATAATATTAGTAAGATTAGTAGTATATCAAAACAAATAGTTTCACTCTTGTTCTTTCTTATATTTTAAAAACTATGAGCATGTTATTTTCCTTTAATTACGTACTATAATGGATTCTCCACAGTTCCTATAAAACTGTCGGGGAGGGCACCTGCCCCCGTGCGCCCCCCTAAATCCGCGCTTGCTATAGCCCATGTGTTATTCTGATGTATAACCTATATTACTGTAAAGTTTCATCCAAATCCGTTCAGTAGTTTTTGCGTGAAAGAGAGACAAACATACAAACTTTCACATTTATAATATTAGTAAGATGTATACATGTTTATCTCGAGGTTCAGCGTATACTCAATAAACTATACTAGAATAAACTCATGATCGTGCCCCAACAGTGGACAAAAAGCCTGTTAATAAAGAATTTAATTAAATAACACACTAGTCACTATATAAAATTATGTATTATATATACGTAACTTACATAAACAAGTGGGTCGACAGACATATCCCAAAGCCCCTTGCCTAATTGACAACTGCCAGTGGCTATACCCACCTTCGTCGCCTACACAGATATGTTATTTATATCTTCAGTCCTCACGGAATGGAAACGAATGGCAGCGGGAGGAAGAAAAAACGAAATTGAACAAGGGATGAAATAAAGAGTAACGAGGATTGATCGGGCCAATGGCGAGAGGCCTCGTTGTAAATTCGGGACGGGATTGGTCCGTTTTGTTGCCATGGCAACCTGGATCGTTTATGTCGCTATGGAAATGGTTTGTGTAGGCCTCTAGCGCACCCACGACTGATCTCGTTTCTATAATACGGTTTGGTAATTTCGAAATTCTCTATCTCTGAAACGATTTCCACAGCCTTGTAACCTGGAACGAAAATAACATATTAATAATGGCAAAATATATACTAAATAGTAGGAGTATTTTAATGCTTTTGTTTTATTTAATTACATTAATGAGTTTATCATATTTTTCTAATATAATTTTTTATAATTATTGGTCAATTTTTTTGAGTTTTTATATATATTTACTTTTAAAGAGAAAAGATAGGCCCACCTATAGATATAACCCACCTACAAGTTAGGCACACCAAGGCCCATGAGAGAAAAGATTTGTCCTCTGCGGGCAGGCCCCGTGACATTGGTAGCTCAAATGGTAGAGCGATGTCACGGAGAGACAAAGGTTCTGGGTTCGAATCCCGGCCGAGGGCATATCTTTTCTCTTTAAAAATAATTTTTTTTTTGTTTGACTGAGTTAGATTGAACAATCCTTAGGATTGGTAGGCACAGTTTGAATAAAAATACTTCTTAGCTACTACAGCCTATGAAGCTTATTTAAGTTCAGCACATCTTAGGGACCGATAGTTTCTAAGTCAACGCTTGTGCAATAAAGTGACTCGACCGCCATATTTTTACTCTAATTAAAAGTATCAACTTTTATAGAAGTTGGATGAGCACTTTGTAATTTTTAAATTACTACTGATACCGAAATTTCACTGAAAATCATTACACCAATAAAAACCTTCTATGTCCAAGGTCACGGGTTCGAAGCCCGGTAGGTTGCCTTATATTTTTTTGAAGAGAGGAAAGAATCCTTGGTTAAGCCGTAATTCGGAAGGGACGTAAAATTGGGGTCACGATCTTGAGTAGTTACATGCACTCTTAAAAGATCCCTATCCTAATTAAACCTGGATAGGCAAAATTTAGAGCTCCCAATGTAGCATCGTCCGATTAGCCACAGCGGCATAAAGTGATATTTAATGAAATTAACAAACATTGGTTGGCTAACTTGATTCGAGCAAGTTCCTCTACTCTGTAGTGGTAATATAATTAGTTGCATTTGAGCCTTGGAGGTGGTGGGATGTCTCTTGGGTGCATTATTCATGTTTTGCTGTTATTCTCATTCTACTCTGAGGATGCCTGAATAGGCGAAATATCGGACAGATGTTTTCAATTTCTGTTTTAGTTTGGAGACTTAAGGGCTTTTCATTGGAATTTTTCCACGGTAATAATTTCTACTGTATATAACGTTTATAACTAAAACACAAGTATATAGGAAGTGTATTTATGTTCAAGTAAATTATGTAATTAATCTCCTTCGATGACATAACACGAGTATACACTGAATTGAAGCCTCCTAAGATTAGTCGCCTGAATTGATAACGCGGCGTTAATCTGCATTCTACCTTACTTCATCACCTGTTAGGTAATTCGTACTTGTGATTTAGCAGGTCGCCCTGAAACCTACCTCCTTATCTTATGTAACCTCTTATTGTCACTCGTCTCATTTTAGTTAATTGTGTGTGCGTTATGAAATTGTTTTCTATATTGTTTTAGTCTTGTTAATTTTGGTTATTATCTTATATTTAACTTTCTGTATTGGTGATCAGAACAACGAGCATGAATAGAATAACACTTTGAGGTGCGAAATAATTCCACAAAGGAAATGTGAAAAAGGTTAACAAATCAATTTTGACAAAGATAGAAATGCAGATGTTTTCGTGGAAGGTGTTACCAGTATCGAAATTATCAGTGTTGAGGTTATAAAAAATGGTGGATAACAGCCTATGGCCACCTGCTAAATCACATGTACCGTGAAATCTTATTTGAACCAATCACAGTTAAGACAGGAGCTAAGACTAAAGGCTAGGTAACGGGTCTTGTTGAGCCACCTCCATTCCAACATGGGAACCAGCGTGGCCTAGAAAAGTTTCGGCAATGAACCTAATTCTGCAACAGATTCCGTAAAAAATTAATTAAGAATTAATTAACATATAAAAAACTGTATATTTTGAAATTCATCAACGATTATTAAGAAACAGTTCAATTTATTTATTGAAATTTACAACTATATAATAGTAATAGATCTAGTAAATATGATGAAAGATATATATATATATAATGGCATGAGGTAAAGCCAAGTAGGGGGACTACCCAGTGCTAGTACTCAAGTAGCTATTTCAACTTAGAAGGTCACAAGGCCAGCTTCTTTTCAGACGTCTCGGAGGATTATCGGGAATTGAAGAAGTAGTTATGCTTGAAAATTAGTGGGTTGGAGGGAGAATAAAGTTTTTTATGAAAATACTGGTATTTTAGATTGTAAGGATTGGATACGAGAGGAATTCGATGGCTTAGTGGAGCCCCAAAGCACATTCCAAATAGTCAAAGGTCTTATTATAGTCATGTATATGAGTCTTTTGTAGTTAATTGGGAGCTTAGAGCGTTTGTCTGTAAGTATTGCAGTAGCCTGTAACGTCGAGCGGTTTCTCGTATATTCAGTCTTGTAAGAGTCCTCATATTAAATTATACAAAAAACATTAATACAATCGATTACAAACTCATAACTAATCGATAATTAGATAAGATATGACAGTGCACTGTCAGATAGTATGAAAGTGTCAGCAAACGTGACAGTAACTTATATTATAGTCAACTGAGTGTGATATTACTGTCAGGACAGTAAATGTCATGGTAGTAACTATCTTATAGTTCATATAATGACAGTTACTATCATTCAGTCCAAACATAGATAGTAATGTACAGTGAAACACCGCTACTAAACGGAAATGCTAGAACAGATGTAGACCACCCAGCGTTGAACAAACAAGGATTTTTATGCTTTACACCTGGCCACTATTTAAAAACCATACACATCAGAATTCCAAACTATTTACTAGAGAATTTATGAAAAGTATTTTTAAATAAACTACTGTGTATATATATCTGATATTATGTTGAATAGTTATTGCTAATATTATTACAATCCATTTCGAGCCAAGGCCGAGAGTCTTGGAAGGCCGATTTCAGGACATTTTCTTTGTCAATTTTTTTATTTCTTATAAAATTATTCAAACAACGGAAAATGTAAAAATCAGTTGGAGAAAGCTCCGGAGAATCTGATGGGTGAGGAAGGGCCCAAGACTTTTCTTCTTTAAGTTATGCAGTTTTTTTTTTCAGCCAGGTGACAGTTACTTTTACATCGAAGTACTATTCTACAGCCCCGGTGAATTAGTGGTTAAGCCTGATTTTCTCCAAAATGAGTTTTTTGTACTTAAGTAAGCGAGATCGAGTTATTTTCATAGTGAATTAGGGGCTAAGTAAGGCATTGGCTTGAAAAGGAGTTATCGCTTATATTACAACTCCATTTAAAGCCAAAATCTTCGAGAATGATACTATCCCGGTTATCTGAAAGCTGTTAACTCTCTCTGGACAAAATTCGACTTAACCACTTATTCACCGGGGCTGGTATATCGATAATTTTTTTAACAATATTTCAATACCTAGTCGGAATAAGATAGGGTACTTGTGTCTTAACTCAGCCCTGGTTACTTTTCCCTGCTTGTTCGCATACACGAACAGTTACATTTTGTAACGGTTACATTTCTAACAGCTGATTTGTTCTATGTTTCATCTTGCTTACTGTGTTTTGATTATTGCTGATTTATTGTTTGTTATTTGTTGTTTATTGTTCGTTATTTGTTCTTTATTCTTTGTTATAGATTTTTCGTTGTTATTATTTTAGTTAGTTATTTAATTAGTGTAAAATGATGCGTATTTGGGATTTGCCTTCAACAGAAGAACAAGCTATACATTTTTTGCAGGAGCGTAATATTTTACCAAAACAAAGAAAATGTAGCAATTCCCATCAAATGAAATTGTATTGTGGTGAAAGGGTTTTTTGGAAATGAATCATATTTATGCGAGTTCCTATGGCAACAGCATCAGTCAAAACAAAATGCAGACTGTTTTGAATCTATATTGAAGTCTATTTCGACGCATTTTCCACCTAAATCCGATTAAATTTTTTTGTTCATCATTTTTCAACCCCAATAAATAGAAGGTAACTGTTAGAAATGTAACCGTTACAAAATGTAACTGATCGCGCATGCGAACAAGCAGGGAAAAGTAACCAGTGCTGCGTTATGACACAAGTACCCAAGATAGTAATCCAGATATGATTTGCGTAGTGGCTAATTTCGAATGCGTTTTTATTTTCATAAAAAAAAAAATCTCTTTTTTTCATTCTGAATGTTAATTTTACATAAATTTATGAGATGATGTTATTTCGTGATATAATACCCACAAACTAAAAAACCTGTACCACGACAACCTGTTCCAAGGATGGTTGTGCATGGAGGTGGTTTGTCCTAAATCACGCTCAACCGCCAGATTCCCCCCCCCAGATTATTTTGGGTACTACTTTATAAGAGGCTGAGTGAGCCACAGAAGGGTCCTAGATCCTAAATGATCCTACAAGACTAGTATAAAAATATTAACTCTGAGGAGTTTAGGAGGAAGACAATCTCATACTTCCTTGACCGATACCAGTTACATAAAAAGCTCCTGCCTGAGCATCGTCTTTAATTTCCAAACATTAACGACCGTGAAACAGTTAGCGGTTGTTATAAAATATATTTCAAGGAAAAGAAGTCTGTTCACGGATCGCCGCTCTTTATTGTTTAGCTTAGTAACACCACGGCTCTGGGAAAATCTCGATTTTTTATCTAATACTTAACGGAATATTTCTTAATAATATTTCTTCTTAAGTTATCTGAGGTTTTTATTAAAGGTCGAACTGTAAACTAGTTTACATATATACCTATATTTTGCGATTATTCTAAGTAAATCTTAATATACCAGGTGGGGCTATTAATGTTATACTGTTACATTTTATATTCAAAAGTGATAAGTTCTTGTATAAAATGAAGCTTTAACTGTCTAAAGATTTATTGCGGAATCGTTAAAAGAAAGATAATATTCTATAACAAATTCCAAGTCAATTAACAATTATATGTATTGCACATACGGTGCTATAACGTCCCTTATTGCAAATGATGTAATTTTTCAGAAGAAGCATTTGAAAATTCAACAATCTATTACAACGTATAGTTCTTCTCGACTAGAAAAATACAATGATAATATTTATACTACAGCTATAAACTTCATTTTAAAATAAAAGCTAACATGTCACTAATTACTATTAAAAAAATAAAAAGAAACTCAGTTCAGTTTGGACACCGTATGTGCGATATATCAAAAAGAGGATAAAAAAAACAATACACAAAACTGCACTGAGCCAGAACAGCTTGGGATAGGTCGTTAACGGTTATTTATTGAATAAACTTCAAAATAATATATTTAAAATAAATATCAATTAGTGAATTTATTAAAAATAAATATAGAAAAGAAATCAAATATTAGAAGTGATTTATGCAACGGTTAATCCCCTTTAACAACTCTTTGCTCCACCCAGCTGTTTACAACCTTCAGCACATATTTATGTGTATATTTCCATAAATATATCTATTTAGCGTCGCCGTGAATCGAACATAGACCCCTTCCTATACAGAGAGCTGAATTCTTGAGAATAGAACGGGAGAGTGCCGTTAGGCTGGCTGGCATGCTAATGTTGCCCCTACTGACAGAGTTAGCTCTACCATCTCCACCTAGTTCTGGCATTCTTCCAGGATATGAGTCCTTAGGGGGTATCCTGAAGGACTTTATGTATAAATATGTGTATTGAGATTTTTTAGGATTAGGATATTTTGATGAGGACCATGTTGATACAAATATTTTATAAATAGATTGTTAATGGATGACCAGCGAGAACATTAATACACACTGTTACAATGGAATCATCCAAATATGTTCATATAAAGACTGGACTAAATTTTATCACATAATTACGAAACATGACTATTGTAATTATGAATATTTGATGAGTTAGTAATGCTCGGAAAATATTTCATTCAATTCGTTACAATGCACAAAAAAGCTGGATTTCAATTCAATTCATGGAAGAAATTGTACGACTCGCAATTCAGCGTTTTGTAACCTCCTGAATTCTCCTGCGGGGATTTTCTTATTTTATTTCATTAGAGCTACAAATAAAGTGCTATTTTCGATTTTTTAATGATACTCTGTGTTATTTCTAATAATAAATAATTGTTATATACATACCAAATTTTAAAAAATTTTAAATTTAATTTTTAGTTTAGTGGCTAGCTTAACAAACTATTATGACTAAAATCACGGGTTCGCAACCCGGCAGGTAGTCTGGGAATTATTAAATGGAACTAAAAATTTCTGGTTATTCCGTCCTTCGGAAGGGACGTTAATTGACGGTCTCGATCCTGTGCGGTGTTAAACTTACCTGGATAGGCGACATATAGGACTATCACTGTAGCATTGTCTGAATAGCTTTAGTAAATATAGAGAGAAAC
The DNA here is from genome assembly GCA_037127475.1 of Arma custos. Taxonomy (NCBI): domain Eukaryota; kingdom Metazoa; phylum Arthropoda; class Insecta; order Hemiptera; family Pentatomidae; genus Arma; species Arma custos. Next base: position 66,734,707 of record CM073765.1, on the reverse strand, counting down.
AAAAAAAATTATGACAGAAATTATTTTTTTTTTTTTTTTTTTTTTTAGAATAATTTATTGATATTTATAACTGAAATTATATTACATCAAGTAAATCTGCTAATATGAACATAGGACTTGAAAAAAAAACATTTGTGGAGAAACTACCCATCGGTAGCACTCCAATAAAGTTCTATAGTAGAAGGTCTCGAGGCCATCTTCTTTTCAGACGCCTCGGTGGTTTATCTGGAATAGTATGGGAAGCAAGTTGAGAGACTAGCGGATTCAAGTGTGTATGGAACTTGTCATGGAAGGATAGGTATCTAGTTTGGGCCAAATCAGTAACATATGGGATATTAAGATCATGATGGATGGGTTTGTTTGTGACATAATAAGGAGCATTGAGGATTTTACGAAGGATTTTGGATTGTAAGGATTGGATACGAGATCAATTGGATGGTTTAGTAGAGCCACAAAGCTCAACTTCGTATGTCCGAATAGGTCTGATAACTTTCATGTAAATGAGTCTTTTGTATTTAATTGGGAGCTTTGAACGTTTGTCCAGTAAATGTTGAAGTCGAAAAGTAGGCGAAAACGTCGAGCAGTTTGTTGACTTTTCATTCTTGTATGAACAGAAATTATAAAAATAATTATTCTGACCTATAGATTTAATTTTTAAAACTTAATAATTAAAAATCCAAATAAGTTTTTTACCTGAATAAGTTCTTGTTTATTTCATGTATGTTTGTTTTATTTAATGTCACGTTATTCGAATGTCGAGCATGGCTATACAGACGATGCTACAGTGGGAGCTCTATAGCTCTATAGCTTTTGCCTATCCAGATTAATTAGGATAGGGATCTTAAACGAGTAACTGGCACGGTACAGGTTTGAGTCCCCCATTTTACGTTCCTTCCGAAGAACGTCATAACTAAAGGTTTTTTTTTACTTCCTTTAATGCTAAAGTCACCTAACGGGCTGGGACCCCTCGACTTCAGACATAAAAGACTGTCATGCTAACCACTTCACCACAGGTTGTATAGAAGTAATGTCCATTTATAAAAAGAGATATGAAAAAGATTAATTATACAATAGTGTAACTGGTTGTAATATTGTTAATTACGACCTTGCTAATTGCTATCGTCGGCTTTAACATATGTTGTAAAATGTTAATTGACATTTATTGGGTTAATAGCGTGTAAATCATATAATAATGCATTCTCTTAATAGGCCTTAATTGTCATGAATTAGAATGGTAGAGTGTGAGATGGCAACTATACTAAGAAGAAACCTTCCAAATTGTTTTATCTGTTGGATCTACAGATCCTCTGGGGCTCACCCAGTCTTTATAATGTAGTTAATATTACCTTAAATCTGGGAAAAACTCGGAGGTTGAACGTAATCTCGGAGAAATCCCATCTGTACGAATCGTGTCCTAAAAACTGTACTGTTTCTACCATGTACTGAATCCAAGACATGGATTGTAGCGGTACAGGTTCACAACAATAAGTTATAAGTTCCTTGTAGAGGTACGATATATGTAGCGGGGGGGGGGGGAGAAGTTCACCCAGCCTCTATAAAATTAATACTGTCAATTGGGGGAAAGTTTTGGCGTTTACTCGTGATTTTGGTAAATTCAGGCTTGGAAACAAGTCAAGTCTCTATTATGTACTGAGCCGTATAATCACTACATAGATTTTAGTGGTTAATTTTTTTTGTTTTTGAACCAAGATTCCTGATCATTCAGTTTAAACTCAGAACTCGTCTTAAACCTCAGTCGTTCTATTTAATATTCTGTAATTATATTAAAGGCTTACATAATAAATTGTGTTTTTAATATAACCCTTTTGTAATAAAGACAGGGATAATCTATATCGGTTAGCGGGACATAGAACGCCTGAGAGAGAAATAATGACAAGCCATTGTCAAGAAACACTAATGCAGTGTCTGCAAGCATCCATCATGCAGTGTTGCCAACACAGGCTGAAGAGGGAAAAAAAAGTCCCCGTTAATAACAAAGATGGCCTACTTTCATTTAGTCGTGAACATTTTTATGTTAGAAGTTGCGTTACTGAAGCTTTTTCCTTAAAAAAATAAAATAAAAATGTGCCATTTTGTTATAACACAGGAATAGTCTTTTTTTAAAATTATTTACTGACATTTAGAACTGTATTATAACTATTGTCAATATAACAATTAAATATAATGACATGAATGAGATAAGGCCAGTGGAGAAACTACCCAGTTCAACTTAGAAGGTCACGAGGCCATCTTCTTTTCAGACTCCTCGGAGGATCATCAGGAATTGAAGAAAAAGCTAAGCTCGAAACTAGTGGGTTTGAGTGGGAATAAAATTTATAATTAATGGACTGATATAGGGTTTGGGCCAAATCAGCAACAAATGTGGCATTTAGTTATTATGGATGAATTTATTAGTAACAATGTAGGGAACTTTAAGGATTTTGGATTGTACACGATAATGTTGCGATCAGTACATGATAGAAACTGTAGTTATTGTAAGCTAACGGGTGCGTAACGGAATGATTAGTCTTCGTTTTTCCCGAATTAAAGATTCTCTTTATAGAGGCTGGATGTGCCCCGGCTAGTCTTCAGATCCCTTAGAGGTCGATAAAAAGATTATCTATCCATCCATTACAGCTCTGTAACTCAGCGCTCTAAACTTTTTCTTTTTAACTCCTTTAAATCCGAAGAACTTACACGAGCAGCCTTGAGACAATCATCCCACCTACGTCTCGATATATTTTACATTTACTGGTCTGTTCGCCTTACGTGTCGCACATTGCTACAGGCCTGTTTTAAATTATTGTTACATACGTCGTATCACATGATCATGGTATGTTATGTCAACTAAATCAATTCTGTGAGCAGAATAATTTAAACCTGAAATATATACAAAAATATTCACATTACTTTGGCAGGTGAGAAGTGCTCGAGTATCCTTCCTTTCCTGGAAAAGTAATTTACTGTTCTGTGTAAAACTTATTTAAAACAGTTACAAAGTTTAAAACTTTTGGAAAGCAAAAAGTTTTCGTTTAATCTTTTGTTACAAGCAACAGTATTTTATATCTATACATATTATAAAACAAAGTCCTCGATCGCGTTTGTTCGCGGTAAACTTAATTACTACTGCACGGATTTTCATGCGGTTTTCACCAATAGATAGGGTGATTCACCAGGAAGGTTTAGGTGTATAATTTATCAAGGTTTTGTGTAAATGGGTTGGAATATCGATGGGTTTCACCGAACACCCTGCCTAATCCCGTGCAATTATCTAACGTGCAAGATAATAAATTCGTATATAAAGAAATATTTTATTTTGTATTTATTTTTATAACTTCTATAAAATAAATTACATTAGCTGAGATGGGAAGAAAGAAAATCAAGACTCCCAAAAAAGCCTAACCGATGATATTCACGTGGTCCTTAGTGGCCGGTACGTGATAAAAAAAAAAATACACTACACAGACAAATTATGCAGGCATAATATGCCTTATTACCCGAGCAAAGCTGGGGTGGCTCGCTAGTGTAATATATTTCGGAAATATTATTAATTTCCTGTAGTTCACCCTTGCGCATTCCTATGTTTACCAGTTTCCCTGATATGATTATGTATGAGTATATGATACATGGCACATAATTGTTTCATACTATATTAGAAGGCAGTGACATTTTTACAGTTATAGTAGCCAATGTGATAAGAACTGTAATGTCCTAATTCTAGGTCAACGGATGCGCAAAGGAGTGATTTGGCCGAGATCACTTTTTCCATTAAGAACTCGCCTTATAAAGGCTGGATGGATCCCAAAAGAATTTCGATCAGTTCCGTCAACGGATGTAAACAGAATGAAAAAATATCTTCCACGAGTTTCGAACCTTAGATTTATTTTTATTATTATTATTAGTAATAATATTTGGGTACTTTTGTGTTAACGCAACCGCAGTTATTTTTTCCTACTTGTTATATTTTGTAATTATAGCAGTTATAATTTGAAACTGTTATATTTCTTACAGATGATTATATTATGCATTATATCTGTGGCACCTGTGCATAGTGGGCTAAGTCGAATTTTGTGAATTTCAAGCTATCTACATAGAATCGTAATTTTTTTCTCTTTCCTTGTGTCTAACACGCTAAGTGTTCCGTCCATTGCAATGAAGGATATTCCTTTGTGAATCGTGGGCTGATACTCCAATCTTGAACTTAAAATAAGTTCAGAAAAATTACGATTCTAAGTAGATAGCTTGAAATTCACAAAATTAGCCCACTATGCACAGGTGCCACAGATATATTTCTAATACAAACCACCCCTAACCATACCTAACCCCAATAAATAGATTTAAAAACGTTATGCAAGATAGCTGTTATAAAAGAAAACTGTTACAAAATATAACTGCTCGCGCATGCGAACAAGTTGGCAAAAATAACTGCGGCTGCGTCAACACATAATTCGAATATTTATTATAATTCCGGAAGATCGGTGAAGCGAATGACTATTTTTAACGTGACAGTAGAGCTAAGACTGTAACGGTGAGCCTCAGTACCGTTAAGCTCTCTTAAAAAATATTTCTCACTCTCAAAGGCTTTTACTGTTGTTTACTCAGTTCTTTCTATGTTCATCTAGTTTAAATTTACATTTTGAACAAATATATATATATGGAATTCTTGCAGATTGTAAATTTCCTTTAAATAAAAATTGTGTATTTGAATATAAAATTACGTTAAAATGTTTTTAGTAATGTAATATTGTGTCGGGGTTGCCTAGCAACGGATCCAGGGACTACTTTTCTTTAATCTTTTGTCTTTTTCGATCAGTTAAATTACAAATATTTTTAAAAAATGGCGGACCATAAAGCCACTGTTACGAACTTCTTTATGCTGTTAAAAATAAATCGCACTGTCTTTTTTTTAAATGGTTTGCATACATTTAAGAAAATAAAATAAAAAAATACATCTTATTGCAATAATACGATTTTACGACTGTTTTTTCTTATTTACTATAAATTATTTTTTCATCTATAATTGTTAATAACAAAGCAAAATAAATCATAAAATTACCAAAATTTCTCAGTTATTAGTGCCTTTTACATAAAAAAACTAAACTGAATTCAATATCTGAGCCATAAATATCATGTTCTCAGATTGCTCTCAGCTGATTGATGAGAAAAGCTAATGTCATTATTGTGTCACATTAGTTACTGCACCACATCAACATCCAATTTTTCAAACATTAGTTTAGTACTGAATAACATTATTATATCATATATCATATATATAGAGCTACGTTGTATATCAAAGGGGCAATCCTCCGTCAAGGTTAAGGATATAATACCTAAGAAAAACATTTATTACAATAAAAAGTCTCATTATATTTGAGGCTAATCAAGTTGTTTGGTGATTAGCTGTAGAGTGTACTTGTGTGACTCCCTAAATCACAGCATTAAAAAAATTATAGGTAGAATGACATCATCGCTAAAAAATGAGTCACTTTAGTTACCTTAACAGATTTGAAATGACTTTTTTTTTTAATGTACATACTCTATTTTCTTTGTTGTCTTATTTTCAACACTTTTTTTTATATTTCTTATTGTTTATATTTATTCTGGATTACTTAAATATCGATTGTCCTCTATCGATCTGACTGAGAGTGCCCGCTTTGAGAGGTGGACAGAGACAGCACAGCACAGACTTCAGAGGCTGGAGGCCGGAGCGGGCAGCAGTTACGTCACGGACCGGTTTTCGCCTTTCGCCTCCGCTACCCTCTCTCTGTCTTAGCGCTTTATTCCCAACCTCTTTGTTCTGTAGAGCCTCTATAATCCTAAAAGATACAAAGAGGAGTCTACATTGCCATTTCTATAAAATTTGTTTTCCCACAATTATTACTTAATAATTGTTACTATTGCTATATTGGCTTTACTGCCCAAGCTATGATCTCAGGGAAAAGTCAGATCCTTTGATCTGAATATAATTAAATACTAAAATGGGATGCCACCCTGAGATCGTTATACTTAATATGTAATAATTTTATGTTATTAATAATTAAGAGACTTATATAGTCTCCTCCAAAGGTTAACGTGGTTGACTGACCAGGAGTTGTTTATTAAATAAGAATAATTATAGAAGAACATTATATTTTATTTGTGCTGATCATGGTTACAGACTTTATAAATCTTAAAAACAACTTACAATGAAAACAGGAAGCTACAGGTGACTTATGATACATGGGGCTTCATTCTGCTTCTTCTTGGCTGCTGCGTCCCGACAACTGCCCCCTCTCTTCAAAGTAAAGTCATGAACCCTAAGGATCATTTTACTCTACCTGGCCTAGGCCCCTTATAGTCACCTATAGCACTATACTTAAAAGAGTTGTAGAATTAGCTGCCATTAAGAAGTCAAAAACTAGTTTTAGAACCTTGATAAATCTTATTAATCTAGCCGTTTATTTTTTTAAGTTGGTTATTGCTCATACAAGACTGAAAAGACAAGAAACTGCTCGACGATTTCGCCTACTTCAACATTTACTGGACAAACGCTCAAAGCTCCCAATGAATTACAAAAGACTCATTTACATGACAGTTATCAGACCTATTTGGACATACGGAGTTGAGCTTTGGGGCTCTACTAAACCATCCAATTCATCTCGTATCCAATCTTTACAATTCAAAATCTTTCGTAAACTCCTCAATGCTCCTTATTATGTCAAACAAAATAATCCATCATGATCTTAATATCCCATATGTTGCTGATTTGGACCAAACTAGATACCTATCCTTCCATGACACGCTCCATACACACTTGAATCCGCTAGTCTCTCAACTTGCTTCCCATACTATTCCTGATAACCCTCCGAGGCGTCTGAAAAGAAGATGGCTTCGAGACCTTCTACTATAGAACTTTATTGGAGTGCTACCGATGGATAGTTTCTCTACAAGTGTTTGTTTTTTTTTCCATATTATTTGTTCATATTAGTAGATTTACTTGTAATATTATTATAGTTGTAAATATCAATAAATTAATCTTAAAAAAACAGAAAAAAACTTAGTTATTGCAAAATAAAATAACGATTTTTTAAACAAAAGTGGTAAACGTTCGACTCCTTTTTAAGTGAATTTCGATTATCCGAAATTTTTAATATCCAAACCATACCCTACAAGATTAGTTAGGATAATCAACGCATTAATTATATTCTTTCTTGGTACTGCAATATTTTTTTTATAGTTATTTTTGTTTTTATCTCATAGCCCTGAAGATGGCCTAAAACCTAGGTTGAAACGTCGGCAATAATAAAAAATAAGTCTTACTTATTTGGTGTTATTTATGACTGCACCCCCAAATAATTCCATCCTTCATTAAAAAAATCATTATTTTATTTAAATCGAAATAAAATATTTAAACCATATCATAAATATCTAAACCATATTAAGAGAATAGTCAAATCATATGAGGCTCACTGGGGGGGGGGGGTTACAAAATTAGCACTTAACTGAACTTAAGTTGTTATAATAATAACTTCGTATTGCTATTATAAAGTTAAGTAGCTACTGGAGTACAATTAAATGTACATTTGTAAGATTTGGAAAATAGGGTAAGGGTATCCGCATGTTTAAATTTTAATAAAATATAGAACTTATGGTAAAGCAAAATTTTGATATAACAGACATTTATATTAAATAAATCGAATAAGTACCAATATTTTTATATATTCACTGTAGATTAATGAACTCAATAAACAAGGAAAAATATATATTTTTTTTTTAATGTTTAATAGTTAAGGAATTGAGAATTAAGATGGTAAAGGAATTCCAATAGGTGTTACGGAGGATAGAGGAATTTTTCAGAGGAAGTAGTTCTCTGCGAAAGAATCTGGAGTTAGGTCCGGTTTGGAATGTCGTGGGTTCGATTCCCAACTGGTTCGGACCATATTTATTTCTTAGCAGTTCTGGAAAAGTTTCAACCGAAAATGTTAAAAGTCATATATCTAGGATTTTATTTCTGTGTAGTAAATTTCAATCGCGAAAATCCTCGACTTTATGAGACCACGCCATAACTTTTTTGACCATTTTGTTTTACCAATCGTAACAGTTATTTTGCACGTTGTAATAAGTGATAATAGATAATTTATGATATTAAAACGCATGCTTAAATCACTGTTCTCGATTTATTTTTGTAATTATACTTAATTTCTTATATATGCTTTAATCTCAATGTATAAAAAAAGTTTCATACGAATAATAAATATTTAGGACCGCAGTGTTATGGAGGTATTATTATTTTTTTTTTTTCTGACATTCATACCATATTAATATATTATAATGGCTCAATTCAAAAAAGGAATATTGTAGTCATAAAGTTATAAATATCGACAAAATTATATAATATTCTTATTATTAATTAAGAATAAATAATTATATTCTTTCTTGGTGCTGCAATTTTTTTTTATAGTTATTTTTGTTTTTCTCTCATAGCCCTGACGATGACCTACAACCTAGGTCGAAACGTCGGTACTAATAATAAATAAGTTTTACTTATTTGGTGTCATTTATGACTGCACCCCCCAAACTATTTCCATTTCTAATTAGATCTTCCAATCAACTATTTTCCTCTCTAAAATGATTTTTTTAATTTAGTTTAGTTTGATTTTATAGAGAAAAAAATATAATCAATGCGTTTTCTATATTCAAAAAATAATCCTAATATCGAAAAATTGCAATAAGATGTAGCTTATTCCATTTTTTAAATGAATGCATTACATTTTTATCTTCAAAAGCATACATTTACCATACATATATATTACCATACGTATTGTAATAAATTAAAGAAACTGAAGAAACTTTGTGGTTTGCCAATTCCATCACAGATTGACCCCGTGGGATATTAAGTCCCTCCTGGAGCTTATCCAGCCACTATTAAGTGTCTGGGAGCATTATTCGGGGCCTGCCGGTTGAGTGTGACCTCGCACAAATCACGTACCTGCATAAACGTTGTCTTAAAAAAAATGTTCAGCCACTTACTCCATAGCAGTAGTATTACATTTTTTTTTTTTTTATTCATACGTGTTTTAATTGTAATGTGTAGAGTTCTATTTTACATCTTTAAGGTGGGTTTAATTTGTCAAACATATGAAAATTAATAATTATTATGAACGATAACAAATTAGAAAATTGAGGATTACAACTAACAGAGCAGTAACACTCCCAGATACAGCGGCCTTAATTAAGCAAGCAGATTAAATGTCTTTGCAATCTCTGAATCAGCCAAACTAATCTTAGGCAGGATCTTGAGTCTAATCTTATATTTGGATAAGCAGGTACGAAAACAGGAATTTATTTGATTAGATCCTGAAGAATATTGTGGATTTTTGTCCTCAAAATTGAAGATGTATATCTGTAATTGTCTTGATAGGGAAGAAAATAGTTCTCTATATCCCACATTGTAATTGTCTTGGTTATTTATTGTGTTTTAAATTATATATAAACTAGCTTATGCCCGCGGCTTCGCTCGCGTGGAATTCTGCCTGCCACATAAAGTTTCGTGAAAGATCATTTTAAATAAATAATTTAATTATTTTTTTTAAATATAAGTTACTCTTACATCCATAATTTCAGATGTCTAACTTCAAAACTGACGGATTCTCTACAACCTTTCAACCCCCATTATATTAAAAGGGAAACCCTTGGGGTGGAATTATCCAAATTTCGTTCTTAAACTATACTAAGAACCTATCTACAAATTTCAAGATGCTAAGTTCCTGATTTGTCTTTAATTATGTACTATAACGGGGGGGGCATGCCCACGTGGCCCCCATAAATCTGCCCTTGATGTAGCCTATGATGTATAACCTATTTTATTCAATAAGTTTCATCCAAATCCGTTCAGTAGTTTTTGCGGGAATGAGTAACAAACATTCGCATTTATAATATTCGTAGGATATCAAAACAAATAGTTTCACTCCTGTCCTTTCTGTTATTTTAACCTCAATTATCATTTGATTTTCCTTTATTTATGTACTATAATGGATTCTCCACAGTTCCTAAAAAACGGTCGGGGGGGGGGGGGCCTGCCCCCGTGCGCCCCCCTAAATCCGCGCTTGCTATAGCCCATGTGTTACTCTGATGTATAACCTATATTACTGTAAAGTTTCATCCAAATCCGTTCAGTAGTTTTTGCGTGAAAGAGAGACAAACATACAAACTTTCACATTTATAATATTAGTAAGATACAAACATATGTTCTTTTGGTTCTATTAGGTTATAACAGGTATCAATGAAAGTAACTGATACTAAAAGTAACAGTTTATTTATTAATGAAGACATATGGTAGGCTGCTCATACAAAATTCGATTTATTTTAGAAATAAAAATATCGATATATATCGAAGCGATTGTTATATCTCGCCTTGAATTCACATTTTAAACTTCACACTTCGCGGTTTAGTTCAAGAATGGTCAATGATCTCCTAATAAAGCTATATGTTTTCCTTCAGAGAATAGTCTATTGTCGAGGGAAAAAACGTTCAATTACGAGTTTTCCGTTTTCCATTCTGCCCCCTTACGATTCCTCATTGGGAAAACCGACTGATTTAATATTTAGTAAGTTCACTGAACTTTAAACCTTTCGTGCGATGTTGCCTGATTTCTCGCATCAATCATATCTCACCTGCGTGTTGTATGTGAATTCGTGTTGTTGTTCATTAATTGTTTTAATCTCTTTCATTGCTGCAATGAACAAAATTTAACCCTAAAATAGTTCATAACTTATTATTATAATTATTATAAATTTTGGCGCCATTTCCGCAGGTTGTCGCTTCGAGTTGTGTTACATCTAGCAAGTTTTAACATTTCATTCGTTTCCATTTTAATATTTTCCAAAAATACCAGTTATCATGAGTAAATACAAGTATACTTCAGTAATCTAGAAATGAACATTTCAACAAACATAAATCATCTATTCCTCATTCAAGACTGTAAAGACAAGAAACTGCTCGACGTTTTCGCCTACTTCAACATTTACTGGACAAACGCTTTAAGCTCCCAATTAATTACCAAAGACTCATTTACTTGACAATTATCAGACCTATTTGGACATACGCAGTTAAGCTTTGGAGCTCTACTAAACCATCCAATTCATCTCGTATCCAATCCTTACAATCCAAAATCCTTCGTAAAATCCTCAATGCTCCTTATTATGTCACAAACAAACTCATCCATCATGATCTTAATATCCCATATGTTGCTGATTTGGCCAAAACTAGATACCTATCCTTCCATGACAAGCTCCATACACACTTGAATCCGCTAGTCTCTCAACTTCCTGAAAACCCTCCGTCTGAAAAGATGGTCTCGAGGCCTTCTACTATAGAACTTTATTGGAGTGCTTTCGATGGGTAGTTTCTCCACAAGTGTTTTTTGTTAAAAAAAAAAAATCACATTTACTTCGAAATGTTAGTTGAGACTTTTATTACTTGATGAAACGATTACCGAATTCTACAGATAATGAATAGTTTATATTAAATTAGTTCCCATAATTAAATTATTTGTTGTTATTAAGCTCACGATAAATTTTATTTTTGGAAAATATTAAAAATGAAACGAATATACAGTTAAAACTTGTAACTCGAAGCGGAATAGATACATCTTTTTTATTGCTGTTAAATGTTCTTTTATTTCTATTATATGCAAAAAAAAATTATTTGAAAATTTTACTATTTTAGATTTAATTTCCTATTCATGTAGTTTTCTATTCCCTTCGCCATTTCGAAATTATTATTTGAAGTTACTAATTGATTTATGATTCATTTAAGGTCACTTTAAGTCCTGCTACGGTTGATCGGAAGATGGTGTGGGATTCCTAAATTTTGCCTATTACGTCCTCTCAGAAGATCAGCTGTCGTCTCGCGAACCCTAGATCTTAGGCATATTAGATTGTTATGCCAACCACTACACCACAGATGATGCCCGTTACTAATTGATTTCGATTGGATAATTTTCGTTATTATATTACGAAAAATACATATAAAAGTAGGGGAAAGAAAGAAAAGAGTAACACTTGTAATGTATGAAGGACATTAATGTTGAAGTGAAGACAGGCCTGAAAACTATCAGAGTGTAAACAATACTTAAGCTCGGATCCTATACTGTTTATTGCTCAAACCTTTTGGGGATCAGGAAATTTTAGTTTTACCTCTTTTAAATATAGTAAATATATAAATTAAAAAATAAAATAAAATATATATATATAAAACATAAAATATATATATATATATATATATATATATATATATATATATATATATATATATATATATATATAGTTGACTATACCTAATTAAATAATACCTGAAGACTATACGCTTGATTTAGTGCGAAAATAACTTAAACTCGTTAGTATTAATTTTCCAGTTGGTAAAGCAATGATCAACATCATCAAGGCGGGTTAGAAAGAGAAAGAGATTCTTGTAGAGAAATTTTTTCCATAGAAAGTGACTAGTTTTATCTAATGTATTTTATAGAGAGGCTTTGACGATGTTGAGAAAGTATTTTTTTTGTAATAATTTATTCGATGAAATTTACTACTGTATTATAGGAATACAACATAATAAATAATAGGATAAATGGTCAATATAATGAACGGTACATATCGGCATGATTAAAGACAACTAGAGAAACTACCCAGTGCTAGTACTCAAATAACAATTTCAACTTAAAAGATCACGAGGCCATCTTCTTTTCAGTCGCTTCGGAAGATTATCGGGAATTGAAGAGGTTGCTAGGTTTGAAACAAGTGGGTTCGAGTGGGAATGAAGTTTGTCATGAAAAGATTGATTCGGATTCGGGCCAAATCAGCAACAAATGGGACATTAAGTTCATTATGGCCTACTTATTTTGTTCGTTACAAAGTAAGGAGCATTGAGGATTTTTCGGAGGATTTTGGATTGTAAGGATTGAATACGAGAGGAATTCGATGGCTTAGTGGAGCCCCAAAGCTACAGAAGGGTCTAATGATTGTTATGTATATGAGTCTTTTATAATTAATTGGGAGCTTAGAGCGTTTGTCTAGTAAGTGTTGAAGTAGCCTGAATCGGTGGAGCAAGCCTTGATGCGTAGATATTTAAAAGTATTGGTACGAATACATTTGAGAAATATTAATTGTTTGCTTATTTATTGTAGTCAATGGTAACCACTTTAATTTTGTTTTATTATGTGTAAGGTAATTCAACCTCCAGGTTTTCTCCCTTACAAGCATACCGACTTTATAGAGGCTGGGTGTGCCCAAATAGGGTCTCCAGATATCACAAGGTCCATTTCCTGCTTAACCATCGTATCGTTTCAAAATAATGGAATTTTTTAAACATTTTAATCGTATTGAAATAGAAAAATGGACGGAATAAAGAGAAAAAACAACACAGGCCTGGAATGAAGAGACACTGGACAAATATCAAGGCTAAGAGAGGACAGTTGAAATAAAAAAGAAGAAGAAATAGATAATCGAAAATAAATATTTTTCGAGCATTCCTTATTCCTTGATGTTATCATGAATAAGATAAATTGGTCAAAATGTATTCGTCCAAGTAATCACGTATTTTCTTGTACATAGTCTTCTACACACTAAGTATCTGGAGTCGAAGAGGTTGTACAAATAAATATAGAAAAATACAGGGTTTTTTTCTCTTCATATCTCTCGAGTACATTAGATGTATTCAGTGAGTAGTACGTAATAGAGACTGGATACAGAATGGATCTAAACTCTTAGCAACCATATAATTTGTCTAGTTTATAGTATACACTTATACATTTTAACCTTCATAATTACCTTACTGTACATCTTTATCAATTTTTTTGCCTCTATTCACCTTCTTTTGGTTTATCTATATTTAAAATGTTTTAATATATTTGTACCGTTTTCTTATATTGTCTGTATTTTGCATATAGCCCTGAATAAGACCTACAAAGTAGGTCGAAACGTTGGCTATCAATAAAGATTTTCTCAAATTACTTGGGAATTTCATTCAGTGACCTCTACCCGGACCAATTTCTTCTACATACATTATCATAGGTCAACAATTATCATCAATATAATTTGTCTACTTTCAGTGGTAGACCACTGAGTTGCCATTCCGAAAAACCTGGTTCAAATCCCCCTGCAGGACTTTTATTTAGTCTGTTTGCAGCGGGAGAGGGATCATAAAGGATCTAGGACCCTCCTGGAGCTTACCCAACCACTTTAAAGTGGGTACCCAAAATAAGGGGGGAATCTGGCGGTTCAGCGTGACCTAGGACAAATCACATCCCAGCACAACCGTTGTCCATGAAACAGTACAGTCTCTACCATATACTGAACCACAGACCCTTCATGGGTTGTAGTGGTACAGGTTTTTTGTTTTTTTATTTGGATATAATTAATGTCCTTTTTTTCTATGGAATTGATACAATTTTTATTTTTAAAATCCTTTTAAAATAGAATAATAAATAGTAAAGAGATGGAGGGAAGTGTGCTGGAACGGCGGACCCCATTACGTTCCTCGGTTAGACTTCCTTAATGGCTAATAGTCCGGTTCATATTCCGTAATTTGTCTTCCAGCGATTGTGAAGGCTGTGGTCATCCCCGCCAGAAAGCGGAACTGGACAAATAACACTCATTTCTCTGTAAGGCTCTCTGTTACTTAGTGTTAGTGGCTCTTTGTGGAGTTATTGAACTTTTATTCGTTACGGGCTAAGGTTACTCAAAACCGCAATGGTGGCTTGTGTCTCTGCAATGCTGTCTGAGTTGCTTGCAAATGGATTCAGAGAATAATGCACTCTCCAATTTAATATTATCTTTCGAAATAATATCTAGTGATATTCTTATAGCTAAGAATTTTTTCTTATTTTTTTAAATTTATTTATCGAACGCAACTGAAAAATAAATCTTTAAATCTCTAATGTACTAGGAAAACCTCCATTCCGCACGAGTTCGTCCTTGGTATCCAATAGTTATAGTTGTCATGGTAACAAAAAAAAAAGTTATTGCTGTTTAACTTTTCATTAAACTATTCCTGTGTAAGTTTTATATTAATTTTGAACCTTTATCTTTAGTTTCAGAAATCGGATATAGGTAGACTAATTTTTTATACTTAGCAATACAAAAAAATGACTTGTGAAATTTATTTAATTAAACAATACTTATGAAAACAAGGTTAATTATTTTAATGATATGAAAACTTTTATAGTCGCGTTGAGTTTTTTTTTTTTTGGTAGGGGAAAATTGCTCAGGGGTTCGAGTCACCGACATGCTCATGGCATATTGCGCGAGATTGTCCACACCTAGCTCCCTCTGGATAAATTATAGAATTTGTTTTAATCAAGTTTAGTTTAAAGGTTAGAATTCAGTTCCAGGGCCATTTTAATTCCATTAGCTGCATGGATGATCCAAAAGGCAGAGCGATATCACGAATGGATAGAGAGGTGGAAGAGGGTTTTATGGTAATATGATTGGAACAGAATTAATCATAACCTGAAATATACAGGATGATAATAATAGGATTTAGGAGGCACCATCATCCCCTGCCTAATTGATTGCTCTTGATTGAATTTGTACAGTCTATAATGAGTTTGATGGGAAGCGAATGATTGAAATTTATCAGTTGATGACTCTATTGGTACAATATGAAATATTTAAAAATTACTTACATCCGTATGCTTCACAAATATATACAAAAATTAAAATAGGCAATTATGATACCTACCGACAAAAGTGGAAACTCAAAATAAATTATAACTGTGTTCTATTTTGAATTTATATAACAATCGTAGTCTGGATTAGTTAAATGTCAATTTTTTAAAATTAAAGTATTATCGAAGGATGGAATTAGTTGAGGGGTGCAGTGATAAATAATTAAAACTTATTTATTATTAGGGCCGACGTTTCGATCTGCGTTGTAGGCCATCTTCAGGGCTAAGAGAGAAAAAGAAACCTAACCAAAAAAAAAAACTATTAAAAACATAACGGTACCAAGAAAGAATATAATATGAATAAAAAAATTACAGAATATCTGTACAGAAAAGTGAAAATGCACAAAGACAAAGAAAAATGAGAAGGTAAACAGTAAGATACAAAATGAAAAGGTATAAATGTAAAATGGTGACATTTATAAGTATGGAAAACCTAGTTTAATTACATGTTATGATATAAAATGTAAAATGTATGATAATTTACTTACTTTGCATATATATACATACGAACATCTTTGCACTTAGTTATCTAATAAAAATAAAAAACACCAAAAACCGGTACCACTATAATCAATTAAGAAATTAAGGGTACCCTCTTTATTGAGAATGAGTAAGCCTCCTGTATCTGCTAATTACTTAGAGTCGATCTAAGGATGTAAACAGGTTAAATATTTTATTTGTCACAGCCGGATTTGAACTCTACACACAACGATTTCTCAGTTGTTCTGGGATTTTCTTCAAAGCTAGGAGAACATCCTCATCCTGGATGAGAATGTATCCTGGCAGGACTTCTTTGTCTTCAATAGGTCAGCGGTGCTTGAAGGTCGCAATTAATTTAAGAGAGCTACATTTCTGATATGTTGTAAGAGCATGTCTGACTAGTGAAAATCCAAGTTTGCTACCGAAAAATAACCGATGGAAAAACTTTTGGTGGCCAAAAAAACCTCGACATTTTCGAAGTTATTTAACCAAATATCAAAGGGGCGTAACTCAGAATCTATTAAAGCTATTGGGCTGTGGTTGGGCTCAAATCGTAGAAAATTTAATCTAAATTAAAAATGGTTATTAATGTTTTTTATCAAAAACGCACCAATTAGGAGATGTAGGCCAAAACCTGAAATAACTCCGAAAATTTCGAGGTTTTTCGGCCACCAAAAGTTTTTCCATCCGTTTTTTTCTGTAGCAAACTTGGATTTTCACTAGTCATACATGCCCTTACAACATATCAAAAATGCAGCTCTCTTCAATTTATTGCGACCTAGAGCCCTTTTTGGTACCTGCCCGCTGGCCTATAAGACTCAAGTCCTCTAGAAATCTCTCTAAGCACCGTTGAAGTGAGTGCGCTTAAACTTAAACTTAAACTGCCTGGAAATACGATTGAAAAATGTTTACATTTATAAAAGTCAAAATTCCATAAACAATTTACTATTTGGGAGGAGGTATTTTAAAAGAGACATAAAATACTACATTATTTTTCGGAAAACACAATCATAATCATTTTGTGTTGACGCCATTACAAATTTACTGATAAGGCACACATCTAGCAATTAACTGTTGAACTTTCTCACGAGGCAATATTATTCATATTGAGTAAACAATGGTTGACCTAATGAGCCGAGAGTAAATTAATCAACAATCGCCCTGTCATGATAATAAGATTAGGAAGGAAGATCCATTGAATATATGATAATTTTATAAACTTAGCATACATTTAGTCGGATAGTTGGCAACAATGACGCGCGATCGGAGCGCTGCCCACGGTGTAGTTCCGAACTGAATGACGATGAATTAGAAACGGCCAGAAACTGTGAATATTATGTAGATTGGTCCTGTTGCTGATTAGAGCTCCACTTCAGAATTAACTTCCTATTCATAACGGAAAGTCGGCTTGCATTATCATTCAGCACTGCCTTCTTAATAACTCGCTGCCATTCACGTAACTATCGCACACTTATTATGTCTGTATATAAAAGAAACTGATTATTCCAGGATAATACTACCAGCCCCACTACAATAAGTGGTTAAGTCGGATTTTGTCCAGAGAGAGTTAACTACTTTCAGATCACCGGAATTGTATTATTCTCCTAGTTTTTGGCTTGAAATGGAGTTGTAATATAAGCAATAACTCCTTTTCAAGCCAATGCCTTACTTAGCCCTTATTCACTAGGAAAATAACTCGATTCCACTTACTGAAGTACAAGAAACTCATTTTGGAGAAAATCATACTTAACCACTAATTCACCGGGGCTGTAGAATAGTACTTCGATGTAAAAGTAACTGTCACCTGACTGAAAAAAAAACTGCACTACTCCAACCCAAGATTTAGTGGCTCCTAACGGCTTGTTTTGTTTTAGCAGGTTATAAATAGTTAATAGTCTCGCCGTCTGGTGTGCATCATAGGAGCAAAATACTTCAAAAAAATATTTTTAAAATTTTATTATTTTAAGGAAGAAATATTTGGGGGTGCAGTCAATCAAAACACCTAAATAAGTGTAACTTATTTATTATGTGCCGACGTTTCGGTCTACAATGTAGGCCATCTTGAGGGCTAAGAGAGAGAAACAAACAGAAATATATAAAAACGTTGCAGTAATAAGAATATATAAAGTGGTACAAGAGTGGAAATTAAAATAGTGACTAGATAAGATGAAATAGTGAATAGATATATGATAAATAAAGAATGAATATAAGACTGGTTACAGAATATAATAAACTTAAAATAGTGATAGATAAAAATAAAATTGTAGATGATGAACAGAAATTCTAATAGTGACAGATATAATAATCAAAGAATAAAAATATAAAATAGAAAAAATACATGTCAAGAAAGGATAAAATGTAAAAAATAATATAAAGGGAAAGAAAAATGAGGAGGTAAACGGAAAGATACAAAATGAGAAGATTAAAATATAGAAAAAGGGAGGTTGAGTATGAAGGATTTAGAAAAAAATAGTTTAATTATAGAATGGATATGATACCAGGCATCTAGAGGTTACATAGGTAAAATGTAATAATACAAGCATATATAGAAAGAAAAGATTGATAAATTAATAAAGAAAAGATTGATATATTTTTATTATTATAAATATATATGTTGGGTTGTAACATAAGAAATGTCAGTGAAGGTGTAAATTTAAATGATTAAACAATACTTTTATTAATCAAAATAGGATCCTTCACTTTCAATACACATTTCCGACCTGAAAAGTGCATTTCTATAGGAATGAAATAGGATGAAAATAGGTGTCAAGGAAGAAGAAAGTCTTGGAAGGCCTATTTCAGGGAATTTTCGTTGTCAAATTCTTTATTTCTTAAAAAATTATCCAAACGACGGAAAAAGTAAAAATAATTTGTAGAAAGGTCAGGAAGTGTATTGAAAGTGAAGGATCCTATATTGATTAATAAAAGTATTGTTTAATATTTTTTTGATAATAATTTAAATTTACACCTTCACTGACATTTCATATGTTACAACCCAATATAAAAAAAATAATTCCAATTCCTGAATAATTCTAATGTCTATCAATTGAATGCTAAGCATTTACCGCGAATTCCTGTAGATAGCAAAAGTATGGTGTGATGTGGACTGATAACGCATTATCACTCTAGGATTGTAAAACAAAAAGTTACAACAGAAAAAAAAGTACATTAACAATTGATTCTCTTTTTTCCTTGTTATTATCTGTATGCATGGAACAGGGTAGCTTAGAGTGCTAGAGCGCTGAGTTGGGGTTCAAATCCATCTGTGGCAGGTAATTTATGCTAACGAGTTAACAGCCGGGGCTGGATCTGTTGCCAGGCAGGCTGAGGATGAAAGGTGAAAGGTGAAAAATGCAGTTGTCAAAAGTAACCAATTGATTGTGTATGTTTAGTTTCCGACTCTTTATTATTATTATTACTTATTCGGGAACTTTTTTCGATAAATTTTATATATATATATATATATATATATATATATATATATATATATATATGTATGTATATACCTCGATATAGCGAATTCCTTGATAAATCGAAGTTTTTCTATTCCCCTTGAATCTGCCTATCTTTTCTACGTTATTTTTACCTCTACATATCGAAGGATTGGTTTAGAAGACCTTGATATATCGAATTTTACAGGATTCCGTAGCTTACACCGCACCTCTACAAAACGAAGTTTTTGTAGGAAAACCTCTACATATCGGAGTCAATTCGTTAAATATGAACCATTTAGCCTGAACAGCTCGTTCTGAGAAGCATTGTCATTCTCAGAACGGCCTTTCTTCTCAAGTAATCCTGTAACTCCCCCACTCACATTTGTTTCGGTTTCTGCTCACACTTGTGCAATAGGTTTCGTCTTCTGTCGTACTAGGTTAAGTATTGGATGATGTATTGGACAAAGTGTCGTTTTCTATAATTTACAAACTACAATTTTCGATTTTTTTCAAAACTTAGCTTATTTTTTTTTCACAAATTCAATATGTATCTGTTTTTTAAGTCTATTGTTTTATTGTTAAATAATGACCAAGTATGGTTTTTATTCTAATTTTTCTAACTGCTTTTAGTTATAATTGTCATAAAAATTCTTCATTTCAATATTCCAAAATAGTTATCTTAAGCAATGTAATTGCCGTAAATTGTATTGCTGTACATATACGTACAATACATATTTTAATAAAATAGGTACATTTTTTCTATATTACGTTGAGTATACATATTTTATTATGAACCTCAACCTCTATATATCAAAGTCAGTCAGAAATCACCTCAATAAATCGAACCTCGCTATATCGAAATCCTCGATAATTCGAAGTTTTCTCGTTCTCCCTGAGTTTCGATATACCGAGGTTCGAGTGTGTGTGGATATATATATTATATATATATATATATATATATATATATATATATATATATATATATATATAATTATTCAACATTATTCCAAATGGTCATTGAGGATAAAAATAGAGAATGACGTAGGGAAATACCAATCCACCTTAGGAAATGTCATGACTGACTCAGACCAGGAATTTCGTTTTCCAACAGGATATTGCTAAAGAAAGGACTTCTTTGTAATAATTATTAAGTCATAAATAATAATAAGCAATAATTTATTAACATTTATGCCTGTGGCTTCGCTCGCGTGGAATTTGGTCTGCCACATAAAGTTTCCTGAAAGATCATTCTAAATAAATAATTATTTTTTTAAAATATAAATTACTCATACATCCAAAATATCAGATGTCTAACTTCAAAACTGACGGATTCTATACAACCTTTGAACCCCTATTAATTAAAGGGGAAACCCTTGGGGTGGAATTTTCCAAATTTCTTTCTTAAACTATAGAAAGAACCTAACTACAAATTTCAAGATACTAAGTTCCTGATTTGCCTTTAATTATGTATTATAAGGGGAGGGGGGCGCATGCCCCCCACATAAAGCTGCCCTTGCTGTAGTCTATGATGTATAACCTATATTACTGTAAAGTTTCATCCAAATCCGTCCAGTAGTTTTTGCGTGAAAGAGAGACAAACATACAAACTTTCACATTTATAATATTAGTAAGATAAGCAATAATTTATTAACACAAAATAGTTAATTCTTAAATTAAAAAAAAACAATTTTAAAAATCTGTGCAATTAGTACGTCGCACATGTAACCTTTACCACATAATAATCCACTTTTCAATAATCCATCTTGTGCTCACCCAGCCTCTATAGCGGGTACTCTAAATCGAGAAAATACCTGGTGGTTGAGCGTGATTTTAGACAAATCACCTTCCTGCACAGCCGTTTTTCTAGAAACAATATAGTACCTAACATTTATTGAACCCATGACCTTCCATGGATTTTGGAGGTACTGGCTACATTACTTAGGGTACGCAATAGCTCAGTACTAGCTATGTATGCTCAGTATGTACGCTACTGATATGTAGCTATCGAGTTCGAGTAAAGTAAATAAAGTGGATACCCTTTTACTAACTAATTATAAGTTATGTGAGAAAATTCCTATACAACCATTAGCTTAGAAACGTAACAGTTTCGACTGTGTACTGAACCCAAGATCCTTCGTACTTCCGACTAAATCCTTTTCTGTTGTTTGTGTCTGAAAAGGTTGTGTATGAAAAGTTTTTATGTTATTGGTGCAATAAATACACCTCCCAGACAGTAACTGCAGATCCTCCCCTCCATTATTCTCTCCTCTTCCTGTAATGGTCCTGGGTAATGGACATCGGATTCCTGTGGGATAACCTCCCTCCTCCCGAAGATATCGAGGATTGGGAAACCGCAGGCGTCCATTGGCCTCGGGGCTATAGTTCAAGGATCTCTACGGCTCTCTCCTCTGCCGTTCTGAGAGAGAGAGGGAGATAGAGAGATTGATAAATTTTAGTGTGCGCATGCGCAAGTTACAGATAAATAAATACTCAGAGGCCAATTTTTTAACCCCTTTAACAAAATTACATAATTTTAAATATTCAACTTCACCTGCGAATTTATGTTATCATTTTAAACTAGAATAATTCTTATAAAGTACTTAAAAACTCAATTAATCATTTCTTTTTATTAAAAAAAATGATCCCCGATGGTCCAAATCTTAGCCCGAAGCGTAGGCACAAATAAGTCTTACTTATTTTGTGTAATTTATTGACTACTCCCCCATTTTACTCTCTTCTAAAAATAAATCTATCGTACTAAACATTATTCCTCTACCAACTTTTATTACGAGTCCCTTACTCTTTTATTTATTTTTTGCTTCTCATAAATTAATAAATTATAGTAATGCTCAAATATATTTACTAGTATATATATATATATATATATATATATATATATATATATATATATATATATATATATATATATATATATATATATACATTTCTAAGCATTGACGTTTTTATCTTTATTTTTTTTCAGGTGAGCTGATATGATTTACTGAAAGCTTCGTTTCTTATTGATTTATCGACTTTGGTAAGATAATTTGATAATATTTCTTAGTACGTTATGACACGGCTGGGAAAGGGGGCTGGGGCCTCCCGGACTCCTGCTTTGCCCTCATTCCTGGGGAAGAAGCTCAGTTCGGGGACCCCAGGCAAATTGTAAATAGGGTATGAATGTGTAAATTTTATTTTATTTTTTTATTATTAGTATTATTATTATTATTTATTTTTATTTATTGTATTTTTTTTTTTATATTTTTTTTTTACCTTATTTTATTATCATATCCGCATTAATTAATTTCTGTTACCGCATGTATATATTTATTTATTTTATTTTGTTTATATTATTGTTTTGTTATGGAATGACTGTAAGCTACACAGCACTATTACTTATTGCCCACCAGTGGCAGATTGTAATATTTCAATAAAGTGTTAATTTATAGTTAGTACGTAATTGATAAGCTGTTTTTATTTTCACTCCTCTTTGGTAAGGTTTATTAAAATTATTGAGTATAGGATGTTTTTAGATGTATGAAATTCGGCGGTAATTTGAGGACGTTAATTTATAAATGGCGTTCAATATGTCTTGAGTGCAGTACATGGTAGAGACTTTACAGTTTCCAAGACGACTGTTGTATTGGGGAGGTGATTTATCCGAAATCACGCTTTTCTACACCAGGCTTTTCTCCTATTAAGTGTATCTCCTTAGCAGAGGGAAGGGCGATAGTCGATAGTTAGCACCATCGATAGGCCGATACAAATCGATAGCTGCTCCATTTCCTTCCAAACCTATTCAATAAAGAAATTCAACTAATTTAATTACATTCAATTACCAACCTATTATTTTAAATTTGCAGGATTATAAATTTGAACACTATATCATAAATATGAAAAAAACTAATTTATTTGAATTTTAAAAAGTACAATTTACAGGTTTACAATAATAATGAACAAATTAAATCTTCAGAAAAGAAAAATAACAAAATAGTTAATTTCAAGAGTCAAGTGTGCTCATTGGGGACGAATTTTCAAAAATCCTTTCTTAGTGCGCGTTGGCCTTATAAAATGTACCTACTGTCCAAATTTCAAGTCTGTGACTTTTGCCGTTTTAGCTCTGTGATCGTCTTTTCAGTCAGGACTAACTCTTTTATATATATAATTGTATTTGAATAGTAATTGTATCTCATGTTATACCTCAAAATGTTATAGACATACATTACTTGTTAAATTGATTGATCTAAATTGATAACTTGCTAGAGAACTATTAACTATTTTCTACTATCCTACAGTAAATTACAACGGTCCACTTTCTTCGTCCGTCGTGACGCCTTTCTTCGATAGCTTTTACCCGACAGCTAACTGCTTACTCTTTTTAGAGTTTCTCATTTCATCTTGGACAAGATGAAGAAGGAAAGTTTTATCCTTCACATGACAAAGAAGTAAAGCGACTAGGGTTTTTCCTCTCTTCTTTTTTTTGCTGGCTATTCACTGGGAAAAGAGACATTGTGATAGAGATCATGAAATTGAAAACCCGGTGGTATCTAGGCCATCCTAGGCCATCCGACCAACAACCTGGATTGGGTCCTCTGCTTTAGCTCTGTTATTCTCTCGATTTGGCATAGATAATTTTTTTTTTTTTTAAAGCAGGTAATGAAATAGGGATCGGGGTAAATTCAGATAAGAATATGATTGTTGTTTGTTCATTTAACGTCACTTTATGCTGCTATGGCTAATAATGGGAACTAAAAGGAAAGGGATTTTTAACGAGTACCTGACATCGTACAGGGTCGGGACTCCCGTTTAACGTCCCTTCCGAAGGACGGCATAACCCCTTTAAAAAATCCTAGGGCCACCTGAAACTACGAACCCGCGATATTGGGCTTATTAGTTTGTTCTGCTAACCACTAGAGCCCGTAAGAATATGATCAATTGCAGAGAAGGAGGAGATTTTGGTGACATCGTTGTTGGAGCGACTTAGTTTGAGCATGTCGTGAAGTTGAAGTACTTAGGATCTGCGATAACTTGGAAAACCGAAATTCAAAATGAAATATAGACGAGATTAAAGGCGGGAAATGTTGGTTCAACATTACAAAGCTAGCGTCTTTGGCCCCGAAATCTATTAATCAGAGTTGATCAACGTCTTATGGCATTCGAAGATATGATGTTGAATAGGATAGTCGGTCAGAAAAAGGATGAGACTACTGAAGAATATAGAAGATTACACAACTATCGCTGGTTAATATCATTGAAGTAATAATGTCACGAAGATCAAGATGGACCTGTAAAGTTGCTGCGATAAGTAGCGAACGAATCCCTAAAAAAATAATAAGCGCTACGCCGAGTGGTAATGATCTGAGGGGTAGACAAAGCGTAGGTGGGAGGATTTTGTTATAACTGATCCGGCGGATCTGGATTTGGGCAGTGGTCCGTGGACTGAAGTTTGTTAGCAGATATTGGTGATATCTGCATCGAGCCTTCGGGTTGGTTAAGCCTCATTATAAGTATAAAAGATAAATACTTCAATTACATTTAGGCCTAGAAATTTTTTTTTTGGATGAGCGACCGTGGCGTAGATGGGATGATTGTGCTAAGAGTGACCGTGGCGTAGGTGGGATGATTGTGCTAAGAGTGATAAGTTGGACGGAAGTTTGTTAGCGGATATTGGTGGTATAAGCATCGATACTTCCGGTTCGCTTAGCTTTTATATTTATTTATAGTTCAATAAAATATAAATGCTTATACAACCATTGACTTAGAAACAGTACAGTCTCTACTATTTACTGAATCCAATATCCTTCATGCATTGTAGTGGAATAGATTTTTTTTTATTATTCAAGACTTGATCCTGAAAAGTTGGTACCAAAGCGTATACATGCCGAAGTGCTACATATATAAAGTTTATGTTCAAAACATATTGTTATGTAAAAGTAAGAGTGTAGGTTATACAACTAATGGCGGTCTGTCTAAAACTCCGTAGTACCACAATCGAAAAAAAAACATCGAACTATCAATTACCGATCGATATCAGTGAGGTCAGGTATCGATATGAGGATAACTAAGAGCTATCATTTCCAGAGAGAGGGAGAGAGGCTTGTTCCAGGCCATTTCTCCAGATCGAATCCCCTCCCACTATCGATAAGCTACGGTCTTCGATGGGCTGCCTTTACTTTCAGGAGAGGACGAAAGTAAAAACGTACGCTACCGAACCTTGTAACGTCCCATTGTCGTTGCCTTGGAAACCTCCCTATCCAATAGTTAACGAGATTACTTCTGCTCTCGACCAATCAGGTAGTCGCTACAAGGGCCATCTCAGCGTATAGGTTAAGGAATTAAGTGGAAGAGAACGGGTTGAGGCCAGAGAAATTATTTCTTAAATATAGATGAACTATTTATCTGAAAAACAACGTTTCGACACACATGCAGGCCTTCTTCAGGACTATATATGCTAGATAAAAAATTGTAAAGAATAAAAATAAAATATAGAAATAATGCTATCGGAGTTAACGTGATACAAAAGTGAGGATTTGCATGAAAAGTAGTTATTGCTTTTATTAAAATTATTTCATACCAAAAACTACGAGAATAAAACGATTTCGCTTCCCTCAATGAGTCACTACCTCTGGACAAAATTAACATCTTATTCACCAGGGCTGCAGGTATTTAAGAAATTTTTTTTTATATTTTTTTATTTCTTGTATAATTTGCTTAAATTCACTAAATTACATGCTGTACCAAATAGACCAGTCTCAAATTAAAAAAAACTCTGCAAATTTAAATGTATCTGTGCAGAATCATTATTTACAATGAATGAAAAAATTTATACGAAAACTTCCAACAGAGAAAAAAATAAATAAAATAAACAAAAATTGTAATTATACATTTTTAGTAACTTATATACATATATATAAACAGTAACAATGAAATAAAAGCAATTGGTATCCTATAATAATAAATGTTTTGTTCTTTTATGTACATACCGCTTTATACTATTTTTTGCATAGTTTCCAAAAATATTTGTAAGTGGGTTTTTATTGTTTTTACACTTTAAAAAAATTGCTTACATAGTTTGTTGATAAATACATTAATATAAGGTATCCTTAATTCTTTATGCATAATTTTAACTTTAGTGTAATATGCATAATTTCCAGCAATTCTAAGGCATTTGTTTTGAAATATTTATAATTTTAAGAAAAGATCCCTTCTGTTGTTTTAATCCCTTTAGTCCTCTTAAAAAATAAATAAATTAAAATAATATAATTTAAGCACAACATATTGGAAATTTAGATATTTTTCTTCTTCGATATATCGAACTATTCAGGAATCAGTTCCGTAGGCTGTCGCTAGGTCGTTTACTTTTTAACATTCTACAAAAATACAAATTATCGTAAGCTTTAATATGGAAAACAAATGTAATTATGGGAAATTTGTTTGTTTCGGTAACCATTTCATCAAGAAATTAACATTTTAACTAATATTTCCAAGTATAGATGATATATTTTTGTTTAAAAGTTCATTTTTGGATGAAATGATTACTGAAATATAAACATTTCCCAAAACTACATTCTTAATTCATACTGAAACTCATGATTATTTCTATTTTCGATGATATTAAAAGGGAAAGTTAAAACTTGTGACTCAACTCGAAGCGACAACCATCCGAACTGATAAATATCGATATTTTATCGTAACGATGTTTATCGTTACATCCTCAGCTCTCGATCTAGAAGGAAGAAAGACTTAGGATACACCGGAGTGCCGCCATATTGGCCCGACACTAGCGACCTCTATAAGGACATTTCACACGTGGGTGTTCAGGAAAGGTCCCTTGCTTTATCTCTTTTCCACTCCTCGTTGACCTCACTCTCAGCTAATGTCAAAGGTTCTTGTACTGTTCTGGGGGCAAGGGATTTGAGGCAGGATAATACGCGGGATAGGAGGGAACTGGATAGCTACATAATACATAAGACAGCTTATATAATTATTTTTATATTATTTATTTATTAAAATTTACAACTGTGTAATATAATACATCCAGTAAATATAACGAATGATGAATAATGACACGAGATAAAGGTAAGTAGAAAAACTACCCAGTGGTAGTACTCAAATGACAAGTTCAACTTAGAAGGTCATGAGGCCATCTTCTTTTCAGACGCCTCGGAGGATTATCAGGAATTGAAGAGGTTGCGAAGTTTGAAACTACTTTGCTCTCAACAAAGTAATGAGCATTGAGGATTTTACGAAGGATTTTGGGTTGTAAGGATTGAATACGAGAGGAATTCGATGGTTTAGTGGAGCCCCAAAGCTCTATTCCGTAAGTCCAGATGGGTCTTTTGTAATTGATAGGGAGCTTAGGGCGTTTGTCTAGTAAGTGTTGAAGTAGCCTGAAACGTCGAGCGGTTTCTTGTCTTTTCAGTCTAGTATGAGGATTCCAAGTTCATTTTTTATCAAGGTGTAGTCCTAAGTACCTGTTCTACAGGAATCAGTGGGATATTATTGGTTTACGACGGAGGGTAAAAGTGATTTGATGGGATTTATTAGAATTTATTTTATTCCTCCAGTTTTGACACAATTCTTCAAGGTCAGTGATTTGGGATTGAAGGGTATGGGATGCTATAACTGGATCAGTGTTGTCAGTTAATATACATGTGTTATCCGCATGCGCGGTAAAAATAAAACAAGAAAAGGTTATGAATGAAATTATTTTCATATCATAAAATGATGTAGAAAAACTAACTGCACACTTAAAAGTGATTCTTCTCTCTAGTGATTTTATTAATTTAAATATATAGTGAGGCTTTATTTATTAATGCCGTGTGTATAATTTAATTGTTTTTATTTTATTTAGTTATTGAAATTGTCTAATCTAATGTATTATAAAAATACAACAAGTAAATACTATAGTAAACTATGAGGTTATTGTATTATCATAAAAAACAAGCGCAGAAACTATTCACTATTGATACTTCTTTCTAGTGTAATTAAAGAATTTTTATATTTATTAGTGTTCATTTTTAGTACTTTTGTATTAGCTGGTCTGCATGAAACTAACCTGAATATCGTGTAACCTTATCAATGGTCTCATTTGAGTTATTTGTGTGTGCGTTGGTAAATTGTTTTCTGTATTGTTTTTTGATTATGATATTGCCTATTTAAAATTAACAGAATACCACTTTAGGAATAGCCGTCTTTAAATGAAGAATCTGTGAAATACTTTCAGAAGTTGGTAATAATTCCAAAGATAAAATTATGTGAAGGAGGTCATCAAATGGATTTTGTTAAGTATTTTTATTTTTATATAAGGATATATTTTATATAAGGATTTTGTTAAGGATATAAATACATTTTCGTCGAAAGTATAGGGAATACATTTATATAGGAAGAGGAATGTGGCTAGAGAGATCTAGAGCTAGCATTTTATTATTACATTTTGTATATTTCAACTTCCGTTAATATGAATAAGATGCTAGATGTAATGAGTATCAGGAATGCTATAGTAGGAGTCCTACATTTTTTAATATATTAATAAATATTTAATATAATAATATATATATATATATATATATATATATATATATATAATATATTAGGGTAGGGATCTTTAACTTGTACCTGATACTACACAGGCTAGGTCCTTTCCATTTTACGTTCCTTCCGAAGGGCAGCATAAAGAAGGATTTTTTATTCTCTTCAAAATGCTTGGGCACCAACCGGCGACTATTATCCATCATTCCTAGCTGCTATGTTCGTCATTCTTGTTTTCCTTCACATTGTATATTTTATTTTGCTTCGTATTATTATTATTATTTATAAACAGCGACATATTTTTTCGATATATCGAACTACTTCATCGATGTATTAAAACAAACATACCAAAATGCTGGCGGTGATTTGTATAGGCCACAGACATAGACAACGGTGGACAATCCACACACCACGTGTGTCAGCTTGGGCTTGTGGACCCTTGGCATTGTTTGGCAAATGGGTAAACCTACCATAACATTTTATATTCTCTCTAGAAAGGAGATAATAGGAGGGAATCCTGTTGATTTACAACAGGTTGGCAGCACCGTACAGTTCGCTCCCTCTACCTGCTTCTTCTCATCCTGTTTTGTTTTGTTTTTTCTTTTATTTCTCTCCTTTTTTTTCTCTGTCCTCGACATCCTCCCCGCTACCGTTTCCCAAACCTCGCTGCAACAGCTGCTTCCAAAGAGAAACACTTCCGACGAAGGTCGTACTGTTATATCGAAGACATGCTGTGATTGCAAGAAAATGTTTTACTTTAAAAACATTCATTTCTTAAATAACAATTATTGTTATTTTCTACTATTGGTTTATACTTGTACGGATGTGAAATTTGGAAATTAAATTTGAATGAACAACTACTTATGGTTTTTGAAAAAAAGGTCCTGTATAGAATTAATAAGATGAGACATTGACAATGAGACAATAAAAAAAATCAGAGCTTGCTCGTTGTTAATGTAGAAATATAGAAATCTTCTAGAATATAAAAACTTTTACTATGAGTAGTGCCGGCCAGATGGAACTGTTGCAGCTAAAGGAAAGAAAAGTTATTGAATCAATATTTCAACGAAGTTTGAGGAACAACTTATTTTGGTATTTGAAAATAAGGTCCTCTGGAGCATGCACTCAGTTATTGCAGAAAAATAGAATCCTTTATTTTGAATAATATTTGTTGACCTTATATGAGAGGAAAATGTTCCGGGTGGAAATCAAAGAATTAATTCCTTA
Source organism: Arma custos (assembly GCA_037127475.1). Taxonomy (NCBI): domain Eukaryota; kingdom Metazoa; phylum Arthropoda; class Insecta; order Hemiptera; family Pentatomidae; genus Arma; species Arma custos. Next base: position 66,704,331 of record CM073765.1, on the reverse strand, counting down.
AATAGTCAGTGATAAATTTTTTATTGAAAACAGACATTTCGACCCAGATTGCATGTCTTCTTCAGAATTTATAATGGAGGTAGGGATTGAGATCTGCAATCTGGGTCGAAACCTTTACTGTAAATAGTTTAGGCCAGAAATATTGCATCGAAAAGAAAGAATAAAATGCTTTAGTTTACTGCTTTTTATTCCTAAGATAAGACGTTATTCTTTTTATCAAGCTTTTGGATACGGGGGCAGAGAGAACTCTTCCGGTTTGAAGTCCTCCAATGACTTGATCATCATCACCGCGTACTTCATCTCCACTTCCGGGTAGTCCAGTTCCGGAACGAAGACCACTTGCGTCCTCGATCTCGTCGCAGCCAGCAATCCGTTGTAAGAATCTTCGAACACCAAGCACTGCGACAATAAATTTAGTTGTTACTGCTTTGTAACTGTTACAATTGTACTTAAGGAAAAGCCCTTGTTAGGTTCTACTCGTTCTGCTGATGGCGAAGAGCCACGAACTCTAAACCTATAAGAAGTACATATTATTTTTTATTTTTTATTAAACTAATTTTAATCGTTTACATAAATCCAAAAATCTCTAATCTATGCATATTATAAAACAAAGTCCTCGGCCACGTTTGTTCGCGGTAAACTCAATAACTACTGCACGGATTTTCATGCGGTTTTCACCAATAGATAGAGCGATTCACCAGGAAGGTTTAGGTATATAATTTGTCCAGGTTTTGTGTAAATCGGTTGGAATATCGATGGGTTTCACCGAAGTCGCTGCCTAATCTCGTGCAATTATCTAACGTATTCAATTAATAAATTCGTATACAAAGAAATATTTGGTTTTGTTTTTATTTTTATAATTTCTCTATAATAAAGTACATTAGCTGAGATGGGAGGAAGGAAAATCAAGACTCCCAAAGAAGCCTAACCGACATATTCACGTGATCCTTAGTGGCCGGTACGTGACAAAAAAAAAAATACATTAAATAGACAAATAATGTATGCATAATATGCCGTATTACCCGAGCTGGGGTGGGTCGCTAGTAATTACTAAAAGAATTCTCTCGTTACTGCAAGCCTAATAGTTCTAGCTGTTCTCCAATCAAGACTAAATCAACTTCTGTCTCTTAACAAACAACTAACCTTTCTCAAATGCTTACCTCTTCCGGACGTGGCTTTTTCTCGAACCTGCTAAGACAGACGAGGTAGATCCTGGGGTCCGGCTTTCCGACTGGTACCTCGGGATCCGAAGAGGCGTTGACGACGTGGTGGAAGAGGCTGAAGAGCTTGGGATGGTACTTGGTCTTGATGTCGTAGGTGGCCTTGCTGGTGCCGGTGGCTATGGCGATGGGTACTTTAGTGGCATTCAGGTGAGTGACAAGTTTCTCCGCACCTGTTGGAGGCATAATTAGTCAGCTGTGATCGTGTCCTATCTGGTCGCTAGCTTCAAAGCCATTAGATAATAGAGCTAGCTCAGGTTTAAATGTGATTCATAGAGGACTGTTATTGACTACTTGAGGACTACTTCTCCATTGAATAACACTAGAACTTTTACTTAAGTATATAAGCAGATAAGTGACACTTTGAATCCTACTGTAAGTTGACAAAACAATTGCAAAAGACCAAGACCAATTCACATTCCTGATTTTGAACTAGCTTTCTACTGTTTGCTTTTCGACACAATATAGCATGGTTAATGAGAGGTCTATAAGCCACCCTAGATTGAAACAAGAAAAATATCCGTAGGTGATTGAAGCTAAAAAAAAATCGAGACTAGTTAGTATTTAAAACATTGACCACTACTAGTGGAGACCATTAGCCTACTGGAGACAACTGACAATGACCAGGCGTTGGAGTGAACACACTATCCGATGCACTTTATAGGGGTTGTTAGCGGTTTTTCAGGATATCAAATAGAAATCCGGAGGTTTGGTCGAAGTGCTTCAGGGAAGAAATCTTGGTTCTCATGCGACAGCCATAATCCGTGGACCCAGACTGATTCGTCACTGTCCTTGATGATCGACATGGTTCGCAGCAATCGGAATTGCGTGACCTTCATCTTCTCAGTCATAATCATTCATTACTTGTTTGTTCGTTATCGTCGTAAATATTATTCGCTATGAGTTATCACTTTTGTCTGTCTAGTAACTCAATAAAAGATATCCGTGATGACCCAAAACTTTCATCACTAAGTTAATACTTAACCTATTACTTTGTTACCTGGCTTTAACTTGGAATTGGAAAATATGTCAGTCCTCATTCCTTGCACACGTTGGTACAATTGCTCAGCAGTGACGGGAAGATCCAGTTTCCGAACCAGGTACTTGCAGCGATCTAAAGTCTTCATCCCTACGATAGCCTTGTGGGTCTCATCATCGTATTTCTTGTCGTACTCCTTCTTCAGCATGTCCCTGAAGGTGTCCCTAACGACATTTTCCGTGTCTGAAATAAACATCCACTTAAACATTTACCGTGTTTATGTATTGAATGGATAATTTTGTGTCTTACCTAAAAGCGTTCCATCCAGGTCAAAGATCACGTGTGTAACGGGATTTTTAGGAATGGTTTTGCTTATTAACCGTTTGCAAATGTAACCGAGTGTTACTCCCCGAGGCTTAGTTAACTGCAGAATCGTTAATGGTTATATCCTAACCAGGTTATAGATATTCATTACTAATCAATACATCGATGTATGTATTTTTATACACATATTAATCATTACATTAGCACTTCACTGTTAAACAATATCGTCCATAATTTGATCTAATTACAAACTGAAAATTATTATCGCTTAAAATGTAACCTATGATTAAAACTATAAGAACGCGTGTTACCAAGGAAACAATTTCTTTTTCTTGTAATTTGTTCCTATGATTCCTATCCTAATCATTCCTTGATAGTCAAAATTTATGATTCCCACTGTAGCATCCTCCTGTCAGCAATAGCAGCAGCATATAGTGATGTTATATGAATAAAGAAACTAAAATTCTACCTAGTTTACAATACATTCCGTGATTATAAAAAGAATATTATTGTTTTGTTTCTTTTAATTCGGTAATGAAGTCAGCTTTTTATGGATTTTAAAACAATAATATTTCCATATTGAATGATAACTGTTGACCTTGATAATAAATGTGGAAGAAATTGGTCCGGGTAGAGGTCACAATGAATTTCTCGTAGAATTGGAGAAAAATTCATTGTGACCTCTACCCGGACCACTTTCTTCCACATAACAATAACAATAAAATTTCCGTTTGAAGCAGTCGACATGAACTTCCAATAGGTAATTAATCGATTATTGATATACAATCGAGATTTATTTATACTGTTAACCTTTTCACAGTTTACTTTGTAAGTAAACTAATCATCAAACTAAATTAAATATAAAATAGAAGCCATCAAGAGACCTAGCTATGTTGGAGTATTATTTGGCAGTAAGAGAGAACCCTCATAGCCAGCTGGCATGCTTACAGTTGATTATTCATAAATAAATCTACCTGCTAAAAACAGATGACGTAGTTCAGAATCCAGCAGTTATGGCTTATAATAATGAAATATATTATTTATAATGTTATTTTTATGATAATTATTATAAACGTCTGTATTTTATTTTAGACGATCCGGGTTCGAATCTCGGCCAGGGTAAATCTTTTCTCTTCAAAACAAATATTTATTAAAAAAAGTTTGTTCGTTATATGATATTTGATCGGGGTTGCCTAGCAACGGATCATGGAACTACTTTTTCTTCAGTCTTTTGTCATGCTCGATCAGTTAAATTTTAAATATTTTTAAAAATAGCCAAATCACAAAGCCACTATTCCAGACTTCTTCAAGACGTTACATAAAATGTAGCATTGTTTTGTAACTGAAATTTATATGGAATGCATCGATTTAAAAAAAAGGAAAAAAACAAGCTATAGCATATTCCACTATTTCAAATTTTAAGACTGTTATTTCAATACAGAGAATGCCATGTTCAAATGACCTCCATGCCTAACCCTTGTCCAAGAAACAATACAGTCTCTAAGACGTACTGAACCCCAGAAACTTCACGGGTTGTAGTGGTGTAGGAAAAAAAATCTCTTTATTAAATAAAAAAATTGATCGTGATGTAATATTTCATCAGTGTTGCCTAGCAACGGACCATGGAACTACTTTTTCTTCAGTATTTTGTCGTGCTGGATCAGCAAAATTATAAATATTTTAAAAAATTGCCAAATCGCAAAGCCACTTTTCCTGACTTCGTTAAGCCGTTATACAAAATAAAGCATTGCTTTTTAAATTCAATAAAAACAAAAAAATGGAATGGATCAATTTAAAAAAATAAAATAAAATCTATATCTTATTCTAATATTTCGAATTAGGACTGTTATTTCAATACAGTGTTCAATGTGTGAAATAAGTATTTTTATTATAAACTAGCTTTTGCCCGCGGGTTCGCTCGCATAGAATTTGGACTACCGCATAAAGTTTCTTGACAGTGCTTTTTAACAATAATTTAAAATAATAAATAATTTAATTATTTAAATAATTTAATTTTTTTCACTATAGGTTACTCGTACAAAATTTCAGATGTCTAACTTCAAAACTGACGGATTCCATACAACCTTTGAACCCTTATTATAATAAGGATGGAATTATCCAAACTTCTTTCTTAAATCATACAAAGGACCTATCTGCAAATTTCAAGATGCTAAATTCCTGATTTGCCTTTAATTATGTACTATAATGGATTCTCCACAGTACCTCTAAAACTGTCGAGGGGGGGACGTGCCCCCTCCCCCCTAAATCCGCGCTTGCTATAGCCCATGTGTTATTCTGATGTATAACCTATATTACTGTAAAGTTTCATCCAAATCCGTCCAGTAGTTTTTGCGTGAAAGGGGGACAAACATACAAACTTTCACATTTATAATATTAGTAAGATTAGTATTTTTTCATCCATTGCTTGTTTATTCTTTTAACGACTCTTCAGTCTTTTAGTGTTTTCCAATAGCAATCAATAAATTAATTAATTAAAATAAACAAAATTTCCTGATTATTAAAAATAATATCGAAAAATGCCTGAACTGGCGAAACGTTCACTGGTTATTTCTTTTTAAATTTTCTGTATTTTGTTATTAATCCTTTCTAATTTTATTAATATTTCCTTTATTTTTCTATCCTGTATCAGAATTGTTTCCTGTATTTTAGATTGACAAGTAAATAAATAAGAACCTTTACGACTACAATCCATGAAGAATTTTGGGTTCAGTACGTGGTAGAGACTGTACTGTTTCATGGACAAATGTTGTGCAATGAGGTGATTTGAACAAGATCACGCTCCACCGCTAGATTGTTCCCTCTATTGAGCCCAAGGGGCATCAAAGATCCCGTAGATTCCATCACCGGTTTCTAACAGATTAAATAAAAGTCTGCCATGTTGCTCAAGGCTCTACCACTGCGCCACTCCGCTCCCTTTGTCACCTGCATATGAGGTATTTCTATATCTTAAGGGCAGGATGGAACCTAGTCCTGCCCTGCCAGGAAGCATTACTCCGGTCAGTGGAGTACTGTGAAGAAGCGAAGGAAGAAGAAGATGGGGAGGGGCTAAAATTGAATTCCAACTCCCCCCCCTCGATTTATTCGCCACTTCATTCTGCTCCTTGGCCGATTTCAATCACAATGCCCCTTTTTCTAATTTCCTCCTCTTCTCTTTCCCTTCCGAGTCATTTCTCTTCATGCGACTTCCTTCTTCCTATTTGTGAGGGAGAGGGGGGGGGGGAGTTTGTATGGAAATGCGATGTTTTTTTGTCATTGAATTAATGAGGAGGATATTCTTATGTAGGAAATAACCATGGGATTTATATGATTGAAAAGTTTGCTTGTTTGTTTATTCATTTAACGTCACTTAATCCGACTATGCTAATGAATCAAATAATAAAATATGAAAAGTGGCATTTTTCGAATAATTAAGTAATGTAATTATAAAAATGGGTTTTTAATTAATTAATAACTGAATTTATGAGGATTACTAGGATTAGGATTTCTAATCCTCAAGCTTTGAAGTGTGTCAGACTTAAAGAAATATTTGATTTCTATGTTTTGAAGAATTGTATACCATATTCCAGTAAAATATTTTAGAATTTTAAACATGACTTTTGTCCACCTATATCCACGTGCCTGAATAGTCGAAAGGTTGACTCAATAGTTTATTTATGATGAATTTCTGGATTGAGTGAAGGGAATAAAAAATTTTAATAGTACACGTCACTTTATGTTGCAATGGCTAATCGGACGATGCTACAGTGGAACCTTTAATTTTTTTTCTATCCAGGTTTAATTAGGATAGGGATTTTTAACGAGTACCTGACATCGTACAGGCTCGAGAACCCGTTTAACGTCCCTTCCGAAAGACGGCATAACCAAGGATTTTTTCTCCCTTTAAAAAATCCTAAGGCCACCTGCCGGGCTACGAATCCTTGGGATTAGTAGTTTGCTAACAACCAGACCACAGGTCGCCCCCGTCTCTTTAGTTCTTCTTCATCTCAGTTCTTGAAGTCTGTCGGGAGCAAGTAGATGCTATAGTTTTAGTATATACATTTGTTTTAACCACATATTATTCGTGAACGAGTCTGTACATAGTAGGGACTGCATTGTTTCATGGACAATGGTTCTGCAAGGAGGTAATTTGTACTAGGTCACGCTCAACCGCCAGATCCCCCCCCCTTATTTTCGGTACCCTATTTTTATAATATTTTATAGAGGCTGGGTCCTAGATCCTACATGTCCTAGATCTCCGGCTTCAAACAGACTAAATAAAAGTCTTGCCCGCAGCGGGATTTGAACCAGGATTGCCGGCATGCCAACTCAGTGCTCTACCACTGAGCCACTCCGCTCCCTTTTGTTATCCTAAGTAAATAAATAAATCTCGACATTACAATTTAATGAACTATATTATCCTTTGATATGGTGGGCTTGTTATTAGAGATGAGTGTAGTAGATCCTTTGCAGTTGTAAGCCGGAAGACCGAACTTCTCCGGAATGAACTCTTCCAGAGATTTCAGGATCAGACTGGCGCCTCTGGTCTCCTCTTGTGTCCAGTTGTACTCCGGTACCATCACCACCTGCATACCGGCGTCCAGTGCTCCTCGCAGTCCTTTTGGAGCGTCTTCGAAAACCAGGCACTGCAAAAGGAACTATCATTAGATTTCTGTTAAGGACAAGATTGCCCAGATCATAGGTACCGAGTTCAATGCATATAAATTAGCTATTTTGTTTAACGAGCGAGCATCGAATCTTTGCAATCTGGATAACATCCTCTATGAAGTGGGTACCTAAATTGGTGGAAAAGAATCACCTGTCTGCACAATTGTTGTGCTAGAAAGATTGCAGTCTCTACCATACCCTGAACCCAAACCCTTCACGAGTTTTAGTGGTAAACATTTCTGTATGGCTTCTATATGAACTGTATAATTTTATCCAACGTCTTGCATGTTTATGGTTTGATTCAGAAGGCATAATGTTAAAGTATTATACAGGGTTACCTGTAATTAGTGGTGGAGCCGGGGTGATAGTATGGGGCAATTCCAGTCGATATTACTAGGAGACCTGCTGTCTTAAAGTTAACCCCTTCCAAGATATTCCTACTTAAAGAATTTTACAAAAAAAAATCCTATTTAAAATCTTAAAATAGCTATAAATCCTAAAAATTGATCTTTCTCGCCCTTTTTTTACTCGTTTTGCAACAAAGATATTCTAAAAAAGGAATATTAATAGTCAAATCTTCGTAATTTTCGGTATCTCTACGCGAAAATGGTTAAGCAAAAACATTAAATGAAAAAAAAAAAAATACGGTGGCTTATTTAGAATATCTTTGTTGCAGAACAAAAGAACAAGGGCCAGTAGACCAATTTTTAGGCTTTACAGCTATTTTAAAATTTTAAATAGGATTTTTTTTGTAAAATTCTTTAATTAGGAATATCTTGGAAAGGATTAACTTTAGGACAGTAAGTCTCGAAGTAATATCGACTGGAATAGCCCCATACTATCGATTACCCCTTAACGGATCCGCCATTAATTACAGGCCATCCTGTACAGTGGCTCATATTTACTTCACCAATGTAATTAATCATGCATCTTCTGTTATTAACCGAAAAATTAAAGAGATAAAGAAGAATCCAGGGGGTTGGCCAAATTGTAGGGCGCTAAGATGACGTGCCAAAGGTCACGGGTTCAAAACAGACTGATGGCAGATGTTGATTAATCTTTTAGCAGCCGAAGATGGAATCTTCGGGATCTGGGACCACTGACACCGACACCCAGCCTCTATAACCTCTGTAACAAAATTAGGGGGGGGGGATCTGGCGGTTGAGCGTGATCTAGAACAAGTCACCTTTCTGCACAATCGTTGTCCATGAAACAGTACAGTCAATACTGCCTATTGAAGTAAATCCCCTTCAGGAGAGTTGTAGGGATACAGTTTTTTTTTTCTAAAAGGAATTGTAGTAATTTCTGTTTTAAATGAAATATATTTCCCTGATCAGGATAATCATTTGCAATAATATAAAATAATTCTAATAATTATGAATTATAGGGTTGAACTCAAAGTAGTTAATTAACATGAATTCCGCCCGATAGAACTAGTGCAGCAGTACTCCAAAGCTGTTAAAATGAGAGTGTGATTCACAGCTCACCTTATCAGGATTCGGTGCCGGTACCGGAAACCTCCTCGCAGCGACCAGGAAGATATCCGGCGCTGGCTTCCCGTTGATGACTTCCGGGTCAGAGCTGCCGTGGACGATGTGGTGGAAGAGTCCGAAGAGGTCTAGTTTTCCACTGGACTTAAGTTTGAAGGCTCTCTCTGACCCGCTGGTCGCGATTGCGATGGGTATCTTGTTGTCCGCCAAATGCCTGATCAATCTCTCCGCTCCTAACAAGCAATAGATCATATATAATATTATATTATATAAAAATCATACCATCAGTACCCAGACATACCCGGCTTGATCCGAGCATTGCCGAGATGTACCCTGCACAGCTCCTCGATCTGGTGCCAGTACTGGTCGGGTGTGATCGGCAGCTCCAGCATCTCCACCATCTTCCGGACTGCGTACTGCTCGTTCGTTCCTGTGATGGCGAAGCGCACCTCATTGTTCATTTTCTTGCCGTATTTAATCAAGATCTTGTTATATATCGATTCGTAAATAGATTCGGTATCTAGAAAGAGAGTATTATTGAAACTTCATAACTGTGGTTTATGAAAATTCGGGGTTAATGTAATAATTATATTATATTCTAACATGAATAGGTTAACTGAAGAAGTTATGTTTACTCAATTTCAAAGTCACTTTATGATGCTGTATCTAATTGGACGACGCTAGCCCGGAAGATGCGAGTAGCGATCTTGGGCATGGAATGTTGCTATGTTAACCACAACACCACAGGTAATCTCTAAAGAAGTAAGCTAAGTGAACTAAAAACAAAATTTGCACGCAATTTTTTCATTCGGTTCTATCTATTCAGTCAATACTTGTATATAAATATATTTTATAGATGCTCCTGATAAAAATACTATTAAAAAGTACAAATTTTAACTATTAAAATACTTTTTTTATACATAATTTATTAATAAGAATATTATTGTTTAAATTTACCTAGAATCGTTCCATCCAAATCGAAGATGACATGGGTTACAGGCCTGAAGGATGAATTCCTAAAGAAATATGATAACTTGGCTCTTCTGCACAATTTGGAACCTAAAGTTAACATCTCAGATAGATAAATCCATTAAGCTTGTCGTTCGCGAAGGTCGTGTTCAAAGTAATGGTATTAACAAAGAGATCACAAATATATCTTTCATTAGCAAAATTAATTTTGCCATGAAAGTTTTCAAAAGAGGAATTATGTTTATAAGGAATAAATAATTCCGGTACTAGTATGTTTAAGGGCCTGCTGACATCAACGCGCTCAGGTGTCACTTTTCTTAACCATCTCCTACTGTTATAGTAACCTTTCTATTGTTTTGTTATTGTTTATGTCAAGTTGAACGTGAATGTGTTTTTGATTATTTTCTTCAAATATGACTTGGAATTTGAAGAAGATTTTTCGCATGGTGAACGATGAAAAATCAGCTGTTAGGTTTCTTCAGGAGCGGAAGGCCATTCCGCAGAAAATGCGTTGTGGAAATGGACATGATATGAAACTGCAAGTGGGGAATAAAATTAGATGGAGATGCCAGAATAAAGGATGCAACAAGACCCTGGGCATTCGATTAAATACGTGGTTGAGGAATAGTACATTACTTTTGGAGACTATTGTCCATTTTATATAACCATGTTAGAGGGAAGAGACCCTTTTGATGCAATTTTTGAAGATATTGTTCTTTTTAATGAGCATTGTTTGGAATAAATCTTTCATTGTTTATCATAACATCATATTTTAAATATTTCTATTTTAAAAATTAAAGAAATTATCATATTTTAGTTACAAATTGTTATTTAATGAATATTGCTTGTAATAAATGTTTTATTATTTCTAGTTTAATTTTGTCTACATCTTTCTCATTTATTTCATTTCCTACAAATCTGTTGTATCATAATGAAAGGCAATGCCTACTTAAAATTCATGCATAACCTGACAAGGTCCAAATAGTTGAGGTAAGTGACACCTGAGCGCGCTGATGTCAGCAGGCCCTTAAACATACTAGTACGATAATTCCTTTATTAATTCTAAGACTAGCCCTTTTGGAATAATCTTACAGAAGATGAAATACGAGCTTTAGTGTCTTAGAGTAAAATACAAAGAATAAAAGAATTATTTTTAAATATTTTCGTTTTGATGAGAAAAGATTTGCCCTGGCCGGGATTCGAATCCGGGTCTTCTGCATCTCTAGTGCAGTGCTCTAAACCACTGAGCTACCAGGGGTCGTATCCAAGTCAGGCAAATCTTATCTCTTCAAAACAAAAATATTTAAAAATAATTACCATAAAACTAATTACTGATACATGTTACCTAAGATACCTGTTCCCTAAGATACCTCGTAGCCAGCTATTTTAACTTTAACATTTACCCATTTTAATATTCAATTATTTTTTTTAATCTTTATTACCTCATTCTTTATTTTTTAACACTTTCTGTTTTATTATTATTTTATTCTTTATTATGTATTTTACTACCTTCCTGCCACTTGGTTGTTAATACTATACACTCATACATTTTAACCTTTATATTTACCATGCTGTGCAATTTTTATCACTTTTTAATTTTCAATTGCCTGTATTCACCATACATTTGTTTATTTATATTTAATATGTTTAAAATTTTTTTTTTTAATTTTTGGACCACTTTTCTCTCAGTTTCAAATTTTCAATTATCTGTATTTTGCATATAGCCCTAAAGAAGACCTACGAAACGTCGGCTACTTAATAAACTTTTTTCCAATTCTAAGAGAAATTCATTGACCTCTACCCTGACCACTTTCTTCCACATAACAACCTATTCATTTCCCGATAATCCTCAGAAGCGCCTGAAAAGAAGATGGCCTCGTGACCTTCCAAGTTGAACTTGTTATTTGAGTACTACCACTGATTAGTTTCTCTACTTACCTTTATCCATGCCACTGCGTATCATTCCTGCCATTTACTTGTATTAGTATAATATAGTTGTAAATTTCAATGAATAAATCAATTAAAAAACTCATTTTGGAGAATTCGACTTTGCCACTTAAACTCTTCCCTGTTTTTCGGACACTTGGATTTTCATGAATGAGGTACCATTGGACTGGGAATTTATAATATATAAAAAAGTGACGAATTTTATAAAGATTATTATTAAATTCATTCAAAGGATTTAGACAAACCTCTAAGTAGGAGTTTTGATAAACTTAAAATTCCCCACATTCCACATGGAAACGGTACGGAAAAACATTTTATTCCCTGTCATTATTAATTTTGTCCTCATGAATGACTGCTAATACTATGGTAACGTTACGGTACACCTGCGCATGCTCGAATTGCACTCAACACTACGTGAGATAAAGGACGGAAGTATTTAGTATAACTTGCTCCACGGCCTTGGTAATTGTAGGATAATTAGTTATAGTAGCGGCTACACTAGCACTATCTGGGCGGGTGAATATCAAACTGTCCGGATTAAGAATAGAAGGGCAAACACCATCAATCATCCCCTGGAGAGGGCTATAAGCTGATGACTTCCTGCGCTGGGTAGATCGGGGTCGGAGATGGCTATCGGGAACTACCTGGAGGTCGTGGAGTAGAGGGCACGATCAGGGAAGGCCGATAGTATCAGCTATTTTTTATTGACTTGATTTCGGCCATATCCAAAATTAATGTTTATTACGAAGTAGAAAGTCGAATTATTCGAAAGTATTTTTCTTTTAAATAAAATATTTTTACTGAACAATAAGGTACAATCTACCACACTGAACTATGAACACATAAAATGTATACAATATTTACCCTCCCCTCGAGGAACCTTCTTTTCCAGCTGCGTCACTGTTGAGGCCAGTGGATAAGAGCATTAGATCCCCAGGCGCTTAGGATAAGAGTGGAGAAGTTGGCCATTGCCAAAACTCCAATGTTTTTTTTTAATATAAATTTATTTATTAATATTTACAACTGTATTACAATAATACAACAAGTAAATAGGATAAGTGCTACATAATGACATGATAATGACAAGTAGAGAAACTGCCCACTGGTAGTACTCAAATCAAAGTTCAACTAAGAAGGTCACGTGGTCATCTTCTTTTCAGACGCCTCGGAGGATTATCGGGAATGGAAGAGGAAGCTAGGTTTGAAACTAGAGGGTTTGAGTGGTAATGAAGTTTGTTATAAAAAGATAGATACCGGGTTCGGGCCAAATCATTAACAAATGGGACATTAAGGTCGTTATGGATGACTTTATTCTTAACAAAATAAGGAACATTGAGGATTTTACGAAGGATTTTGGATTGTAAGGATTGGATACGAGAGGAATTCGATGGCCTAGTGGAGCCCCAAAGCTCTACTCCGTAAGTCCAAATAGGTCGTATGATGTTCATGTAGATGAGTCTTTTGTAGTTAATTGGGAGCTTAGAGCGTTTGTCTAGTAAGTGTTGAATTGCGGTTTCTCGTCTTTTCAGTCTTGTATGAGGATTCCAGGTTAATCGTTTGTCGAGGTGCAACCCTAAATATCGGATCTGTTCTACAGGCACCAGTGGGATATTATTAAAGGATACTGAAGGGCAGGAAGTCATTGGTTTACGACGTAAGGTAAAAGTGATTTGATGTGATTTTTGAGAATTTATTTTAATCCTCCAGTTTTGACACCATTCTTCAAGATAAGTGATATGGGATTGGAGGCTTTGGGATGCAATAACTGGATTGGTGTTGACTGATAATACACATGTATCATTAGCATACGTGGTAAGGATAGTATTAGGATGAGTCGGGATGTCAGCTGTATGAACTGTATAAAGGATTGTACCAAGGATACTACCTTGAGGAACACCGGCAGATTGGGAAATGAGAAACTCCAATGGTATATTTGCAATAGGTCTCTTGGCCATTGAACCTCCGAGGATAATTTTAAGAATGAGTGGCATTTGGGCGATTGGCAAACGCTTTGTGGTCCCAACTCACAGTTCAAGTCCATACGTGCAAATTGGTCCGGGGATTGTAAATTATCCGTAAGTCAGTCACCTGAACTGGTTTGAAGGGACCGACATAGCCATTTTTCATTTTTCTTAATAAACATTTCTTCTAGGCATTCCTTCCATTCCAGCGATGTTTCATCAACATATTTAGCAAACTTATTATACATAAACGATTAAGTATACCTTACATTAATATATTTATCAACAAACTATGTAAACAAGTTTTTTTTTAAAGTGTAAAAACAAAAATTAAAAATATTGGGAACTTTACAAAAAAAAGTACAAAGCGGTATATACATAAAACAACAAAACATTTATTATTGTAGGATACCAATTTCTTTTATTTCATTGTTACTGTTTATATTTATAATTAATAGTTTAAGGTACTGGACTTGAATTATATTTTCCTTTTGATTTATAAATACAAAAACCCTTTTTTTGTCCAAGCAGTCATTTATTTATTTTTCTTTATATGTATACGTTTCGACCCATGTGGTCATTCTCAATACAAGTTTCTAATCATCATTCAGTACAGTAGATTTCAATCCGCAAAATATATTTTTTTCCTGGAGACCAATATTTAAAAAAGAGAGAAGAAGAAGGCTGGGTGGTGTCACCCATAGTCAGCTACTGTTAAAAATTTTTTTTTATAAAAATGTTTATATTTATGTATATAAGTTACTAAAAATGTATAATTACAATTTTTGTTTATTTTATTTATTTTTTTCTCTGTTGGAAGTTTCATTTTATACATTTTTTCTTTCGTTCTAAATTATGATTTTGCAGAGATACATTTAAATTTGTACAATTTTTTTAATTTGAGGTTGGTTTATTTACAGCATGTAATTTTGTGAATTGTAGCAAGTTATACAAGAAATAGATAAATATTTAAAAAAACTGTTTTATTACCATTGCAACCCTTGAATAGGGTCTTGGGATCAGTATGTGGTAGAGACTGCTATTTCTTGGAAAACATACGTCCAAGGAGATGTTTAGTCCTAGATCACGCTTAACCAACTGATCCCCCCTTATTTTGAGAACCCGCTTCACAGAGGGGGGTTTATCCATGGCTATTAACAGATAAAAAAATCCATGAATAATAAAATCCACAAATTTAACCGGAAACCTCGAGAATGTCATCCGAATTGGTCAGCCATGACACTAGGTAATTTACAGCTATTTTAAATAGCTGCCTGCGTTTGGAATCGTCTATTTATTGCCTAACAATATATGTAAATATAATACATATATATAAATATATAATATATATAGATATGACAATGTAATACCTTTGCATTATGTACAACATAGACATCGTGACCTTGTTAGACACGAACATAACGGTATGAGGCAAGCTGGCCCAGTTCCAACTCTCCCTAATAACATTCCTAAGTTAGCCTAGTCAAATCTATTGTATATATATCTATTCTTATACATTATATGTGTGTCTGTATGTATTTACTATATGTATTTATGTTTATATGTGCATTGTTGAAATAAGGGCGGATTAGGGTGGGAGGGGGGAGGGCACGGGTGGAGTTACTGTCCTGAATATACTAGAAAACATATATTTATATTTTCATACTTACATGTTAATTAATCATACTTATATTTTCAAATTTTTTACATTTCCAACTGTCATTCTATGAGATACCTCTCATTTCTTTCTACATATTCTTTTTCATATTATTATTTTCATATTATGTTTCATACATTTTACGTATGTAACCTCTAGAAGTCCGTTATCATACATTTTATATCTTTATTTTACTAGTTTTTCTAAATCCTTCATGTTCCAACCTTTTTTTATATGTTAATCTTCTCATTTTGTATCTTTGGTTTACCTCCTCTTTTTTATTTCCCTTTATATTATTTTTACTTTTCTATCCTTTCTGTATTTTATTTTATATTCGTTATCTGTCACTATTTTCATTTCTATTCATTATCTTTAATTTTATTAAATCTGCCTATATCTTAATTTTATTATATTCTGTCACTTTTTTAATATTCGTTATTTTTAATTTTCATAACATTCACAATTTTAATTTTCTACATTACATATCACTATATTATAGTTACTGTAACGTTTTTATATATTTTTTGTTCTGCTTGTTTCTCTCTCGTAGCCCTGAAGATGAGCTACACTGTAGGTCGAAACGTCGGTACATAAATATAAGTCTAGTACTTATTTAGTGTTTTTTTTTTACTGCACCCCCCAACTATCTCCGTTCTACAGAAAACATATAATTGCGAATTATTAAAGTGTAAATTAAAATACTTGGATGAAGTCTTAAAATTTTTATTTATTTTATTACTGCACTAGCTACCCACTCCAGCTTTGCTCGGGTAATAAGGCATATTATGTCTATATAATTTGTCTGTGTACTTTTTTTTTTTTTTATCACGCATCAGCCACTAAGGATCACGTGAACATCATTGGTTAGGATTCTTTGGGGGTCTTCATTTTCTTTCTTCCCATCTCAGCTATCGTACTTTATTATATAGAAATTTTAAAAATAAAAACAAAACCAAATATTTCTCTATATACGAATTTATTATTTTGCACTTTAGATAATTGCACGGGATTAGGCAGCGTCTTCGATATTCTAACCCATTTACACAAAACCTCGACAAATTTTACACCACCTTCCTGGTGAATCACTCTATCTATTGGTGAAAACCGCATGAAAATCCTTGCAGTAGTTATTGATTTTACCGCGAACAGATGCGGCTGAGTTCTTGACTGTCAATGTAGCACCGCCCGATTAGCCATAGCAACATAAATGACGTTAAATAAATAAACCAAAACAAACCAATGCTGCAGCTGTTTCGGGGTTGCTAAGATGACACTGCCTTATGTTTTGCTTGTTATGAGGGCAATAATAACCATTAGCAGTGTTTTATCCTCAAGCATATGGGGTAACTAGAGTTGACACATGGGGGGGGGGGTTAACCCCCACCAGTCAACCACTCCAATATATTACTCCCTTCAAAAAAGATGTCTCGTAATATAGATATAATATGAATTATACTATAAATCATGTAGCTTCAAATTAAATAAATATAAAAATAAATATATAATAAATAATATAAAAATAAATAAATCATTTTTTTTTATAAATGTTATTTTGGAAATTATAAATGTTAATTTTGGAAGGGCAATCAAGAAATATCTTTTAAGTACAAGTAACCCTATTTATTGGTTACAATAACTTACTACAGTTAATTGCATATGGAACTTTCTAGACCCATCCAGACTTTACTTCTAGATCCTAAGAATTGCCTAAACTGTTCTTCTCACATTTGCGATCTTATTGTTGCCACTAGATGCCACTACTGCCGCTATAATAATATAATTAATTGTAAATAAAGGTATTTTAGCTTACCTTTTATTCATTAAAATAACTGTGTTTGCATTTTCTTTGTTGTGTTTTTGACATTATTGATCCTTACTTCTGTAATCTCACAATAATAACTTTGAAAAAGTAAAATCCTCTAAAATTTTTTTTTTTTTTTTAATTGTTACTTACAATTTTTTTTAAATTTCTTCTAAGCAATGGGGGGATTACATCCCCAAACCCTCCCTCCTCTCATCTCGTTACGCCTATGTCCTAAGCAACAATAGGTTTTGTATCAGACTCCCACCCTAAGATGGTAAATGTTTGAGTCGTTTTCTAGTTCCGGCGAATGATCTATACCATCAAACCACCGAATTGCTACCGGAAGGAGGGTGGGTTCAGCAGGGGTTGGAGGCTGTACCAACTGAAGGCCACTTCCGGTGGTTGTCCGAAACCTGATCAGTCCTGCCAACTGATCCCCTTTCTCTGGTCTTCCTAGCTGTGCTATTATATTACAAATATAATTATAATAATATTTATAATATAATAAATAGTTATATTTCTCTGATATTTATTTCATATACTCCTTACATAAAGAATCTTTAAGTTAAAAATAAATGTAAAATAAAAAAGATCTTCCTGTTTACTCTTCGGTTTACCCTCGGAAGTTTAATTACGAAATGGTATTGATTGCCATTTCATATATTTTATCTATCTCTTGTGCATAGTTTTAATGTTATTTTATTATAATATTCAGAAAAAACTACCACCACAGCCCAATCTGGGGTTCAGTACTTAGTGGAAACTGTACATTTTCTTCGACGTGTTGTGGAGGTATATCATACGTCAGATTTTTCCTTTTTATTTGTCCCCCGAGGTACCCAATGAACAGAGACTAGCCCGGAGGGTCCCAAATCCAAAAGGATCCATCCCCGTTCATAGATTAAATAAAATCTGCCAGAGCCGAATTTGACCCGGAATCTTTGGCATGGCAACTCATTGCTCTTCCACTGAGCAACTCATTGCTCTACCATGGCAACTCATTGCTCTACCACTGAGCAACTCTGCTCCGGATATTATAATACATAATTTATGTAATAATTTTAATATGTACGATACAGTTGTATAATATATGCTATTGTATATAATATATAATTAATATTGGCTGATATAATATACCTTAGGTAATTAGTAACGATTAATTATTTTTGTATGTTTCAGGACTCACATCTGCGCATCCTTCATACATCTTGACAGATCTTGAAGTAAGCTCAATTTATTTTATTGCGGTATACATTTTTGTTTTTAGTGGAGTCTATGTGTAATATGTAGGTTTACTGATTTGAGACCAGTTTTGGCAGGTAAATTGTGTAATCTGTTATTACTTTTTTAAAGAGCTAAGTGGATATTCTTTTTTATTTAGAGAAAACACCGGTTAAGTGTGATCTAGTCTAAATCGCCTCTCTGCACAACAGTTAGTTTAGGAACATTTCTTCTCCATGTAATAAATCTCTTAATCACTAAAATAGAGCCAAAAACTAAAAAAAACACTATTATTTATTATATTGCAATTGGGAAAAACCACAATGCTAAGCCTTATGTTTCAAAAATACACCCACTTACCAGTCGACGCTTCGCCTATTCAGGCGAATCACATCTGGAAGAAAAAGGCGCAATACATCCCAACGAGCATCAGCCCAAACAGGCTCCAAACATGAGACAGCACCCCACCACCAAGACGTTCAACATACAACTCAATTTATATTGATAATAATTGTTGACCTGTGATAATTTATGTTGAAGAAATTGGTCCGGGTAGAGGTCACTAAATGAAATTCTCAAGTAATTTCAGAAGATATTTATTGTTAGCCAACGTTTCGACCTACGTTGTAGGTCTTCTTCAGGGCTGTGGGGGGTGGGACGGGGGGTGGGTCCTCTCTGGCTATGAAACACTGACTGTTTCAGTATGACCTGTACATTCGTGATTAGCATAACAAACTTCTATGTCCAAGATCGCGGGATCGCAGCTCCTCAGTGTTTTTTAAAAGGAGTAAAAGATCTTTGGTTATGCCGTCCTTCGGAAGGGACGTTAAACGGGATTCCTAATTATACCTGAATATGTCATATTTATTACTTCTACTGTAGAATTAGCCATAGCAGCATGTAGTGACCTCAAATAAACAAATAGCATATAGCATGTAAATAAATAAATACGTATGTATTATTATTATGTAGATATTAATATATAAGAGAAGGGAGGTGATGCCCTTTCAATTGTGCTCGTTAGAGCTGGGAGCCCACTAACCTTCCACATCCGCCCGCCGCTCGCACCTGTTGTCTTCCGCTATCAGTCACTGCAGATTTATCTTGTGTGTGTATGTGTATACAATTCTATATTCTATTAGGTAATTAATAAAAAAAAGTCAATTGAAACCCTCAAATTTCTGAACATTTATTAACAAAACGAAACAAAAACAAAGTTATTTTTATTTTTCAAAGAGAAAAGATAGGCGTCCTCGACCGGGATTTGAACCCGGAACCTTTGTCTCACCGTGACATCGCTCTGCCAATTGAGCTATCCAAGGCCCCTGCCGGTCGAGGACAAACCTTTTCTCTCATAGATCCTAAAGCTCCAGTGTGCTCCCGCCATTTTTGCGATGAATACACTAGAACGAAGTTCTTTGAATATTAATTTTAATTTAGGATCTTATTGACTTACGTCATATTATTATTTATAATGTTTTATAATTATTGGTCATTTTTTATGAGTTATAAATATTTTTATTTTTTAAAGAGAAAAGATAGGCTAAAATATTTATTACTCATAAAAAATGACCAATAATTATAAATAATATTATGACGTTAGTCAATAAGATCCTAAATTAAAATTAATGTTCAAAGAACTTCGTTCTAGAGTATTCATCGCAAAAATGGCGGGAGCACACTGGGGCTTTAGGATCTAGGAGAGAAAAGGTTTGTCCTCGACCGGCAGGCTGCCTTGGCTAGCTCAATTGGCAGAGCGATGTCACGGTGAGACAAAGGTTCCGGGTTCAAATCCCGGTCGAGGGCCTATCTTTTCTCTTTGAAAAATAAAAATATTTATAACTCATAAAAAATGACCATTATAAATATAATTATAAAAAAATTAAAAACAAAGTTAGTGAGAAGTTAGGTTAAGAGCTTAAATTACAATTAGAAAATACTAAAATACAATTAGAAAAAGGGCCTGACTAAATAATTTATAAATCTTCTTTACACTCTTAGGATATTATGATGTGACAATTGATACAGATGACTTTGAAACATATGTCACAAGTTTTCTTACTTCACTAGCAGGTATAGATTACATTATCACTCTTACTTAACCTCATATATTTATGTGAAGTTTATTTTGTTATTTATTTATTTTATTTAAAGTATTTTATTCTACTATGGCTAATGGGACGATGCTACAGTGGGAGCCCCCTTATACTTCCCCTCCGAAGGACGGCACAACCAAGGAGCTTTTTACTCCCCTTATAAAATCCTTTGGTCACCTGTTGGTAAAATTGAAATATCTAGTCTCCCATATGTATTAATATATAACTATCATATGTTGGTGTTTTCTTTACAACTATACCACTATATATCAGATATTCGGTATTCCCTGATTGTATATCAAGGACATTAATAGTTTGATGTACTGCAGGAAAGTTAAAAGGTTGAAGAAGAATGAGCTAAAAGTGGATCCTCCTGACTGGGTCAAGTATGCCCAAGATGTGCTCATTATCGACTCAAAGTGAAAGCTATTCCTTCCACCTCGTCACTTCTTTGTCCAGGAACATCCTAGTCCAAGAGGGGGAGGGGATCTCCCGTCGATGAGGAAATGACTGCTTCGTCATGTTTTTCCATTAATTTATCTTTGCTTTAGCGGTTTATATAAAACATAATGTACCTCTCAAAGCCTCTAAAATTCCACAATTCAATGATGTTATTGGGTTCAGTACTTGATAGGGACTGTTCCCTAGCGAACGGTTGTGCAAGGAGGCGATTTGGTAGACGCTCAACCGTCTGTTATTCTCTAAATAAAGGCCGTACACTTCATAGAATCGGTACAGCTTTACACAAATAGTACTGATATAGGCTTAGAAACAGTGCAGCTCCTGCTGTGCCCATTTACTGGACCCAACTTACTGGACCTAGTTTTTGACAGTAGTAAAGGTCTTTCTTATATACTTAGTGCTATGTTTCTACTCTTGAATATATTTTGAATATATATATATATATTGATATTTGGGATGCCAGAGTCTCATTTAGGATGAGTACTCTAATTATTATTTATATTCCTTAATCTTTATTGGGTTCCTTTCCAAAGGTCTATTCTTGTGTTTACCAATTTACTTATCTATTATACCTTCAATATATTATTTATAAATAAATAGTGTATCTGGGGTATGTAAGCACCAGAAGAATTACAATAAGGATCGTTTATTTATTTAAATTCAACAAGGTTAATGATTCAGATTTTAAATATATAAAAAGGATTGCCATAAAATACATTACAGGAAATAAACTAAACTTATCTGTGGACAGGGGTAGATTGGGTTACAGGTCGGTCTTCTTCCTTGACATCTCCGCCCGCTTCGTTCGGCCGCTCTTCTCTCCGGCGTATCCGGAGTACCTTCCTGCTCCGCCTTCGTCTCAAGAGCACCTTCCTTCTCTACGTCTATCTCTAGAGTGTTCTTCAGCCTCGTTTTTCAAGAGTTTTCTTCTCTCCACATTTTCCCCGCTCCGCATCCCTTTCATGGTGCAGCCGGCATCAATACATAGCATTAGTATTATTATAAATTTTCTTCAAACGTAATCATTTACCATATTCCCTTGATCACGAAGGAGAGCTTCCTTGCAAAAAGATATTTGAGGCTGATTGGACAAAAGGAAATCATTGGTCTTAATCAGGATGGCTGAGGATTACAAGAAGCAATTGCCAACCTCCTTTAGGAAGAAGCATCACAAAGATAGGTTTTATTAAGAATCCAGAAGGTCCTCAGGTGTTAGAAATTAGATTTAAAAACATTGATTAACAAAAATAAATGCATAAAAAACTGGGAGCGGAGTGGCTCATTGGTAGAGCACAGAGTTGCCATGCCGGAAGTCCTGGTTCAAATCCCGCTGCAGGACAAGACTTTTATTTAGTCTGTTAGCAGCCGGAGATGGATCATACGGGATCTAGGACACTCCTGGGACTCACCCAGCCTCTATAAAATATTATGAAAATAGGGTACCCAAAATAAGGGGGGGGTAATCTGGCGGTTGAGCATGACCTAGGACAAGTCAACTCCTTGCAGAACCGTTGTCCATGAAACAGTTCAATCTCTACCTTGTACTGAACCCCAGACCCTTCACGGGTTGTAGTGTTACAGGTTTTTTTTTTTTTTATATAGTTCTTCATCTTATGATAAATTTTGTTGAAATGTAATGTATAACATTTTTCACTTTTAAATAACACCATTTTTCCTTGATTACTTATGATTAAACAAACTGAAAAACATTTCAAGAAACAATTAAGTCAACCCTAAATAATTCGATGATTTTAATTGAACAGGAAAACTTAGTTTTTAGCTAAAAGAAGCTGTGCTTGAGGTTGTGCTAGCATTGGTTAATGATTTAATATATTAATCATGGCTTACAGAACGGTTAGTTAACCACGGTTACTTAATCTAATGTTATGGTTAATCAAGGCTGGTTGAACCAAAATCAGCTTAATCAGTTAACATCCTTCGATACAGCCCGTCTAATGTTAACAATCTTCAAGCATCCCAGTAATTGGTTGTTTTTTTTCTTGGTAGATTATTATTCTAAATCGTGGGAAATATGCTGGTTAAAGTGACGAACCTAGACAAGATATCCTAACTAAATAAATCGCATATTTGTTACAAGAGTTTATCGTTCGTGAAGATTGCGTTCAAAATGACATGGTCTGTAGATACTACGTCAGTTGCTTTTAACAGTTTGAATTATTATTGTTCCACAGCCGTGTTTGAACACGGAACTGTCAGTATAGCTACTCAGTTCTCTAGGAGCTGTTCCACTTCTCAGTTGGAGTGGAAGGTCCATATATGGACTATTCCACTCCTCAGTTGGAGTGGAAGGTCCATATGGACTATTCCACTCCTCAGTTGGAGTGGTAGGTCCATATGGACTATTCCACTCCTCAGTTGGAGTGGAAGGTCCATATGGACTATTCCTCTCCTCAGTTGGAGTGGAAGGTCCATATGGACTATTCCACTCCTCAGTTGGAGTGGTAGGTCCATATGGACTATTCCACTCCTCAGTTGGAGTGGAAGGTCCATATGGACTATTCCTCTCCTCAGTTGGAGTGGAAGGTCCATATGGACTATTCCTCTCCTCAGTTGGAGTGGAAGGTCCATATGGACTATTCCACTCCTCAGTTGGAGTGGAAGGTCCATATGGACTATTCCTCTCCTCAGTTGGAGTGGAAGGTCCATATGGACTATTCCTCTCCTCAGTTGGAGTGGAAGGTCCATATGTACTATTCTACTCCTCAGTTGGAGTGGAAGGGCCACATAGACTATTCCACTCCTCAGTTGGAGTGGAAGGGCCACATGGACTATTCCACTCCTCAGTTGGAGTGGAAGGTCCAAATGGACGGCCTTGATGCAAAAAGCAACAAGTCAAAAACTCTACTTTTCAGGAAATAATATAAAAAACGTTTCTACAATTTCCTTTGAAAAATAAATTGCAGGTATTCACATAAAATGTTATTATACAAGTAGTGATTGTTGAATTATTTAATGTTACGTAATTTAATCGAAAATTTAATTAAATTTGTTGACTTGTTTTCCATAAAAAAAAAAAATCAAAATATTGACTTGTTCCTTTCTGCACCGAGGCCGTCCATATATATAAAAATAAATAAAAGATAATAGATTAGTCGCAATGTATTCCAGAATACGGTTTGAAGAGAAGATTGATACCGGATGAAGGTCGATGCAGTGTGCCACATTTTCTTAATTGCTTTTCCAACCACATTCTTTTTCTACCGATTCTTTTTCTGGCTTTTTTCTACTGTTTCTTTTTTTTCGTTTATTTTTATTTTTGGTACTAGTATGTTTTAGGGCTTGTTGACATTAGCGCGCTCAGGTGTCACTTACCTCAACTATTTGGACCCTGTCAGGTTATGCTGCCTACAATTTATTCCGAATAGTATTGCCTTTCATTATCATAGAACAGAGTTTTAGGAAATGAAATAAATGAGAAACATGTGAAGACAAAATAAAACAATAAAAAATGAAACATTTATTAGAAGCAATGTTCATTAAAAAAAAGAATATCTAACTAAAATATTATATTTTTTTGTTTTAATTTTTCTTTTAAAGAGAAAAAATTTGCCCGGGCATATATATCTAAAATATAATATTTTAGTTAGATATAATCATTTCTCTATAAATATAAAAATTTAAAATATGATAATATGAGAAACATGTCAAGAAACAATGAAACATTTATTACAAGCAATGTTTATTAAAAACAACAATAGCTTCAGGAACTTTAACTATGAAACACTCTTTTGTTTCTCTACATATTCCTCCAAATATCCACTGCTGAGGCAAAATCCGTCCTGTGCTGTTTTTTCTTCTAGTATATAGACTTTCGTTAATTTCTACATACATCCCTGGAACTCCAATAGTTGTTGAACTTCTCCCTAATTTAAAAGCACACACTTCTCTCATATAATTGGAATAATCATTCACTGTTGAATGAGACATGTTGAGCGGTTCGTCACAAAACTTTATGGTAGTTAGTTCCTCCTGAAGAAATAGGAGAGCTGACTTTTCATCATTCACCGTGCAAAAAATCTTCATTAAATTCCAACTCATATTGTCAAAATAATATGAAAACACATCCATGTTCACTTCACATAAACAATAACAAAACAATAGAAAGGTTACTATAACAGTAGGAGATAGTTAAGAAAAGTGACACCTGAGCGCGCTGATGTCAATAGGCCCTTAAACACACTAGTACCTTATTTTTTTTATTATTATTTTATTACAATCCCTTGGTCTTATTGGATAGTTTAGTTGGCAATTTTCTTTCCTGTTCTTCCCACACTCCCCCCTATAATATTTTTTATTTTAGGAAATCTAATTAAGTTTACGAGTTGAAGAATGCCGTTTACTTCTACAGGAGTTGCTTAGTTCGTTCATTTATCTATTTAACGTCACTTTACACTGCTGTAGCTAATCCTACGATGCTTCAAATCCCTCTGCGGGCAAGACTTTTATTTAGACTGTTTGCAGCCGGAGATGGATCATTTAGGATCTAGGACCCTGGGCTCACCCAGCCTATATAAAATATTATTGTAAAAATGCAACTTGAAATAATGCACATTCAAACTTTTTTAAAGTTTCAGTGTGATACAAGTGCCCTCTGTCAGACAAGCTCTGAAGCTGGTTTGATACAGTTTAGATGAGCGATAAAGATATATTTAGCCATTTATTTCGTAGCCACAACTCACCACCGAAAAAACGAGTTTTAAGTTATTTCACTTTAGAAAGGCTACTAATTTATTTTTTTACACATGATGGTGTTTTGGATTTAGATAAGCTGTGCCACTTAGATTTCGATTGTTGCCCTAGTTAAAAACACCGTTAGCTACAGTGACCACTTCCGCCGGAAGCGGTACCTTCTAAGACTTCCTCAAGATGGACTCCTGGCTCATACCGATCGCCATTCACCCTCTCCTCATTCCGTATTCTTCTGGTTCTCCTCCGGCGAGATAGTATTCCCCATGAGTCATTGAGGACGGACTGAGTGAGTGAGAAAATAAATAAGTAGGACGCATTCACAGTTCCATTAATTTTATATTCCGTACACAATTTAAAATACCGCTATGCATGAAGAACTCGTGGTGACTAACTCCTTTGTTAGATAGATTTTTTAATCTGTCAACAGCCATGGATGAACCCTGTTGGATCTGCAGGTCCTACTGAGGCGCGCCCAATATCAATAAAGTGGATAACCTTAGAGGAAATCTTTGTTTGTTTGTTCATTTAACGTCACTTTTATGCTGCTAAGGCTAATCGGACGATGCTACAGTGGGAGTTCTAAATTTTGACTATCCAGGTTTAATTACGATAGGGATTTTTAACGAGTACCTGACATCGTACATGCTCAGGACCCCCGTTTAACGTCCCTTCCGAAGGACGCCGTAACTAAGGATTTTTTACTCCCTTTGAAAAAATCCTAGGGCCACATGCCGGGTTACGAACCCGCGATCTTGGGCATAGTAGTTTGTTACGTTAACCACTAGACCACAGGTGACATAGGAAATCTTGGTGGTTAAGGGTGATCTCGGACAATATCTTAGAAACAGTAGTCTCTACACTGTTCTGAACCCATGTCCCTTCATGGGTTCTAGTGGTAAAGGGTTTTTGTTTTATGGATGATTACCAATCCATGTTATCAAGAGACGAGCTAATATAAAAATATTCAATGTAGACCAAAACGTATATGGGAAGTTTGCGTGAGTGTGATGTAAACCTTTATTTATCATCTTCTAGAAAAAAATCTGCTTCCAGTCAATTATTTTATTGTTTTATAAAACAAAACGTTTCGACACTATGGTGTCATTTTCAATTATTTCCTTTTCTGCATTCCTTAACTTTAAATAAAATAACAATAATTACCTTTATTTATGTAAACGTTTATTCCGTCTATAAGAAGAAAATCACGACTGGTCGCTATGTTGAGCTGTTTCCACTGTGACACTATAAATTTTGCCACACAAGAACAGTATCATCCTAGAATCAACACCACACACTGTATAAAGGTTGAGTGTGCCCCAGAGAGCATAGCCTAATAATTATATATTAATATCTCACTTATGAATATTACATGGCCTTTTCTCGTTTGGTCAGTGAATCTTACCGTCCATTTCCTAGTTTCCAATGCACTAAAGACCGTTCCTTCCGTGGCAGATTTCAATTGATGAAGAAAGCTTAAAGAGAGAGAGTTAATTCAATGCTAGAGGAAGAGATCCTTGAGATGGGACACGGTCGGATGCTATCACTCGATGGTCATATCCTTAATTACCCACTTTCTTCCTTTCCTTCAGCCAGGTTATGCAAGTTCCCTTTTTTTTACTTCGATCCTTGCGATAAGTTGGTAATACTGTCTCAAGACATTATCTGTAGTGATTATCAATTGCAATGTGTCGTAATAGTACATTTTTTCATTACATGACACTTGAGCTTTGAGGCTCTACTAAACCATCCAATCCATCTCGTATCCAATCCTTACAATCCAAAATCCTTCGTAAAATCCTCAATGCTCCTTATTATGTCACTAACAAACTCATCCATCATGATCTTAATATCCCATATGTTGCTGATTTGGCCCAAACTAGATACCTATCCTTCCATGAAAAGCTACATACACACTTGAAACCGCTAGTCTCTCGACTTGCTTCCCATAATATTCCTGATAACCCTCCGAGGCGTCTGAAAAGAAGATGTCCTCGAGACCTTCTACTATAAAACTTCATTGGAGTGCTATCAATGGATAGTTTCTCCACAAGTGATTTTTTTGTTCATGTCCTTTGTTCATACAGCAGATTTACTTGATGTAATATAATTACAGTTGTAAATATCAATAAAAAAACAAAAAAAACATGACAGTTGTAAATTTCAATAAAAACATTTTTAAAAAAAAGTGTATGTATTTAAGATGCTGTAAAGTGTATATATCACTTTATGCTGTTGTGTCTTATTGGGCAATCTTACAATGGGAGGCCTAAATTTAGCCTTTCCAGGAATAAGTATAGGTTCAAGATTGCCATTTTATGTGTCTTCCGAAGGACGGCATTTCTTAGGTTTTTATCTCCCTTAAAGAAATCCTAGGACCACTACCGGGCTGCAAAATCACGACTTTAGGCATAGAAGGTTGCTACGCTAACCACTACACCACAGTTGACCCTCATCCTCCTGAAATAATTTCATATTACATACTTTAATTAATATATATTTTTATTTCTTTTTTTAAACTGGATTTAATATAAGATTGGATAAGATACCAATTCTGGAAAACAAAAAAATTTAATATACCAACTTACTTGTAATAATTGTGATGGACTATACATTGGACAAATAAGTACACATTTAAAAAACAGAATTTATCACCATCAAAATAACCTTAAACCCAAAGCTAAAACAAGTACCGCATTATCTGCACACTGTAAAAAAGAATTACACACTTTTGATTTTGATAAGCCTAAAGTTTTGCATAGAGAAAATAATACTATTAAAAGAAAATATTTAGAAGCTTTATTCATAAACGATAAATTAGAAAATACTGTAAATGATAGAAAGGAAGCAGGAGAAATCAGTAAATTATATTCTTCCGTAATTTTGAAATTAAAAAATAATAGAACATAAGATGCCTTATACTTTGAAAACAAATCAGATAATTATCAGATAATAGAAATTTCATAATTAATTAATTGATTTGCTAAATATTTTTTAAAATTATATATATATATATATATATAAAATAATAATAAATAAGTGTTTATATAAAAAAAAAAAAAAAAAATTTTTTTTACTTTGTATTATTTTGTAGATGTGCTGTTAGAACATATTTTGTTATTTTATACTAAAGTCAAATGATTCATAGAACTGAAAAAGGATCTAATAGTTCAAATATCAAAGTTTGGTATTTTAATGCAATATTATTTATTGACCATGGAGGACTAATGATCTCCCAAGAATTTTTAAAAGTATGACTTTCCAGGTACCTATACTTATAGTGTGTTATCTTTAGGCATTTATGTTAAATTATTTATAGTAATGTAATTATTGTTAATTTATTTATTAAAGTTAAAAGATGCAGGAGAAGAAAAGATTGAAAATGACACCATAGTGTCGAAACGTCTCTAATAGAGTGAAAATTAAGAATAAACAATAACTGGAAAATGGTTTTATTTCTCTTACCCTAAAAAAAATAATATATATTATTAAAAAATAATATATATTCTGATTAATTCTATACTTTAGTCGACAGTAGCCTCGAGGCAGGGAGCCCATTCTACAGAATAATACTTTTGTTTTCTCTTTTATCTCAACTCGCTCGCCCAGCCAATTCAATTTTTTTGTTATTCGTTATATTAATTGAAAAGTTCTAGTTTTTTTGCTGTTTTTTTCTTTGGTCTTTTTTTATTTTAAAGTATACAAAGGTCGAATGTTTTTTGTTTTCTGATAAAAGCATGAGATCAGAAAACAAAAATGCATTGTAGTGCAAATACAATTCGAGATTAATTTTTCAATTTATTTATTGAGTTTTTGGCTTAATAAGTTGATCGCCTAACGGCTGTAAGTTCAATAATACAGCTGACTCAATAAAATTTTAGTTGAAAATAATTAGAAGATAGTTTTTTATATGTTATAACTGACTTTGTGTCTCAGATCTCGGAGAGCTTTCAACAAAGTTTAATCTACACATATTCCTCAAGGTAGTATCCTTGGTCCAATCCTATATACAGTTTATACAGCTGACATCCCAACTCATCCTAATACTATCCTTACCACGTATGCTGATGATACATGTGTATTATCAGTCAACACCAACCCAGTTATTGCATCCCAAAGCCTGCAATCCCATATCACTGATCTTGAAGAATTGTGTCAAAACTCAAGAACAGAAAACTCAGAGAAAACTCAGAATTAAAATAAATTCTCAAAAATCGCATCAAATCACTTTTACCTTACGTCGTAAACCAATGACTTCCTGCGCTACAGTATCCTTTAATAATATCCCTCTGGTGCCTGTAGAACAGATCCGATACTTAGGGTTGCACGATTAAACAATTAAATTAACAATTAAAAATGCAAACGATTAACCTGGAATCCTCATACAAGACTGAAAAGACAAGAAACCGCTCGACGTTTCAGGCTACTTCAACACTTACTAGACAAACGCTCTAAGCTCCCAATTAACTACAAAAGACTCATCTACATGACCATCATACGACCTATTTGGACTTACGGAGTAGAGCTTTGGGGCTCCACTAAGCCATCGAATTCCTCTCGTATCCAATCCTTACAGTCCGAAATCCTTCGTAAAATCCTCAATGCTCCTTATTTTGTTAAGAATAAACTCATCCATAACGACCTTAATGTTCCTTTTGTTGCTGATTTGGCCCGAACCCGGTATCTATCCTTTCATAACAAACTTCATTACCACTCAAACCCTCTAGTTTCAAACCTAGCTTCCTCTTCAATTCCCGATAATCCTCCGAGGCGTCTGTAAAGAAGATGGCCACGTGACCTCCTTACTTGAACTTTGATTTGAGTACTACCAGTGGGTAGTTTCTCTACATTTCATTATCATGTCATTATATATCACTTAGCCTATTTACTTGTTGTATTCTTGTAGAGCCTATTGTAGTTGTAGATATCAATAAATAAATTTAAAAAAACAAAAAAAACAATCTACACATATAAAATGCTTTGTCCTAAATGACTGACTGACTGACGGATCAACGCACAGCCTAAACCGCTGAACGTAGAGACCTGAATCTTGGAGGGTGTGTTCATTGTATGACGTAAGTATCCGATAAGAAAGGTTTTCCGAAATTCTACCCCTAAGAGGGCGAAAGGGGGGCAAAGTTTGTATGCTTGCTCACGTGTTTCTTACTCGTAAAATCTACAATAACCCCTTATCAATCCAATGCCTGGCTTAGCCCGACAATAAAAAGATTCTGTTTCCCTAAGTACAAGAAACTCATTTCTGAGATAATTCGACTTAACTTTTTCACCGGAGCTATAGATATGTTCGGCTATCTTCAAATCGCCGTTTTTAGTTGTTTTTTTAATTATATTTTTTTTTTGCAAAGTATTTGAAAACTGCCCAGTAGATCCTGCCAGTAGCCATTTTCTTTTCTCAAAGATCACAATCCAAACATGCCTTTGTAGTCTTCTTAGTGCTTGGAACAACATATTTCAGATATAAAAAATCACTTACCCTGAAGATCCTGTTCAGGATAATGAGGCATATTAAATTATAATATTGGCATCGATTGTAAAAAAAAATGCCAAGTTTCAATTTTATTCGATGGTTTTTAAATGGCCGAAAATCGAGACAAAAAAGGTACTGTAACATATATACGAGTTTATTATTAAAAATTATTAAAAAGTACAAAAATATTCACACAGTTGAGACGGATACCCAAGGTAATATCTTATCAGCTATCTGCCAACATTGTAGATGGAGTTGATAACAAAGAACCCAGATCCCACGGGTCGAGTACGAAACGGTTATCCAGGAACAATCGACTAGTGTCGAAAGATAAACAGTGCGATGGGAAAAATATCTTCTAGATGTTTGAGAATGTTTCGCAAGGCTTTGGGAAGTGTATATGGTTCTCCTTGCCTTGTTGTATAAGATCTTTTGTTGATTAATTAGTGAAGTGTATTCCGCAATAGGTTAGGGTGCCAATCCCTTAGTTACCATGATAATAGAGGTTGCTTAGGAACCCAAAACAAAAGAAGACTTTTAGGTTGCATCTAGGGGTGGGTAAGGTTGTATCAATTTGATACTAAAAAGTAGTTGATACAAGTATCAGATACAGTCGAAATGTACCTGATATCATTAATTAGTTTATTATATCATTAATTAATACATTAATTAGATTATAATATTATTTCTTATATTTTGTAAATCTGTATACATATTTACATACTTGGTAATCCATATTTATTCTATGCTTTCTTTTTCTCTCCTCTGTCGTTGTAAATATATTTTTTTTATAACTTCTTCTTAATTCACTATAGTTATGTGTGCGTTTGAATACATTTATAGAATATTCAAAAAAACAAAACATTACATTATAAAATTTAACATTATAAATTTTTTATATAAATATATATGAAAAACATGGATCTTCTTAAGTATTATCATATCAGCCACACCATTATTCATGGCATCATCAAAAATTCACTGCATATAAATTACAATTCTTACATTATTGTTATCCTCACAATAGCACACAGATAGATATACCTTATTTTTTTTTCTGGAGACCAACATTTAAATAAAGAGAGAAGAAGAAGGCTGGGTGGTGTCACCCATAGTCAGCTACTGTAAATAATAAGTAGAACTGGGACTTTGTCCAGTCTGGATTATCTGAGTAATAATAGCTTGTTATGTTTTATTGTCTCACATTAATTATTATTTCCAGGCCAAAAACACAACTATTACAATTCCAGAATATTCTTTCTATTAATATATATTGAGAACTATTTAATTATTCTATTCTATAAATATCTAAAAATCATTAATTATTGTTATTATAAAACTGCCAATCAGACAGGTAAAATATTAAGAAGCAGAAATGGGTGTGTTAAAAGGTTGAACTTATTTTATTGATATAAGGAAAATAATAATCTATAGAATAATGTTTATTTTTATTTTTATGTTCATTTAATTTTTTTAAAAATGGAGGAGTAGTATTTTGACACATCCCCTCCCTCCTTTTTATCATTTACTATATTAGTTAAGTTGTCTGTTATATAAAGTGCTTTTAAGTATTTAAGTTTTGTTGTATTATTCTCCCTATGCAGTATTTTAGGTCTGTTAAAATTAAAAGTATGTAGTTCTGTTTTACTGTGGTTCGATAGCGATGTATTATTCTTATATGTAGGTTTTAAACTGTTTTTGTGGTAATAAAATCTATTTTTGCTGGTATGGCCTATGTAGTTTTTGTTACAATTTTCACAATTTATGTTATAAACTACATTTTTGTTTTCTAATAGTGGGATTCTGTCCTTTTTTTGTATTTTTTTTTTAAACGAGGGTTGTAGTATCTTTTTTTAACCTAATTATCTTAGAATGTAGAAGTAATATTTTAAGATAATTTTGCTGAGATCCATTGGAAAGTAAAGTGGCTACATTGACGGACACGTAGATGGATTATGCTGTCAGTATTGGCCACAATACGGAACACATACCGCTCCTACTGTATGCAAATTGACAGGCATCCTTTTACCTCGTTCCTCTTCTCCCCAAAACCACATTTATTCCCTCTTTCATCTCACACGTTCTTTTCTTTCCCTAGATTACAGAGAATATTTTCCTGTGAGTATCTCTCTACATCTTGTTTATTATGCATTACATTTTATTCAGGGGGAAGAAAAAGGTTAAATTATATGCAAAAAGATCACGCTGCCGTATTCTTTTCAGACACATCAAAACGTCATAGTGATCGTGAGAATAATAAACATTAATTATTCCATGAGGTAGCTATGGTTACCGGACTTCTGTAATCCTATTATTCTTAAACTATTTTAACTATTAATTAAATAATATGTATCTTAAATAATATTAGTTGACCTTATATATATATATATATATATATATATATATATATATATATATATATATTTTTTTTTTTTTTTAATTTGTTCCCCCCATGATAACCCCATGGAGGGACCGTTTATTAATATTAGGACATGCTCCATACTTAAGCATAATACTAGTAAGCATATTACATGTCATTACATGTGATGTTAATAATTACAGATCAATTTGGTATCATAATTACAGAATACATTTTAGTATAATTTAACAATACAAGAAATTCAAAATTTATAGTTTGGCTAAATTGATAATTTGTGAGAACAAAAGTAAAATTAAACTTGTAATCCTAAATTATGTACCTAATGAAAAAATAAATAAATTTAACAAATATACAAATAAACAAAAATGAAAGGTTTTATGATATAAATGATGTAACTAAAAAAAAAAAAATCAATTCATGAGGTATACATTACGATTAGTGACAGTACTTAATAAAAATGTATAAGTATATATATATATATATATATATATATATATATATATATATATATGGGGAAGAAAATGGTGCGGGTGGAGGTAAAACAAAATCTCTTAAATTGTGAGAACTGTTTATTGGAAAGCCAACGTTTCTACCCACATTGCAGGTCTTCTTCAGGGCTAGATATAGAAGATAAAAACAAATTAAAATGATATATTTTTAAATTGTAAAGAATAAATGAAATGTATAAATCACTATATTAGAGGGGGGGGGGGAAGTGGATACAAAATAGGAGATGATTTAAATTATGGAATGTAATAAAAGTATTATTTGAATTATCTTATAATGTCTTAAATTAAATAATAAATTCAACTTAGAAGGAGGTCACGAGGCCACCTTCTTTTCTGATGCTTCGAAGGATTATTGGGAATTGAAGGAGTAGCTAGGTTTGAAAGCAGTGGGTTTGTGAGGGAATAAAGTTTGTCATGAAAGGATTGATATCGGATTCAGGCCGAATCAGCAACAAATGGAAAATTAAGGACATTATGGATGACTTTATCTGTAACAAAATAAGGAGCATTCAGAATTTTACGAAGGATTTTTAATCGTAAGGTTTGAATACGAAGGGATATGATGGTTTAGTGGAGCGCCAAAGCTCTACTCCATAAGTCCAAATAGGTCGTATGATTGTCATGTATATGAGTCTTTTTTATTTATTGGGAGCTTAGAGCGTTTGACTAGTAAATGTTGAAGTAGGCTGTAATAGAGAGCTGTTTCTTGTCGTTTCATTCAGTCTAGTATGATTCCAACTTAAACTTATGTCCGAAATAGATTTAAAAGTTTGAAAAACACGCTTTAATTTGCAACAAAACCAAAAAGTAGAGCTCAGCAGGTGGCCCTAGGACTTTTTTAAGGGAATAAAAAATCCTTGGTTACGCCGTCCTTCGGAAAGGACGTTAAACGGGGGTCCCGAGCCTGTACGATGTCAGGTACTCGTTAAAAATCCCTATCGTAATTATAAACTGGATAGTCAAAATTAAGAGCTCCTACTGTAGCATCGTCCGATTAGCCATAGCAGCATAAAGTGAGGTTAAATGAACAAGCAACAACCACAGCTACCCCACGAAATAATCACTGTTTATTATTCTCACCTCTCTTGATCCTTATAACGTTCCGATGTGTCTGAAAAGAATACGGCACCCTGACCTTTTTGCATATAATTGGCATAGTCAATGGAATGTCATTAATAGGTACTTCCACCAAAACTATTTTAATATCATATGACCTTTATCACTGCAACCCGTGAAAGGGACTGCACTGCTTCTAGGAGAACGGTTGTGCAAGGAGGTAATATATACCCCACATAAATATAAACTCCACATGGGCCATTCGAGGCCGTTAAGTGATAAAATATTTTATCTGCCGCAGCTGGATTTTATCCCAGGACCTTCAGCTTAGCATTGAGTGCTCTACCGCTGATCTACCCCGCTCCCTGTTTCAGATCGTATAACGTCTTCAATATATTTGAAAAAGACCGCTGGATCTTATATCAAAAAAGGTCACGTGGCCATCTTCTTTTCAGACGCCTAAGAGGATTATCGGGGATTGAAGAGGAAGCTAGGTTTAAAACTAGAGGGTTTGAGTTGGAATGAAGTTTGTTATGAAAGGATAGATACCGGGTTCGGGCCAAATGGGACATTAAGGTCATTATGGACGACTTTAACAAAATTAGGAGTATTGAGGATTATACGAAGGATTTTGGACTGTAAGGATTGAATACGAGAGGAATTCGATGGTTTAGTGGAGCCCCAAAGCTCTACTCCGTAAGTCCAAATAGGACTTATAATAGCCATGTAGATGAGTCTTTTGTAGTTAATTGGGAGCTTAGAGCATTTGTCCAGTAAGTGTTGAAGTAGCCTGAAACGTCATGCGGTTTCTTGTCTTTTCAGTCTTGTATGAGGATTCCAGGTCAATCGTTTGTCAAGGTGCAACCCTAAGTATTGGATCTGTTCTACTGGCACCAAAGGGATATTATTAGAGGATACTGAAGGGCAGGAAGTCATTGGTTTACGACGTAAGGTAAAAGTGATTTGATGCGATTTTTGAGAATTTATTTTAATTCTCCAGTTTTGACACCATTCTTCAAGATCAGTGATATGGGATTGGAGGCTTTGGGATGCAATAACTGGATTGGTGTTGACTGATAATACACATGTATCATCAGCATTCGTGGTAAGGACAGTATTAAGATAAGATAAGAGTTGGGATATCAGCTGTATAAACTGTATAAAGGATTGGGCCAAGGATACTACCTCGAGGAAATGAGTACATACCAAATTAATAAGTGCTAAAACGACTTTTTAACGTCTAGGGAGTACACCAAGGCGTAAATGGGAGGATTGCGTTAAGAGTGATCTAACGGATTTAGGATTAAGCTTTATTATTATTATTTTAGTGTTTGACATATAGGAACTTGTGTCTTAACGCAGCCCTGGTTACTTTCCCCTGCTTGTTCGCATGCGCGAGCAGTTACATTTTGTAACGGTTACATTTCTAACAGCTGATTTGATATATGTTTCATCTTGCTTACTGTGTTTTGATTATTGCTGATTTATTGTTTCTTATTTGTTGCTTATTGCTCGTTATTTGTTATTTATTCTTTGTTATAGATTTTTCGTTGTTATTATTTTAGTTAGTTATTTAATTAGTCTAAAATGATGCGTATTTGGGATTTGCCTTCAACAGAAGAACAAGCTATATATTTTTTGCAGGAGCGTAATATTTTACCAAAACAAAGAAAATGTAGCAATTCCCATCAAATGAAATTGTACTGTGGTGAAAGGTTTTTTTGAAAATGAATCATATTTATGCGAGTTCGTATAGCGACATCATCAGTCAAAACAAAATACAGACTGTTTTGAATCTATATTGAAGACTATTTCGACGCATTTTACACCTAATTGCGATTAAATTTTTATTATTTGTATTTTGTAATTGTTCATTCTTCTTTAATTAATTGTTCTTCATATATTAGATTTTTCAATTTTTTTTTTACATAATTTTTCATTACTTTTATTTCTTAATTCTTAATTGTTTTAAATTATTTTTTTGTACATAATTTTTCATTATTGCGATTTTTCATTACTTTTATTTCTTAATTATTCATACTTTATTATTATTTTTCATTTGTTAATAAATTCTTTTGATTTGTAATTGTTCATCATTTTTCAACCCCAATAAATAGAAGGTAACTGTTAGAAATGTAACCGTTACAAAATGTAACTGCTCGCGCATGCGAACAAGCAGGGAAAAGTAACCAGGGCTGCGCTAAGACACAAGTATCGACATATATTTTGAAGCAATAATAGTTCATCAATTCTGTTATTTATCCGGATTTGGATGCCATATCCGATATTTCACTTTGACTTGTTACGTATTCGCTCAGTAGTTGCCTGTTTGAAGAGTATTCTCTTCATCATGAATCGATTTCACAGACTTTATAGCGTAACTAGGAAGTACTCTTGTAGTAACGGTTCAACAATTTTATTTATTTACAATGTCATAATTATGTAGTAATATTTAGTCATGTTTTGTTTATATTGTTCTGATTATTGGATTTATTTCAGGTTTTTATTTTCATCAAGTCCGAAGTGATTTACTGTTTACAGTTTAAAAGTGAGTAAACATTTTCAATTTATTATCATTATTTTCAAGTGATGTAATTATTTTTATTTTTAAAATTATATTATTATTGCTTAATAACTATTTATAATTTGTAATTTTATATTAGGAGCAACGCTCAAAGCTCCCAATTAATTACAAAAGACTCATTTACATGACAGTTATCAGACCTATTTGGACATACGGAGTTGAGCTCTGGGGCTCTACTAAACCATCCAATTCCTCTCGTATCCAATCCTTACAATCCAAAATCCTTCGTGAAATCCTCAATGCTCCTTATTATGTCACAAACAAACTCATCCATCATGATCTTAATATCCCATATGTTGCAGATTTGGCCCAAACTAGATACCTATCCTTCCATGACAAGCTCCATACACACTTGAATCCGCTAGTCTCTCAACTTGCTTCCCATACTATTCCTGATAACCCTCCGAGGCGTCTGAAAAGAAGATGGCCTCGAGACCTTTTACTATAGAACTTTATTGGAGTGCTACCGATGGGTAGTTTCTCCACAAGTGTTTTTTTTTTTTCATGTCATTTGTTCATATTAGCAGATTTACTTGTTTTATTATTATTGTTGCAAATATCAATAAATTAATCTAATATATATATATATATATATATATATATATATATATATATATATATATATTAGGAGCGGGTTAGGTCGGCATATATTGTAATAAGTTGAAGTTATTAATAATGGTTTATTAATTAAAAAACTTACCCAAATACATCTTCTCAAATCTCAACACAAATCTCTGTCCAGGTTACGGTATCGGTTCCGGAGATTGTCGCTTTTTTTTAATTGTCGAGTTTGTTTTAAGTTTTCATTCATTTCCTTTTTAATATTTTCGAAAATAAAAATAATCGTGTTTTGTTATGGAAAAAAATAGTGTAATTATGGGAAATATGTATTTCGCTAATCATTTCATCAAGAAATAAACTTTTCAAGGAACTTTTCAATGATATAACCTAAACAGTATGTGTAAGTCAGTTCTTTAATCTATTTACAATCAGGAATAAAATTATTTTTATTTACATTTCTACAATATTAAATAGGGAACGAATGAGAAGTAAAAACTTGTGACTTTAAGTGCCAACCTGCGGAATGGATACCAAAATAAATAATTGATATTTATAAAACTGATGTATATATATTACATCAGGGACTTGAGGTAGCCAATGAGATGAGAGCACTGAGATGGTTGCCAAGACAACGGCAGTACTCACCCCCCCCCCCCACCACACAGCAATAAGACAGTGCACTATCGAGCGGCACAGTGCACTCTTTGTTCATTGTTCAGTCTTCTTCAAGTCTTGTACGTTTAAGTGGTTCAATTCTATTTAAGTCGAATTCAATAAACTATTCGTACATTTCCTGAATACCTTAATTCGGAATTGAGAACATAAGTGTAAACTTTCCTTTTCTTTTACATCATTACCTCATTCTCCAAGATTTTATTTAAATAAACAATATATAATCATTCTAAATGGGATTTTTATCAATGGGCTGACTTATATAACTTTTTATGAATTCGTTTGTTACGGAGAACAACTTTAACTGATGGAAATTCGTTATTTCGGCGTGACACCGTGTACCGTCGCGCCAGTTCAGTTGGTCACATTAGTTACCTGAGCATGCGCACAGGTGTCGTTTTGATAGGCATCACCCTTTCAATCGCTTTTCCAGACCTCGTCTGTATTCCTCATCTGTGTGTTTGTTATTACAGAGTGATAATATGGTTAGTTTTAGAATTTATAGAACTGTTCAAAGGGGAGGAATGTTTGGGGAAAGTAACTTCAAAGGAATATCATAACAAACAAAAACGAGAGGAATCATTTAAAATCCATGTTGAAAATGGACGTTTTCTCTTCCATCCTCAATTAATTATGCCACTCTTTAGGATGAAATCGCAACACCTCCAAAATGTTAAAATTACAGTATTTAGCTCGTTTTAAAAGCCATTGCTTAAACCATTCATGTCGCTTTATTCAGCGCTTTCTCCTTTTCACTATAACACAAGCCACTGCACTATATAGAAGTAACAGTTCATCGTCCAAAAACGTGATGTAAACACAAAATTGTATTTAATATGTTAAATACATAACACAATATGAGGGAATTGAGCTTCCAAGTGGTAGTACATTGAACTGACACACTGACGTGGGCGTGTGGATGCGAATGTTGCGTTCAGTTAGTAATGAACACACCAAACTGACACATCAAACTGACCGTGTATAGCGGCCTTAACAAGCCCATCTTAAAAAATACATAATAAAAGATATAAGAAAAAAAAAACTTGTATCACTACATACAATACAATCCCTATGAAGGTTTTTGAATTCAGTTCATGGTATACTTTATACCATTCATTACAAACGGCTTTAAGGAAGCTGTTTGCCCGAGATCATGCTCAACCACCAAGTTTCTCC
Source organism: Arma custos (assembly GCA_037127475.1). Taxonomy (NCBI): domain Eukaryota; kingdom Metazoa; phylum Arthropoda; class Insecta; order Hemiptera; family Pentatomidae; genus Arma; species Arma custos. The sequence continues at coordinate 66,664,403 of CM073765.1, read as the reverse complement.
CAAATTTAGTGTATCTACTTTACAGAGGCTGGATGAGCCCAATTAGGTCTAACTCAGCACTCCACGCACTGGGCTACTGCACTCGTTGTTTTAAAAAAATACCTAAACAATAAAAATAAGCGATAATTCATATCATCATAATAAAATATTCATAAGTAGGCAAATGGAAAAATACTGGGAAAAATTTCGTTCCTTTGCATTAGTTTTTTGGGTACTTTTCTAATTTGACGCCCATGGACCCCAGCACGCTCCTCTGGCACTTACCTCAACTATTTGGACCTGTCACGTTATGCTGCCAACAATTTATTTGAAATAGTATTGCCTTTCATTATCATTCAACAGGATTATTAGGAAATGAAATAGGAGATGATATACAACTAAAATATGATGCTTTAGTTGTATATCACAATTTCTCTTTAAAATTAAAATATATAAACTACTGAATAAACAAGAAGATAAAATAAAACATTTATTGTAAACAATATTCATTAAAAAGAACAATATCTTCCATTATAACATCAAAAGGGTGTCGTATATACATAACAATAAAAACAATTAACCAAAAAACATCATATTTTAGTTAAATATAATTATTTATCTTTCAAATTGAAATATTTAAAATAGAAAATAAATAATAAGATAAAATAAAACATTTATGATAAACAATATTGATTAAACACAACAATTATAAACAATATTAATTTAAAAGAGCAATATCTTACAAAAATTATGAACAATGTTGATTATTCATATTATGTCCATTTCTGCAAGACATTATCCGGGGAATGACGTTCCGCTCCTGAAGAAATAGCAGAGCTGACTTTTCATCAATCACCTCGCGAAAAATCTTCATTAAATTCCAACTCATATTGTATAATTAAGATGAAAACAAATAAACGTCCACTTGACACAAACAATAACAAAGGACTAAGGAAGGTTTCGCTAACAGTAGCAGGTAGTTAAGGAAACTGACACTTGGGGCGCTGGGGTCGATGGGCGTCAAATTAGACAAGTACCGTTTTTTGTTGATGGCTATCTGATTGGTGTGTCTTCCTGGACTGTTCATGTGAGATGTTCATCATAGTTAAGAATCTACTTGTTTGTGACTAAATTAGCAAAATATTGAGTGGTTTGTTTTTTAATATTTTACAGACTTAAGAATTCGTATTTTTTATTTTTACAATCTGTGTGTGCGTGCGTTTACGTGTGCGCATGCAAGTTTTTTCGTGTGTGTATTGTGTAAAAATATTTATAGTACATTATTTATTGGTTCTTTTTATCTGCTTCAATCCTTTGCCTCTAAAATATCATGTAAAACTGCAAAACACGGTAAAAATCTATCGTTACATTTATTTGTGCTGTTTTAAAAATTAGGACGGGATCCATTCTTACGATTACTGCGTAGTTTAAAACACTTTTGTACTTCCAGGATTAAAATACCCCTCAGAAATTACTGTAAGATATTGGCTATCAAGAAATATCGAGATATTGTGAAAAATATCACAAAAGACCTCAAGGTTTCCCACTTTTACTAACATACCGTCATGACAGTAACAATATATTATGGCCTGACAGTAAATACCACGATAGGAAGTTTTTTTCTTAGCACTCACTTAGTACTAGACATTATTGAAGAATAAAAAAAAGTTTTTATGAATAAAGTGTGTGTGGGGGGGGAGGGGAGGTAGTGAGCTAAAGAAGATTAAGTTTTCACATAAACTCTGCGTAAAGTCCCCTTCCGTATTCGGTTTTATATTAAAAATTTAATAACCTCAAGCTGTAATGTTCCTCTTACTTTTAATCAACAACATATAGACAAGTTTACAGATTAAAATGCAATATTATTATATTATATTTAACTATTATTATTTGATTCATAATATGTCATATTATTTTTAATAATTGGTTTTACGAAAAACGTCTACCTGATATCACGTGATGTTGGGGGATAATCGAAAGTATCAATAATAAGTGTAACTTATTTATTGCGTGCCGACGTTTCGACCTACAATGTAGGCCATCTTCAGGGCTAATATACCAAGCGGCGGCGAGGACGATCAACTGCCAAATCAATAGCTTTAATAGAAAGTATCAATAGTTTTTTGGGTTTTTTTTTTTTTAAATATTTTGTTTTATTTTATTTTAAAATATGTACAAATTTTAAAACATTGGTGGGATAATCCCTTACAATGAAAATGAGTTCACATTACAACGGTTACTGATTAATATGTTTTTGTTGTTGGTAAAATTTAAAAAACCAACAGAAAAGAGATTAGATAGGATTTACTTAAGACAAAATTTATGTATAACATAATACAACATTCATATTATTTATATTAGTATGTGTTTTGTTCGTTTGTGTCTGTATTTTTGTGTTGTTGTCTTTGTATAATTTACTATTTCTTGTATAAGTGTGTTGTCTGAAAGTTGGCATGAGGTGAAGAATCTGAGGGTTTGTTGGTGTATGAATTTTTGTATTGTTGGGATGTCCAGTTCTTTGTGCATTGTGGTGATTTTAGTATATATTGGATAGTTTTTTTTATGGTTCTTAGACATTTGTTTTGGAAGATCTGTATTTTGATTTTAATGGTGGATTGCTGAGCTGATATGTCCAAGGCCCTGGGTTCGAATCCGGCTGTGGCGGATAAATTAATTGATCTGTTAACAGCCGAGGATGCACCCTATGGGATCTAGGAACCTCCTGGGGCTCACTCAGCCTCGATAAAGTTGGTACACTTAGTTGGAGGCCGTTGGCTTAGAAACAGAACTCTCTAGCACGTAGTGAACACATGATCCTTTATGGGTTTTAGCGCTACCGGGTAGGTTTTTATTTATATTTTTATTTTCCATGTTTTTTTTATTGAAAGGAACACAAATACATATTATAATTGATATAAAATAAACATAGATGCAACTCTATGCCTGGATTAAAACTGTGTACCGTAAACCGGGGTGAATAGAAACGAAACTTCATTTTTTTATGTAAATTTATTTCCTACATAACTATGGGTAAATTGTGGCAACTATTATTTGTTTTTAAGTTGCTATGCTTTAGGCTGAAAGGGAAATAGTGGTTTGTTTGGTTAGCAGCACAGGTTCCTGTTTGTATGTCTTGTTGAATTTTACCACACGATTTTTCTGTTTTTTTATCCACTTTGATTTTTCCAGGTAGGTCATAATACGTAGTGTTCTTCAAAGTAAATAGCTGTACAAAGCATAGTTTAATTATTCATATAAAAGATTAAGGCTTACTTTAAGCTTTAACTTTAACAATATTATTCATGTTTTTTAAGTTAGGTTCTCAGAATTTATGGGGTGAATAGAAACACATAATTTTTAGTGTTTCTATTCACCCAACAAGAAAAATTTAATACTAAATCCCATTTATACCGTATAAAATACATATTGTGTGTTTTATATTTATGTTAGACTTTTATTTGACACAGCAGGACCCTGTAAAATGCCAAGAAAATACAAACCGGTGGTTGGAGGGGGTTACAAAAAGCATGATCCAAAAACAATCGAAAATGCACTTCCTGACATACAGAAGGGACTAAGCCTTCGGAAGTCTGCTGAGAAACATGGTTTGCATTATAGTATTATATATCGACACTTGAAAAGAGGCCTCAATATGAAGAACCATGGTGGTCAGGCAGCTTTATCTCTCGATTCAAAGGCATGATATTTTTCAAAGATGACCTGTCCCATTTCACAATTTATTAATCACAATTTAATCTTGTTAAATACGGTAATTGTCTACCTATTCAATTTCCTTACATTCAGTTATGTAACTTCTTTTGGTTATGTACTGAAATAAATCATTATGTTGAGAAATAAATTTGTATTTATCCATTTACAAAATTAAAAATACCATATTTAACTGTTTCCATTCACCCTCGATTCGTTTCAATATAAAAAAATATGAAATCGAAGTACTGTTTCTATTCACCCCCATTTGCGGGGTGAAAAGAAACACCATGTTTTAATTTTTTTCTTTAAAATGAAATAAAATTTAAAAAATTAATTACTATAAACAAATAGGTCTAACAGAGACCTGTGTTTGGTCAAAAAATTGTGTATCTAGAACAACTACAAATATGGAAAATTTCAAACCAAAGTTGAAAATTGTTTCTATTCACCCCGTTTTACGGTAATCACAATTCGCTTCAAGTTCGACCACATTACGTCTAGGTATTATTATTGTCCGGGTCTTGGGCATAGTACGGTGATATTCTAACCACTACACCACATGTCATCCCTGTCCACATATATTTCAGATATATATATATATATATATATATATATATATATATATATATATATGTATGTATTTTTACATAATATATTTTCATTTATAAAAATAAATAGAGTACAGGAGGGACTCCTACAAGATGCTACACTGAACTGGTCACAATTTATAGCACCTACAAATTAAGACACTCGAGATTTATTCGAGAGTTAACTGGGCTGTATTAGCCTTAGCCTACTGGCTGAGGATAGAGTTTATAACTGAGTCTTAGCAAATACATATAAATATATTTATAAGTAATTTTATGTTCTATTTCTTATTCTAGTTAATAAAAAATAATCTCAGCTTGAACATAGAAGTATCTGAAAATTTATTAAACAAAACATAATAGTAACGAGTAAGAAAAAATAATATAAAAATACAATTAGAAAAAAATTGTATAAACTGAATTAATGATGCTACTTTAGAGTCTTGGAATGTAATGATGTGACAATTCAAAAAGATAAAACAAAAGACAATAAACCACAAGTTAGAGAAAGCTTGTACTTTACTAGTTGGATGTAGCTTATATTATTACCTCTACATAGCCTGCCTGTTTATAAACTATTTTACATATATATATATATATATATATATATATATATATATATATATATATATATATATATATATATATATATATATATATATGTAATATTTAAGGGCCTGCTAGCATCAGCGCGCTCTGGTGTCACTTTTCTTAACCTGAATCTGTTTTTTATTATTTCCTTTTAATATGAGTTGGAATTTGAAGAAGATTTTTCGGAAGGTGTACGATGAAGAAACAGCTGTTAGGTTTCTTCAGGAGCGGAATGTCATTCCACAGAAAATGCGTTGTGTTAATGGACATTATATGAAACTGCAAGTGGGGAATAAAATTAGATGGAGATGATTTTTGATGCAATTGATGCAAATTTTGAAGATATTGCTCTTTTTAATGAGCATTGTTTGTAATAAATCTTTCATTGTTTATCAGAACATAATATTTAATGAATACTCCTTGTAATAAATGTTTTATTATTTATAGTTTAATTTTTTCTACATGTTCCTCATTTATTTCATTTCCTATTATGTATTGTATCATAATGAAAGGCAATGCCTATTTCAAATTGATACATAACCTGACAAGGTCGAAATAGTTGAGGTAAGTGACACCTGAGCGCGCTGATGCCAGCAGGCCCTTAAATATACTAGTACCATATATATATATATATATATATGTATATACGGGGTGTCCCATTTCAAGTGGATCAAATGTTTTTAACTTTTAAACGAAACAAAATTCTGAAAAACGATTTAGGTAAAAGTTGTAGTTATAGAGGCGTAGTTTGAAGAAATAAAAAAAAAGTTTTTTGTTTTTCACTTCAAGTGGTCAATATCGACCTTCAAAAAATGTAGTTTCCTCTTGACCCCCATTTATTTTTATTTTTCTGAAATGTACAATCCAAAACATGGAAAAAATGTATGTAACATTTTTTTCTATCTTTCATAGTTTAAGTAGAAAAAGCATTCAAACTTGACTACTTTAGTATACCTCCTTTACGAGGAAAAGTAATGTAGCATTAAGTTATTTTATTTAAGAGTTTTTAGTCGAAATAACTAATTAAACTAATCAAGGTATTTTGAATCTTTCAGAAAATGTCTGGGCATTTAAAAACCTTCTGTGAAGACAGCATACTCAAGTAGTGAGCTTCAGATACTTCTTCTACTTGACCTATGAAAGATAGAAAAAAATGTTACATACATTTTTTTCATGTTTTGTATTGTACATTTCAGAAAAATAAAAATTAATGATGGTCAAGAGGAAACTACATTTTTGAGAGAAAACAAAACCATATTTTAATCTTTGGCATTTACAGTAACTCGGTAGATATATGAGCTGTTTAGTTTTAAGGGAAAAAAACTGTTGGAATTGGTTAATGTCTTAAGAACTGAACAAAACACGGTGTATATATCAATTTAAATATATATATATATATATATATATATATATATATATATATATATATATATATATATATATATATATATGTATACATCGATTTAAATATATATATATATATATATATATATATATATTTATGTTTACGAATGAAAAAAATACGATAAAAAAACTATAATGTTAGAAGAAAATTTTATTATATACATGTGATATATCTAAGGGTTCTATACAATTCTTAAAAATGATATCTACAGCCTCCATGAATAAGTAGTGGCTTAGTCGAATTTAATCCAAATGCGTTTTATGAACTTAGGTAAGCGGATTCGTTTTATTTCGTATTTTATATTAGGTTAAGCCAGGCATTACCTTAAAAATGGAGTTATTGCTTATATTACAACTCAATTTAAAACCAAAACTACGAGAATGATACGATTCAGCTTGTCTCAGTACAGTTAACTCTCTCTGGACAGAATTTGACTTAACCACTCAATTGTTGCAAATGAAGAAACGTATTTGTTTTTATGTTTTTTATTGTTTATATTATAAAATGTTTAAAGTATTATAAACAAGTTTTAAGTTTTCAAGATATGTTAGTAAAAGCTTAGCGCCGAAGCAATTATAAGGCCACAAAGGGCCGCGTGTGCTTGGTAATAGATACTGTTTAGAACAAGTGCACCGGAAATATTTAATGCTTGTCTTCTCAAAGCTCTGTATTAGTTATTGTTTTAACATAAAAATCGATTATCCTTCTCGATTTTAATTAAAGATTTGACAAAATCGATACCCGTGCGAGAAATCGTCATTGCATATTGTATTTCGATTCATATGAGTAACAAAATATCTCTTAGGCTATAAACAATATAGAATAACAATCTTTGGAGACCGGTTAATAAACAAGTACCCAAATATCTATTATTTTCTCTAAGAAATTGCAATAAAAAGATATTAGAGTAACACTTTCATTCGTACAAACAATATTATATTAGTCAAATGAAACACCAAATAAGTGAATACTTATTTATTAAGCGTGCCGAAGTTTTGACCTACTTTGTAGGTCATCTTCAGGGCAAATAGGAGGTGCTGCTCGAGTTGTCTGCAATAGCTCCTTCTATTTGCCCTGAAGATGACCTACAAAGTAGGTCGAAACGTCGGCACGCTTAATAAATAAGTATTCACTTATTTGGTGTTTCATTTGACTGTACCTCCAACTATTTCTATCCTTACAATATAATATTACCTATAAAGTTTATTTAACACACATATTTATTGATAATAAATAGTTTATAATAATTACTTCGATAAAAAAAAAATTCTGAATAATCAGTTAGAATTTTTTTTTCAAAAAACATAATAATTTATTATACATACATATATATATATATATATATATATATATATATATATATATATAACTTAAAACAATTATGTTCGTTTATTTATTTTAGGTGGATATAGGTTTTCCTGTAATAAAATTCAAACTAGCGATTATTGATATAATTATTACAAAGTATGGACATTTGTGTTTATTAAATCTTTTTTACTTGCTTTATTCCTTCTCGTAGAAAAATTAAGACAGAATAATTTAAAAGAAAGGACAAGATAAATAATTATTATTGATTCAGGTTGGCTCATCTGTGTTCCGACTTTAAAATAAAATATTTTTGGTTAATAAATTTTTTTTAAAAATTTACAAGACCACAATTTATCAAATCGTTATCTTAGTAAAAATATTTAGTAACTCCAAGCGTAGTTACCATAACAGTATGTGTCTGCTGGGGTTTATAGTATACATGGGGTTTAGTACATTGTAGGGACTGTACTGTTTCTTGGACAACGGTTGTGTAGGAAGGAGATTTGTTATCCCATAGGATTCATCTCCGGGTGCTAACAGATTTAATATATATATAAAAGTTCACATACACAAGATTCAAATAACACAATCCAAAATTTTCAGAAAAATTCTTAATGCACCGTGGTATGTTTCGAATCACACTATACACAACAACATGAACATTCCCACTATAAAATCATATATTCATAACAAATACATAACATTCCACTTATCGACACAATATCACCCAAACCCACTCGTTCTTCCGCTTTCCTACTCCCTGTTACCTGGACTTAATAAAAAAAGATTAAAAAGACATTGGCCAAGAGACCTACTGAAAAATTGATATTTCATTCCAAAACTCGATGTTCCTGTACAATACCAAAGAGAAAAACATCTGGATCAAATTTGCTGGATGCGCAATTGCGCAGGTGCAAATGAAAATTAAATAATAATAATAATAATAATAAATAATAAATTATATACATGTGTGTATATATATATATATATTTTTTTTTTTTTATATGGGTCTTCTTAGCAATAGTCCAGGGTTTCGCTTCGGGCGATTTCGCCTTCTTATTATTATATACCAGTAATACACCATTATTATGTATACATATATGTAATTGTTTTAATTATATTCTGCATAACATGTACCTTAGTATATCATGTAGGCATTGGATGGATCAGTTCCTCTAACCTTAACCCTAATAGGATTGCGGAAGACGATTATCATGGTCCTCTATTGAGGGATTATTATGTATTAATACATTATCTAATTACCTGTAAGCTCATCGATATATAATTAACTGTATTATTAATTATATTATGATATTAGTGATATATAATTCAACGAAGATAAATATTTACCTATAAACCTTTACCTCATGTTTATGTTCAAATTTTATGATTATTATCATATAAAAATTTAATATACTTTTCGAAGTAGATACTGTTCTTTTTATTTCATAATAAATATATAAACGATCGTAATGAGATGATATACTAACTGACTTAGCTGTTGAGAGTGTGGAGTGGAGGCAGTTCATTGAACGTGGAGCAGGCTACAACGGTACCTTCCTCGTCTCTCCAAATACTAATTATGTTTCTTATCTTCCTTTCGTTTTATTTATCAATCTATATATGTAATTATACATTATATATATATATATCTTATACATTATATTATATCTTATTCTGATAAACAAGAAATAACCTCAGTTTTAACATCCAAATGCGTGAAAATTCATTAATCGAAACAAAAAGTCAGTAACAAATAACGAAATTTAATTCGATTATACAATTAGGAAAAAATACCTGAATAAACTGAATTAATGGTTCTCCTTTAGACTCTTGGAATGTAATGATATGACAATTGACAGGCCAAACTATATATACATATATATATATATATATATATATATATATATATATATATATATATATATATATATCAACTTTATTGATTGATGAACTAATGTAAATATTCCTCACTCATAATGAAATCATTTTTTTTATTTTTTATTTCTGTTACCAGATGCTATCATGTATTTACTGTTTTTTTCCATAAGCCCAGTTCTTTTTATTGTAAATTTGTCTGTTTTTTTTATTTTAATTTTGCATCACTTTTTCTGATTATCTGCCAAAACATACCTGTTTAGTTATTTACTTTCAGAATATTTTGTAAATAAGTTTTTACTCAGATGTAGGCCTTTGGCGAGATAAATATTTTCTTAATTATGTTCATCTCTGTTATTCTAAAGGGACCTGGTCCCAGAATAAAATTATTTTTCTTTTTCTATTTCAATATATATATATATATACATACAACCCGTGAAGGGTCAACGGCTGTGCAGGGAGGTGATATATCCAACCTATTTATAAACTATTTTATATAAATCTAAAGCTTAAAAAAAAGAAACAAAAACATTGCCCACTATTTTTTGATATTTTGATTATGAAATTTCTTTCACTTTCTCCCCTCTTCTTATTTTATTTTTGTTTCTTCTCCTTGATTTGGGAAAAGATTGTTACTCAGAGTGTAGAGTGCCAGGTCGCAATGCTGTACGTTCCTAGTTCAAATCCTGCTACTTCAATCTGTCAAATTCAAGGATCTGTTCTTCTGTGGCTCACTCAGCCTCTTTAAAGTGTGCACCCTATATTGGGGGGAAGATGGTTGAACATGATCTCGAACAAATCTGCACAATGTTTTTATAGCCTCTACCTAAACCCCTCAACCCAAAGATACCCTTCATGGGTTGTGCTACAGGTGTTTTTCATTCTTCATTCATTTTTTGTATTCTATCGCGGCTTTTGTCTCAATTTACATTATCTATCGTACTTTTTATAATATATACTTTATATTATAATCAGTTTTTAATTGTTATAATCAACTGTGTTTATTTTTTTATTTTTTATAATTATTGGTCAATTTTTTTGATTTTTAAATATTTTTATTTTTAAAGAGAAAAGATAGACCCTCGGCCGGGATTCGAACCCGGAACCTTTTTCTTTCCGTGACAGACCTTTGTCTTTCCCTGTCACGGAAAGACAAAGGTTCCGGGTTCGAATCACGGACGAGTGCCTATCTTTTCTCTTTAAAAATAAAAAAGTGTTTATTTTTTATTTAATTTTTAACGTAACTTTATGCTATTTTGGGTAATTAAGCTATGCTACAGTGGGATTCTTAAATTTTGCTTATTCTGGTTTAATAAGGATAAGGATCTTAAACGAGTACATGACATCTTACATTCTCGAGACAGCCATTTTATGTCCCTTCCGAAGGATTTTTTTCTCCCTTTAAGAAATAAAGTGATTTTATTTTATATTTCTTTTAATTTATTGAATAATATAATCAATATAAATGTTTTCTTTATTTGAAAGTAACTGTGATTACTGAAAGTAATTGTGATTGCTGAAAGTAACTGGTTGCTATAGTTAGGAAAACAACCATTCTCTCAATGGGTTCATCTCTTATAATTTTTTTTCAAAATATAGTTATTCACTATCTTTGGAGTAAGAATCTATGAAAAAAATATCGATATTTTAAAACATCGAAATATTATGTTCGAAGTTTCCGATATATCGGCCTAAAAACATCGATCCCTAATCAAGAAAGACCTCTTTGGCAGACCGTTATCAGCTGTTTCCTCCATGGACAGATTGATAAGGACTCATTCAGCTCGTAGCATTTTACATTTCCTTCAACGAGCCTCCATTGCTCTCTTTGTGTTGGGAAGGTCGGCTCCAAACTGACTATTTCCTAATAATCCTCTAAATTACTCGGTATTAAATTCGCTGAAATTATCTATTTTTATCAAGACAACCACTAAAATACTTATTAAGGGCAATCATAAACTTCTCATTAAACATTCTATATTGTGATATTCACTTTACGTTGTGTGATTGGCTGTGTTCATATTGTTGCATGTCGGTATCCATATAAATGGACACTATATTATTTGTCGACTCAGAGGTTTCAAAGTGTTAGATATTTGGGATCTTTTTTGTATCAGCCGGCTCCAGGGACTGTTATCCACCATTGTTTATAACCTGAACACTGATAAACCTCATACTGATAACACCTGCCTTCTTATTCATATTAATGGAAATTACTCATTATTATTAATCACATTCCTCTTGTGATATAAATGTTTTCCCATCAATTTAGAAGGAAAATTCTCCATTTCTTTAATTTTTATTATCCGTTTGATGACCTTTTGATTATAATTTCGTCTTGTGAATTATTCCGAACATCTGCAGGTATTTCACCGCTTCTTCTTTTAAAGGCGGCTAAACTTAGCTGTTTAGTTCATTTTAAATAGGCAATAACAAAAGGAGTAAGGCAAAAACACGCAATTAAATTTAATAAACGATAGAGAAATTTAAATAGGCAATAAAGAAAATTAACAGGACAAAAACCACTAAAACAGAATACAGAAAATAATTTAATAACGCACACATTAATAACTGAAATGAGACGAGATTACACAAAATAAGGAGGTAGGTTTCATGGAGTCCGGCTAATACACAAGTACCCCTTATTCTCCTGTAACCTCTTCTTATTGCTCATCTCATTTCAGTTATTAATGTGTGCCTTATTAAATTGTTTTCTGTGTTTTTAGGAGTTTTTCGTTAATTTTGTTTATTGTTTATTTAAATTAGCATTTAAATATTTCATTAATGTGAGAAAAAAACTTTATCCAGTCAATTTTTGGTTTTATTTTTTAAAAACGTTTCGACTTCTATTGAGTCATTTTCAATTTTCTATACATAAGTATATTTCTTCTACTTCCAAGTCCATTACTATTTAAATATTCATATTTATAAATCTGTAAATTACCAACATAAATAAAAATAACAATCTAATAAATACAAAATTTATAAAAATATGTCCTGAAAAACTGAAATTAAGTATAGATACCTTTTTTATAGTTGTCAATAAATATTTTTAAAATTTTCTACTTGGAGTTTGAATGTTCTCCATGGTCAACCTAACATTTTATGAATTACACTTTGGACTATAAAAATAATCTATTTTATTTATACATCAATACTATTTAAAAATATTTCCTAAGCATATAAAACATCATGAAGAGCTAACAACAAATTTTGTATTTATTATATTGTTATTTTTATTTATGTTTGTAATTTACAGATTTATAAATATGAATATTAACTTGGAAGTATAAGAAATATACTTGTGTATAGAAAATTGAAAATGACTCAATAGAAGTCGAAACGTTTTTAAAAAATAAAAGAAAAAATTGATTGGATAAAGGTTTTTTCTCACATTAATGAAATATTTACAAATATTTAGTCCAGTAGCATCCGCGTTGAAATTAAAATTAGCGTTTAGTTATTACATTTTGTATATATCAATTTCCATTATTATGAATACGGAGGCAGGTGCTTTTTTTTTTTTTTTTTTTTTTTTTTTTGGGCGTGCCAACCTTATGTCATTAACGCCAGTGGATAATGGAGTTGTTGATATTTATTGATAGGGCAGGAGGCAGGTGTTATCAGTATCTGAATTGTCAATGTTCAGGTTATAAACAATGGCCGATAGCAGTCCCTGGGTACTGGCTAATACACAAGTACCTGAAAATAATATTGAGGTGTTATATGTGGGGAATTTGAAAAATATATTTCTAATAAAAATTGTATATAGTTAAAAAGGAGCGGTGTAGCTCTGTACACAAGGCTTCGAGACCGCCTGTAATAAATAAATTATTTATTTTGTAAACAGCTGTTAATAGGCGCTGTGGGACCTGAGTGCTCTCCAATGGCTTCTAAGAAGTGAGCACCCTTGATTAAGCCTGAACCGTTGAACGTGATCTAGGTCCAATCTCCTTGCACAGTCGTTGTCATAGAAACAGTACAGTCCCTCCTAATTACTGGATACAATACCCGCTTACAGTTGTATAAACTATATATAAAAGTCAAATGGATGATGTAAATTTATTTTGAATGATTATTAGTTGATGGTATCTATATCATTGATATAAAAATGGTCCGGATGGAGCTAAAACAAATTTTAAGTAGTGAACAATACAAATTTAAATTAGTAATTACCGTTTTTATATTTACAGCCCCGGTGAGTAAGTGGTTAAATCTATTTTTTTTTTTCAAAATGAGTTTCTTGTACTTCAGTAAGCGGAATCGAGTTATTTTCGTAGTGAATAAGTGGCTAAGTCAGGCATTGGCTTGAAAAGGAGTTATTGCTTATATTACAACTCCATTTCAAACCAAAAGCTACAAGAATGATACTTTTCCGGTTCCCTTAATACAGTCAACTCTCTCTGGATAAAATCTGACTTAACCACATATTTCCCGGAGCTGAAGGTATATAGGCATACATATTTACTCGGGTACCATATACTAGGTTAGTCTTATTTTTGTTGCCAGCAAGTGTTTAATTTTGGTTATAATTTGAATTCAAAAATTGATTTAAAGGCATTTTATCTTTACTATTATATTCACAAGTTGTTAGTGGTGTAATATAGATACTATAGGCGTTCCCTAGCAACGGATCCAACAACTATTTTTTCTTTATAATTTATTTTATTTTATTTTTATTAATTGTTATAATTTTAAATATTTTTTATTTTGAAGAGAAAAGATTTGTCCAGGCAGGATACGAACCCGGGTCGCCCACGTCTCTAGCGTGGTGCTCTAACCAACTGAGCTAACCTGGCTCGTAACACGGCCATTCAAATCCATTCTCTTCAAAATAAAAAATATTTTTTGTTTAGTCTTTCGTCTTATCTTTTACTTTTGTTATATTTTTTAAAACTGGCGAATGGCAAAGTTCTTAACTTCTTTAAGCGGTTATAAACAAAACACTGCTTTTGTATTTAATTGGAATAATGGAAGTAATCTATTTAAACAATAAATCAATCTACATCTCATTATTAAAACGATATATATGGGGGCGATCTGTGGTCAGTGTTTAGCGTAACAGACTACTAGGATCGCGGTTTCGTTGCGCGGCAGGTGGCCCCAGGATTGTTTAAAGGGAGTAAAAACCCTTAGTTACGCCGTCCTTCGGAAGGAACGTTAAACCCGGGTCCCGAGCCTGTACGATGTCAGGTACTCATTAAAAATCCCTATCTTAATTAAACCTGAATAGGCAAAATTTAGAGCTCCCATTGTAGCATCGTCCGATTAGCCATAGCAGCATAAAGTGGCGTTAAATCAACAAACAACTCTAAAACGACATATAGGAAGTCAATGTTAGGATCGTTATTTCAATATAGAGTAAGCAGTGAATAAAATTGAGACACTTTTCTTATTATCTATAGATTTTTTAATCTATAAAACAAATCTTGAAATAAAATCATTATTTTATTTAGTGTAAAATACTCAATATTTCAAAGCAATACGGTAATCATATTTATATAATGTGGTAAGCAAAAGATGGTACTCATATTTTGGCTCACTGGTGGTATACAAAATAAGATCTAAACTGAACTTCAATTTCTAGAATAATGTATCGAGGTAGGTCTACTAAAACGTTAGAGTAGTATAATTAAATAACAGTTGTATATTTTGTAAAATGAGGGTTGGTCCGCCGTTAGTTCTTTGAAATTTTTCCAGTTAAATAATATTTTCCTTGCTCGTTAGTGTGTGGAACGACTCTTACTGCAGTTCGTCCATTTGCTAATAGAGTACGCTGAGAACACTAATGTGTAATAGCAAGCGGTAAGGAAAAGTAGGGGGTTGGGGATCCGAAGAAGGCGAAACGGAAAATTAGCATGATAAGGAGGTAGAGGTAAAAGTGGAAAGAGAGATACAAAAGATGAGAGGTAATAAGAGATAACAACTTTTAAAGAGTCTTTTTTAACGTCTGCAATTTCTTTGAGGCCTTATTTTATAGCAAAAAACATTTATTTTTATATTAGAGAAGAATTGGTTGACTGTAACTTCTAATGTAAGGAAGAAATAGTTGGGGGTGCAGTCAGTAAAATTGACTGCACCCTCAACTATTTCTTCCTTACATTTATTTTTATATACTATAGATCTTTTTTTTTATCTATAAAACAAACCTCTAATTACACATTTTAAAAAATCATATTTTATTTGATGCAAAATACTCAACACCTCAAAACAATTCTACACCATTTTTTTTTAATTACCGTTTATTGGATTATGACATTTTTTGTCAATGCTTGAAACAAAGAGAAGTGTATTTATTTGAGTAACATTTGTTTTTTTCACGCGAAAAATATCACTCGCGCACTTTATTCTAAATTTTGTTAATCAAATTTTGTAATAACATACAGACATGTAGTTGATAAATGATTTCTTAAATCGCCGCTGGGAGCGCTTTCATCAACTCAGTAACTTCATTTCTGTTCCAAGTCCAAATGAGAAAATTCTTTTTATCATTACCAATGGCACATTATCTTCTGTTAAATTTTAAGGTACGCCTTTACATATCATTGTAAAATAATTCTAAATTTAAAGTCTACAACCTAAAATAAATGATTATTCAGTTATGATTCATAATCTATACAATGCATTTCATGGGAATGTAATATGCACTATAACTTTTATTTCAATAATTTTAAGTAAAAATAATTGACTTTTATTCAATTCTACATAATTGTAAATCCTGTGGATACATTTAATTATTAATCAATTCTCTATGTCAATAGCAGTACCCGACTATTACTACCACGATATCGTACTAACTGCTTTATATTCTATAGCAAAATTCGTATTCATTAGAATCATTAAAGCTATTACTGTTTTAATTTGATGTTATTTAAAATGTTATTGTCGTTTACTTCCTGTAGTTTGTAGAAGTTGTTGCTATTATACTGAAGCAGTGATAATTGATATTACGGTAAGATCCTCAACTCGACTTAAAAGTATAGGTTGTGATTTCGTTTATTTATTCTTTGTTTAAATCGACAATAATTTAAGTTTTAAATGATTTTTTTAAACTTAAACAGTAATAATTTGAATTATTAAACGAACTTTACATTCGAGTTTAGTTAGAAAAAAATGCACTAGAAAGCGTTAGTGTATAGTAGCAGGGCTGCTGATAATGGATGTAATCCTTAAGTTTTACCGATTATACCAATATTTGCTTTTTATTATTTATTTAAATGTATATAAATAAAATGATTTAATAAATTATTGTAAATAAATAAATTATTTATTTTTAGGAGATGCAGAATGGAGTGGAGAGTGTCATGTTCAATACTGCTTTTACTTGCACCACTGTTATCAGGTAAATTTAGAAGAAATACAAATGTTCTTGTAGATTTTGATTTTAACTGAACAAACCAAATAATTCATTAAACAGTAATTTTTTACCAGTAAATAACATGAATTAAGAACCCTTAATTAGATAAATTAGTTTTACATTGAGCCATCAACATATTTTATTATATACCCACAGCTTTACTACATAATGCAGTGCGAAAGAACAAGCATGAAAAGTAAAAGAAAAAAGGTTTAAGTTAGACAGGTTATAGGTTATTATCCTCATTTGATAACAATAATTATATTAAATTCAATTATTTTTTAAATTATTTTAAATGTTATTGTTTCAACATGTATAATGTAACTATTAGGTGCAGTAGACACTTTACTGTGTAGACACACCTCTTTCATAATAAAATACAACTGTATAAGTTGGCCTTTCACTTATTATTTCTATGACTTATACTGTTAAATTTTGAAACAAGTTAACAACTACAATAGTTTCATAAAAAAAAACCTCTATTGAAAAAAAAATTACTATTACCTAATGGCAGTAAGTACCCTGCAACCTTTTATGAACATTTTAGTTTTAATTCTTTTCTACTCGAAAAATTTTCAATGATGGCTTAAATTCATTATGAAAAGACATTACTAAATTAAAAAGATTATGTAGAATATTTTGTGTCTGTATATTTAACAGAAAGAAAATGAGTCAGTTTTTTTTTCTTTCTACTAAAATTTTCTAATAAATATAAGTGGTATTGAAGTATATATTTCTTCTCTGTATAGGAGTACGAGGAAACGAGTCTCCTATCCTAACGCAGGATATGGACAACACAGTCCTGTCGGAGAACACTCAAGTCGGCAGCGTGGTAGAAGTACTAAAAGGTACAGATCCAGAAGGCTCACCTGTTCGATTCGGGATATCAGGAACGGACAAGTTCAGTGTGGATCCCGTCACAGGTGAAGTTACCTTGATTCGCCCTCTGGACAGAGAGGTATGATATAATTTAATACTATAATATAGTAATAGTCAAACAGTATTATTATATGATCCATTGTTTTTATATTTCAATAGTAAATTAATACATTACTTACTCTGATAGGCAAAAAAATGTTTCCACATTTATTAATATTTTCTAGTTATCAAGGCAAATAAAATGAAACTCAAGTTTACCAGAATCACTAAGAATTATAAGTTGCTCTAGTGGAATGCTCTAAAAATATTCCCTGAGCAATTGGTTTAACAATTTATAATTTTTGTGTTACGATTAAAACATTTTTATATTGGCTTTTTTTGTATCATTTCTCCAAATTTTTTTAAATCTAACATTTAATATATTAATATTGAATCACTTAAATTATTTCTCATTGTAAAATTTTAAAACTTGTAGTAAAATTTTAAACTTTTATAATTTTTTACAGGTAAACGATACGCTTAGATTTTACGTTACTATCGAAGATGATGTAAACAATTTGGTACAAACTCCAGTCTCCGTCATAATTATAGATGTCAACGACAACCCACCTGTATTTAAAAATGTTTGTATTTTCAATATCTCTTGTTTATATTTATTTTAAAGTTTAACTTCATTTTAATTGTATAATTATTTTAGGAACCTTATGAAATATCTGTGATGGAGAGTACAGACATAGAAACTTTAATATTCTCTGGAATAATGGTTGAAGACTATGACCTTTCTGGAGAAATATTAGAAGTTTATTGCCAAGATCATGAAATGGTTTGTCTTTTGTCAATTATTTTTTGTATTTGTTATATTGAGTAGTATATTATTTTTATTATGTTAACTAATTTTTAGCTGTTTTCAGTTGAAATTAAGGAAAAACATATTTACATAAAGTAAAACAGAAAAATAAAAATTTATTTTAGTTTGGGTTAAGGCAGTACAAACAAAATAATTTTGAAATAATTTCTTCTTTTTAAAAAAAACAGTAAGCTTTTGGAAACGAGGAATAAAAGAAATTATAATGAGGATGGATATTTGCAGTGTTACAAAATGAAGATTATTTGCTTTAATTGTTAGTTACTCAGAAAAATCTGTTTTTCAATTCAATAAAATTCAATAAAAAACGTTAAATTAACCCCTTAAGGCACAGGCTCGAGTTAATTCGAGTCTGCGAAACGGTCCAAACTGTGCACGCTCGAGATAATTCGAGCTGTGCCGTATTTTCTGCTGCTGTAATTTTAGCACTCGAATATATTCGAGAATTTAAATTAAATTTAAAAAATTGTTTATTTTTTGTCATTTTTTTTTTCAAAAAGAGCTTGCACTAAGGGGTTAAAACAGTTTCATATGAAAAGAATATTTATTTTATTTTTGTTAAAGATATCAAAAATTCTGAGAAAATTTTTTAATTAGTGAAAAATGCTTTTGTTAGTTTATGAGAAAAAATGGTGAAAAACGGTATGTTAATGTGCAAAATGTATTTGCTTTTTTTATCAAAAGACTCATTTTAATTACAGCTGAAATATTTGTAGATGTTTATTTTCTTTAAATAATATATTATTATTTACAGTTTCCTGGGACTTGTGAACAATTTGAGATTACCACATTTAATTCGAGCCAGCAAAGCTTTCATGGTGGTGTCGTTCTGAAAGGAAAGCTGAACTACTCTGACCGACAGTTGTACCAGCTTCTATTAATTGCAACGGTTAGTATATCAACCAAATTAATATATTATAGTGTTTATTTATATCATTATAGTATTTTATCAATACTGTTTTTTTATTACTTATCACTTTATATCATTATTATCACAGGACGGAACATTCAATACGACATCTAGTTTAGAAATAAAGGTACTCGACATTCAAGACACTCCACCATTATTTCAAGGTTCTCTTACAGGCGTGATTAAGGAAGATGATCCGATAGGAACTCTAGTTATGACCGTACATGCCAAAGATGGTGACAAAGGCGTTCCTCGGAAAATAGTTTATGATTTGCTGACAAGTATGTACTTTTTTAAATCATTATTTATTGTTGGGATTTAACTATCAACAAATATTGAAGTGATAGTTTTCAAATATATATATATATATATATATAATATATATATATATATATATATATATATATATATATATATATATATATATATATATATATATATATATATATATATATATATAGAAATATTAATTTGATATATGATAAAAAAAAATACAGATATTTCGATATATCCATAGGACTTTTTTAAACTCTGATATTGACACATCTTTTTATCCAACTGTTTGTTTTGAGAAAGAATATCAATGTGGGCTAAAATATAAATATTTATTTAATGCTTATTTTATAATATTCTTGACCATCTCTTTCTTGACTTAATTATTAATACACCTTAATTTTTTTATATTCCAATTTTTTTTTTATAGAAAATAAATATCTATTTAAAAGTGTTTCAAAATATCCCTGATCATTAATTTTAATTATTTTTTATTTAGATCCACAGGACTACTTTCTTCTGGATCCTGATTCAGGAGAACTAAGAACTGCCAAACCGTTGGATCGTGAAGCGCTATTGGAATCCACTGGTGTTTTAACACTTTTGATCAGGGTATAATATCAAGAGTCTTATTTATTGTTTATTAAAGGTAAAATTGTATGAATAATAAAATTATATTGATATTACCATAGGCCAGAGAAATAGTCGATGGAGCACCAGGTAACGATTCCTTGACATCGACTACAACCATGGCATCAGTTACGATTAAAGATGTGAATGACGAGCCGCCTCAGTTCAATCAGAAGGAATATCATGTTAAGCTTTCTGAAAACACTCCTTTAGGAACACCGCTGCCTAACTTGAACATGACTGTTACCGATCCAGATGTTGTGAGTATAAGTTTTGTTTTTATCTTATTTTAAGACATTAATAGCCAAATATATAATATACTGGAGTATACAGTATTTCTTTATCTGATACTCCACGATAGCCAATTAATATATAATATATATGAGAGGGTTGAGAAGCCAATGGGTACAAGTGAATACTTGTTTTAGTTATAGAATTACCAATTTTATCACTAAGTAACAGAAACTCCACCATTTAATCTATTGCCTATTTCATTTTCAGGGTATTAATTCAAAATTCAAATTAAGCTTATCTGATGTATCCGGAGCCTTCGATGTAGAACCTTCGACCGGATCTGGTTCGACGGCAGTCAGTATCCGCGTGGTAAATGGTCCTCTTGATTATGAAAATCCTAACAATAGGAAGTTTATTTTACTGGTAAGTAAACATTTCTGTCAAAATATCAAATAAACTATTATCACTTTATTATCCTTTGTTATCAATTGTGATTTTTATCTCAGATCATTGCCGAAGAGACAGATACTACTCAAAAACTATCATCTACTGCTACGGTAACTATTGAAATAACTGATGCTAATGATAATGTCCCAGAATTCGACAGAGAGGCTTATACCGCATCGGTTGATGAAACTGCGATCCCAGGTGATCCAGTAACTACAATAACTGCTACAGATGTTGATACTGGTTCTTTCGGTACAAGAGGCATTGTTTACAATCTTGTTGGTCATGGTGCAGAAAAGTAAGTAATCTCATTTAATATTATTTTTTATTCAGGATTTTCCTTACCTGATAATTCAAGATACACAATTTATTTATATTATATGAGGGGTTGAGAACTCAAGATGTGCAAGTGAAATTTTTTATAATAGAATAAACTGATAGAGTTTTGTATAGGTAAAAAATAAAATGTTTTTTCAAAAACTTTTTAATGTTCAATATTAAGGTATATTTCGTAGAACTATAATTTGAGTAGACATTTTAGGCTTCAAAAAAGTATTTTATTCCTTTGGAGGAAAAATGGTTCAATCAAAATAAATTTTCAAATAGTTAGAAGCTATTTATTAGATGAACATTACAGGTCTTCCAGTGCTGAATAAATATAATACAAACAGTTAAACATTAAATTGCTGTATAAAACTTATAAAAGTATTGATAAAAATAATATTTAAATAATTATTTTGGTAAAAATATTACTATGAAAAAAAAATATGATTTTTATCAATACTGTTATTACTATACTTTCAACTATTTTAATATTTTTGCACGTTGCTAATTCAGTCCTGATGAAGACACAAAATGTGGATCGAAACATTTGTATGTAACTATTTAAGAATTTATTTTGACCTCAGCCTGCATCATTTTCTCATCCATATAGTTTATATTACCAAACGATAATTATTGAAGAGATTTTTTATTTTTAAAACGTGTGTTCACAAAATTTTTGAATTGTCACTTGTCACTTGTACACTTACCTTCTCGTCCCATCATTACTTCTGCTTTGAAAATATTTCTCTAATACCTTAATCTAATAGAAAAATTAAATAAGAATTCTATTTATTTGAAACTGAACAACTATTGTAAAAGTTTTGTTTAATTGAATAACGTGTCTTATTTATAAACTTATGTATTGAATATACATTTTTGAATGACAGAAAAGTATTCTGTTCTTTAGTTAAGTTTTTGATGATATATTGCTGTAATTTCTCAACTTAATGGAAATACCACTATTACCTCATTTGTTTGTTCATTTAACGTCACTTTATGCTGCTATGGCTAATCGTACGATGCTACAGTGAGAGCTCTAAATTTTGCCTATCCAGGTTTAATTAGGATAGGGATTTTTAACGAGTACCTGACATCGTACAGGCTCAGGACCCCCGTTTAACGTCCCTTCCGAAGGACGGCGTAACTAAGGATTTTTTACTCCCTTAAAAAAATCCTAGGGCCACCTGCCGGGCTACGAACCCGCGATCTTGGGTTTAGTAGTTTTTTACGCTAACCACTAGACCACAGGTGACCTTACTATTACCTCATTAAAAATATTTTATCAATAAAAATGAACAAAACCTCAAATACATCGATATAAATATTAAATTATCATAAGACTGGTTGGTTTTTCCATTATTTTAGAGATTTGAAACTTTGCTTTTGGGTATTTTCTCTATTGCATTCTTAAATATTTCAAAAATTTTCATTGTAAATAAATAAATTTAAAAATAATTATAATAATAATTATTTAAATTTTTTAATTAATCTATTGTTTTAATATTTTCCTTTAGATTTAACGTTCACAAGAAAACTGGACTGATAACAGTCGCCCCCTGCCAGATGCCGGGATCACCTCAGTGCTTAGATTTCGAAACCAAACCTGTTTATTATCTCAATTTACAAGTGAGTACTTTGTATTATAACCTTACCTTATTGTAACCTCAACTTTAATCTTATAAATGTTATATTATTATTGTATTATAAATATATTTAATTTTAATTATTTTTTAAAATTTTAATTACTTCTTATTCTATTGTTCTTTTTTAAAAAAATATATTAATATTTTTACCTAAATATCATTTTCATTATTATTGTTATTAATATATCTTATTTTTAATTAAAATTTTTTTTTTAAATTATCTTCGCATCTTCTTTATCCAGCCCTAGTGTATAACTGCAATTCGGATCTGAATGTTGCTTTCTACTATTACCCATCCCTACATGTCATTTTAAAAAGTAACGTTTACAATTCTATTTAGTATTTATTAAAATCTCTATGCAGTCAACTTGCTAACACCATTCTAACGTAATAACTAGGTCACTTTTTCTCCTAGTAATTTCTTTGTGGTTACTGCTCTGTTCTTATGAATCATTTTGTTTTACTATAAACCCTGCAGTCTTGCTTGATAAATCGTTTATCTACCACAAAAAGAATTTTTCAAATCTGTCCAATTCCTGAAATTAGTATGTGTATTTAAAGAAACTCTTCCTTTGTATATACTAGTTTATAAATAAATTGTATTATATTATTCTGGTTTTGTAATAATGCTTTTGTTCTTTATTAGGCCACAGATAATGAAGGTGAGGGGCAAACGAAAGTAGTCCCACTCCAGATTTCTTTGAACGACAACAACGACAATCCGCCAACTTTTACATCAGACTCTTACAAGGCAATCATAGATGAAGGCTCTGACAAATTCGAACCTCCTCTTTTCGTTCAGGTAAATGTTCTGCTCAATAAGTGAAATTTATTTTTCTGCAATAATAAACATTTGTTTTTTATAATTATTATTCTTTTAATGGTGATTTTTTTAAATATTTTTAATTTCAAGAGAAAAGATTTTTCCAGGCCGGGATTCAAACCCGGGTCCTCTGCATTCTCTAGAGCAGAGCTCTCATAGGATCGGTGAAGAGAATGGATTTGTCTGGCCTTGTTACGAGCCAGGTAGCTCAGTTAGTTAGAGCTCTGTTCGAATCCCAGCCTGGACAAATCTTTTCTCTTCAGAATAAAAATGAAAATAAATATTTGTTGTTTGCTTGGTTTATTTTCAGTAGTGAATTTTTGTCATGTTTCCAAGATTACAGCTCTTTGTAAAATATTTTTATGAAGTATTACTACTATAGTATTACTAATATACTTTTTGACTGCACCCCCCAACTATCTCCATTCTATATTACTAATATAGATTTTGTTTTTGTTAATTTAATTATTTGATTACTCAAAAACATAACATTCCAAATGTTTTTTTAAAGTTAATCTAATTTTGCAAATCCTTAATCAAAGCAATGGGAAGCCATAAAGATTGTAAATGTCTGGTGAATAGATGCACCTGGTGTTTACAAATTACAATTACTTCAAATTAAAAAAAAGCATACTGTAATAATTTGCATTTTTTTTTAAATTAATGTTTAACATTCTATTATTTTTTCAGGCCCGTGATGTAGACAAAACTTCTGAAGTCATTTATTCGATCATCGATGGCAATATCAACAACTTGTTTTCCATTGATCCACTTTCAGGAGAAATTACCGTGACTGACAGAAGTGGTCTAGATATGACAAATGTTTCTTCTGATATGATTCACCTAACTATCCAAGTAATAACTTTTATGCACTGTATATTCATTTTTCTAGGATTTTAGATTTAAAAAAAAACTCTATAACTGCAGCCCATGTAGGGGTCTTGGGTTCAATACATGTTAGAGACTGTTCTGTTTCTAGAGCAGCAGGGATGTAAGGAGGTAACTTGCCCGTTCAACCAGCAGGTTTCCCCCCCATTAAAGGTAATCACTTTATATAGGCTGGGTCAGCCACAGGAGGGTCTGTAGATCCCAAAGGGTCCTTTCCGTGGCTGATAACAGATTAAATAATTTATCTGCCACAACTGGATTAGAACCCAAAACTTTGAGTATAGCAACTCAGCAGCCTACGCATTGAGCTCCCCAACCCTAAAAATGATAACAAACTACAGATAGCCGTTACATACCTTCACAGCCTCTATAAATTGTATATCCCTTATTGCAAGGGAAAATCTAGCCGCACAACCGTTAGTTTAGAAATATTTAGTTTAAATTGTACATAGATAAAAACAACACAGACCATAAAACAATCAGAAAAATTGTTAATGCACCATGGTATATTTCGCATATACACACCATACACGACGATATGAACATTCCCACTATAAAATCATATATTCATAACAAATACATAACATTCCACTCATCGACACAAAATCACCCAAATCCACCCGCTCTTCCGCTTTCCTACTCCCTGTTATCTGGACTTGATAAGAAAAGATTAAAAAGACATTGACCTGCTCAACTATTGATATTTCCATTCCCAAACCCTATGTTCCAGTACAAAAGCAAAGAGAAAAACACTTGGATTAAATTTGCTGAATGCTCAATTGCACAGGTGCAAATGAAAATTAAATAATAAATTATAATAATAATAAATTGTACATAATTATTTCATATCTTTAGTGTAATTTTTTTTAAAAACAGTATATATATATATATATATATATATATATATATATATATATATATATATATATTTCAATAGTGTTGTGTGATGTCTAGTTTTTTATAAAATTCTCTAAATTTCAGGCATACGATGGTGTGTTTAAAGTCAACTGCTCAGCCGATATAACAGTTCTCGACGTCAACAATAATCAGCCTATCTTTGAACAGTCCGAGTATGCCATTACTGTGCCAGAAGATTCTCCACCGGGTGAGTATCAGTTACTAGGTTATTAATGAGGAAATTTAAACAATATTTCATTACTATTTTATTCTACGTTATTGTTTCAGGTACAAGTGTTGAAACTGTAATTGCACACGATGCCGATACCGGAATTAATGCTAAACTCCTCTATAGGATAGAGAAAGGAGGGTTTGATGATTTTGCCATCGAAAACAGAACTGGCATCATTAGCGTTATTTCAAAACTGGATTACGATAGACGGAATAGTTATGTTATCCACATAATCGCCGTTGACGGAGGTAATAAGAATGTTTAATATGTTGATCAGACTTGTAAAGAACACATTATGGCATAGAATAGAATGTAAAATAATTTTATTCTGGGGCTAGGTCTCTTAGCTATAACAAATTTGTAGAGCAATAATAAAAGATGTATCTGTTCAACAGGCTACATAATATAAATCAGATTGTATTTTCATAAATACTTAAAAAGTAAATAAAAATCAAAAAGTAAGTTCTTTTCTTCTTCTTTTTTCCTTTCTTCTTATGCCTCTCATTTCGGAGGTGTATATTTTTGTCATGAAACAAAAACGCAACAACAGAAAACTTCCTGCACAGCTTAAATGATTATCTTAAATTCTTTACCTTAAATATTTATTGCATTAAAAAATAATCAAAATCGCTTTTTATTACTGTTTAACATTTTTAAATCTCTCTAGTAGACTTCAATATCCATTATTGGGACTCTAAAAATATAATGTTAATTTAAATTTTAGGTATATAACTTATCCACGAGGCACTAGATATCTACAGTATAAAGTCTAATTTTTTGTTTACTTGATCTTAAAATTAAGTATTTAAGCATTACCCATTATTGGTGTATATAACAAATAAAATTAAATAATAGACCCCAGAAACTATAGTAATGTTGCAATATTGATACATTTGATAAATACAGTTGAGATTTTGTATATTAAGGTTTATTAATTACTGAATATCATTTTTATTTCCCAACAGGAACGCCAGCTTTAACAGGAACAACTACATTGAGCATCTCTGTAGCCAATACTAACGACAAAATTCCCTTTTTCTCGCCTGCAACACAGAGAGCTGAGGTAACAGGACAACTCGTGATATATTATTAAATTATTATAGGATTTATTAAATTATATATATTTATTAAATTTGTCAGTTTCCAAAAATATTTATTAATAAAATTTCTTTTTCAGATCAAAGAAGATGCAAAAGTCGGAGAAATCGTTCACCACCTGATTGCTCAAGATTTAGATGTCAATTCGACAGATGCTCTAAACTTTGCCCAGACCGAACCGATTACAGCAGTTGATAAGAATGGGAAAGAAGTCGAAGGTGATGCTTTCAAGGTATGTCCAATTTTTTTTTTAATTTTTAATAAATAAAAGTAAGATGTTAAAATTAATAACTATTTATTTTCGGCATAATAACTGTACCCTTTTACTATTTTTAAAAAACATCTTGGTTCAATGTAAAAAATGTAATGTTTTCAGGATTTCTTCAGCGTTAACCAAGTCACGGGAGCAGTGACAGTCGCTAGACCCCTTGAGCGAGAAATAGCAGCTATTGTTAGGATTACAGTATTAGTAACTGATATAACAGCACCTACCAAACAGCAAGGAACAGGTATCATACTAAATATATGTAAATATTTATAAATCTTTTCATAGATTATTTATCTAACTAAAAAATAATAATTGGGATTTCACAATGTTTTTAATAAATAATAAATCCACCATGGCTTAATAAATATATAGCAGCATACATGGCTTCAGGAGGTACATCATGATTTTAAAAGGTCCAAAATTGAGTTTTGTAACATAAAAGATGATTTACTTGTTATTTCCATGGCAACTCTATATTAATATTGAATAATTCTAATGTGCATATATTCAACAAAAAGGAGGCAAGCTGTTCATTTTTGGTCATTATTAATATCAAAAACATCCCTCATCTCCCACTTATACTACTTTTGCTAATTTATTTTAACAAATTTTGTGTGAAAATTCTATTAAGTAAAAGGTCATTTTTAATCATTCATTAATTAAATATTTTAAAACCCAATGTTAATTTTTTATATAATTAAATTTAATAATTTTTCTTTAGGAACACTTATTATCACCATTATTGATGTTAATGATTACGCACCGGAGTTCTTGAAGCCTTGGTCAATTTCTAACCCGAGGTATTCTGTCGAAGTCCTGGAAGAACAGCCCCCAGGCACGATGGTCGGTACGTTCACCGCAGTCGACCAGGACTCAAATAATATCTGGTACGACATAGAGCCTCCCAGTGAATATTTCGAAATAAACAATATCACAGGTATTTAATTTTTCTTATGAAGAAAGTAATGTATGTATCCTTTCAAATATTTTTTTTTTAATTTGTTTACACTTATGGTTTGACGATAGGTGCAGTAAAGACAAAGGCTCGACTAGATTATGAAAAAACTCCATCGTTAGAATTCAGTATTATCGCCTACGATTCTGGCATTCCTCCGTTGTCATCTACTGCTCATGTTACTGTCAATGTTGTCAATATAAATGATATGAACCCAATATTCAATGAGGTAATTAAAAAAATAATTAAACTGTTTATTTACAATATTTACAAGTTGGTAGTGTATATATTTAATCATTTAACTTTTCTATCCATGGCCCTTTTACTTTGCGTCTCTCATATTCCTTATACAGTGAACACTGGATGTATCCATGGCAACCACCCCTGGCCAGAAGATTCCAGCTGTTGTTAGACTAATTTAGATACTTATAACCTTTACTTAATGTTTATGTTCAAGTGTTGGAATTGTTATCAATTTAATATAATGTTCAAAGTATCTACGGTCCTTTTTTATTTCATAATAGTTGGCGACAAGGGAAAAAAGTAAAAAATTTGTTTGCCTCATAATTTCATTCAAATCCTGCTGATAAATGCGATACAAGATAGATCCCATCCTTTTCGCCAACTATTACGAAATAAGAAAGGACCGTAGATACTTTGAACATTATATTAAATTGATAACAATTACAACACTTGAACATAAACATTAAGTAAAGGTTATAAGTATCTAAATTAGTCTAACAACAGCTGGAATCTTCTGGCCAGGGGTGGTTGCCATGGATACATCCAGTGTTCACTGTATTAGGAATATAACAGTACCCCAACCATTTTATTCTTCCTTTTTTTTTTTTTGTACCGGAGACTTAAGTCTAGATCCTCATATAAATTTTCTTTTACTACAATATTTAATTTATAATTTTATCAAAAATGATTCCATAATTCTATTCACACACCTGTATTAATATTTCATGAATAATTCTTTCCAGAGGGAATATACATTTACGGTCGATGAGAATGCTGAGCCTGGAACAGTTATTGGCAATGTTTCCGCAACCGATGGTGACGCAGGAGAAGCAGGGCAAGTTACTTACAGCCTGTCGGAACAGAGCTATGGGGACTTCTCGATTGACAAAAACACTGGTGAAATAATAGTTTTGAACAATACTAAGTTGGATAGAGAGATGAGAGAAGAAATGACAATCCAGGTGATTGCGACAGATGGAGCAGTTGGTGATGATGCTAGGTCATCTATAGTACCGGTAAGTTGATTTATAAAGTTCATAAATCGATATTGAAGTGAAAAACAGAGAATTTATTAAAAAATATTTGTAAAACTTGTACTATTTAAATAATAATATAGTACTTGTGTATTAGCCGGTCTGCAGGGACTGTTATCCACCATTGCTTATAACCTGAACAACGATAATTCAGATGCAGATAACACCTACTTTCTTATTTCTATTAATGTAGATTGAAATAAACAAAATGTAATAATAAAATTCTAATTCTAGAGCCCCCTCTAGCCACATTCTTCTTCTTATATAAATGTATTCCTACACTTTTGACTAAAATATCTTCATCTCTATCCTTAAAAAATCTATTTGATTTCCTTTTTCACATAACTTGATCTTTGGCATTATCCCATACCTCTGAAAGTATTTCACAACTTCTTTTTAAAGGTGGCTATTCCCAAATTGTTATTCTGTTCATTTTAAATAGGCAATATCAAAAGAAATAAGACAAAAACTCAGAATTGAATTTAATAAACAAAAACATTAAAAACGAGTACAGAAAACAATATAATAACACAAATAACTCAAATGAGACAAGTGATAAGAAGAGGTTACATAAGTCTCCCAAATCAAATTTTATTTCAAATCAGTCGGATCTTTGCCAATTTTGAATCTTCAAAGAATGATTGATTTATATTTTTAATATATATTTATAGTTTTTCATTTCTTGCTATTCATTCATTGAACGTCTTATGTAAGGGGAATCATAAAAAAAAAAAGGCGAATCATTTATATAATTATATTTATTATGTTGTACAAGTTGTTAAATTAAAGAAAAAATATTATGATATAGCAAATTCATCATTCAAGTAAGGAATGTTTTTTATCAAACAGCGGCAAAAGTGACAAATTGATTATTCCTTCTATATCTTTAGTTTATAAAGATATTCACAATTCTTACGTTATTAAATTACAAATAACCATCTCAGATCTTAAATATCTTAAGATAACTTAATGCTAGACAATGAGTTTCATTGACTGAAAAAAAAACATTGTAATGTATGGAACAAAAAGATACAATTAGCCTTCAGATATATAGGATTATTTTTATAGATAACATTTGAATTCCTGTATAAATAAATGGTTTAAACTTATGTATTTACTGAACAAACTATGTAATTGAAAGGAGAACCAGTCCCATCCAATTTGGATTATTTATTTAGCTTCCAATGTATTTTAATTGCTCATCTTATTTGTTTATTTATTTTTTGTCTAGGTACATATAAAAATCAATGATGTCAATGACAATGCTCCCGTTTTTTCTCAACACGAGTATAAAATAAACATTGTCGAAAGTATCCCGCTCTCGCCTCCAGCTCCGATACTCCAGCTAAGAGCTGAAGATAAAGATTCTTCTAGTCGCCTCGAATACTCGATAGTTTCAGGAAATATTGAAGGTATTGTGCATTAATTATTTGTTTTAATTAATAATTTAAAACTTTTGTCTTTTTTTAAAAATTATTTGTAATATTTTTCAGATGTGTTCATGTTGGACAGTATTACCGGAATAATGTACCCGAGAATCTCGTTGAAAAATCAGTTACCATATTATACATTACTCGTAAAAGTGAGCGATGGTGTTCATGACGATGAAGCTAGTATCGATATAAACGTCCAAGCAATTAATCAGAACCAGCCAGTTTTTACCTTCCCTTCTAATAGCAACTACACTGTCTTTATAAAAGAGGTTAGAAAATAAATTTAATCATTATTATGCTACGTGTAAACGATTTATAGGAAAATCTTTTAATGCGCCTGAGCCAATTTAAGGAAAAAAACAGTTTTTAACTCTTTATTTTCCTCTAATTGTCATTACTTATCATGCATCTTGAAGAGAAATATTTTAAACTCAATTTCTAAATAATAATAATCAATATTAGACATGAACAGTTAGGAACAGTTGACTAGAGCTTCGTAGCACAATTCATGCTTACTAACTCCTTTCTGCTCAAATATAACAAATAGCACAGTATTTTTCAAAATTATAAAAAATTACTTCTGTATGGATACAATAATAAATTATTTAGTTTATTACGATTGCTTGTGATATAAATTAATTGCAACATAAGCTTTTCAATAGTTTGTCCTAAACCATAATTTAATTTATTTCTGCCTTAGGTGCAATTACCCCCTACCAGCAAAATTCGAAAACAATAATAATTTTAAATAATATCAAATTGTAGTAGTAATAATTTATTTTTATGGTAATTATTTTTTTAAATATTTTTGTTTTGAAGAAAAGAGATTTGTACTGGCCGGGATTCGAACCCGGGTCGTCTGCATCTCCGGTGCAGTGCTCTAAGCCACTGAGCTACCAGGGGCCATATCCAAATCAGACAAATCCGTTCTCTTCACCGATCCTATATCTCTCTGTTCTCACAATTTTTGCGATGTATACACGGGGAAGAATGCTCATTGGACTTCAGGATCATCTTAGATATAGGATCGGTGAAGAGAACGGATTTGTCTGACTTGGATACGGCCCCTGGTAGCTCAGTGGCTTAGAGCACTGCTACGGAGAAGCAGACGACCTGGGTTAGAATCCCGGCCAGGGCAAATCTTTTCTCTTAAAAACAAAAAATATAGTAGTAACAATTTTAATAATCCCAATTAATATTATTTTTACATTTGCTCTAATATAGCATCCTCTACTGATAATGCGGTCTTAATTTTGAGTTATATCAAAAAAATTATTTTAATAATAATAAAGCTAAAAAAATAAAATGATGCTGCAACAAATAAAATTTATGTAATACTTTGATGATTATTATAAAATAAATTATTAATTTTGAAGATGTTGAAATGTATTATTATGGATTATTAATTTTCAGCTTATGAATCTATGTACACAATTGAAAGAAAATAAAAAATAAATTAAAGTGACAACAAAAAATTAATTACTAATGATATTATGATTTATTTTTAAATTAATGCTTATTAATTAATGTACATGATTAAGAGAAAATGTATAAAAATTAAAACATACAAGCACACTGGATTGTGATTGTTCGATATTAGCACTGCCTAATGTTTTTTACTGGCAAGATATAACATTATGAGAAGGTTTCCCCCATCTTCAGCCTAACCTTATGTTCTAAGCTCCACCTTTAGTATTCTCCCTTTTTTCCTATTTTTTAAAAATTCCTATAATCAAGTTTTTTCTATACCTTGATAAATTAAACATATTCATTTTTTTAAATTTTAATTACAGAACGACAACGAAGTTGGAGCAGTAGTACTGACTGTTAAGGCAGTCGATGGTGATAGCGGAGAAAATGGACATGTCACTTACCATTTTAAGGTCAGAAATGAAAATGTCCAAGAAACTGAGGATTTCACTATCGATGCTGAATCCGGGGAAGTGAGAGCCAAGTCTAGTTTAGATCGTGAAACCAAATCATTGTATCATGTAAGTAATCATTTTACAATAGACTGATAAAGTAATATAACATAATGTATTGAGAGATAACTATTTATCTATAGTAAAAATAAAATTGATTATCAATGTAATTAACAAGTATTTAGTTAAGAAATTCTGTTGTTATTTTATTCCCCATTTTGACTATGTATGTATAGTATAAGTTCTCAATTCTTTCATATACCGAACTATCACCTCCCACCAGCCGTTGAGTCACCTGTGGTGTAGTGTTTACCACAATAACCTTAAGGCCTGACATGAGGCCTTATATTTGTTTGAAGGGAGTAAAAAGTCCTTAGTTGTACCATCCTTCAGAGTTAAAGTGGTAGTAGTCCCAAGCCTGTGGGGGCTCAGCTACTCGTTAAAGATCCCTGTCCTAATTATACCTGGATAGGGAAAATTTAGAGCTCCCGCTGTAGCATCGTCCGATTAACCATAGCAGCAAAAAGTGATGTAAATAAATGTTGAAGCCCGCTAGCACCCTTCCATTTGCTACTCAAATCTATTCACAGAAAAAAAATATTCTGTCTTTCCAGCATCTAATCCCATTGTAACATAGCCAAAACATTTAAATATACCTTTCTTGCTTTCTCTAATCTGCTACTCTTCTTCCATGTCCTCATTCAATCCCTGTCAATCTGGATTCCCAAGAAGCTCTCTAATCATTTAATTTTTATTAAGGGTTTGTAATCTTGATCGGATGATATGTGATAAAAAATGGTTTTTGATGTTCAGAGGCAAAGTTTCAATTAACTTTATTACATTTTAATATTTCTTGTGTTCTCAATTTTTTTGACAATTTTTGGTTACTTTAAGTTTTTTTTTTCATGATTAGATCTCTTGTTTATTTATTTTTATTGACATCGATGTTAACACCATCTGATTTTACTATTTAGTCTTTTGTCAAAATATATTTTCTGTTTTAATTGTCCAATTTTGTTGTTTCTGTAGGGCAATAATCACAGAGTTAATTTCTTTTATTTTCCAATTCTATTATTCTTAATGTTATTTGTATTATTTAGTCTATAATGTTCTTGTTTTCAGCTTGTTCTTGTCGCTCGAGATCACGGCTCTCCAACTTGGTACGAAGCTTTGAGGTCCCTCACCATTGAACTGTTGGACGTTGACGATAATGTTCCAGAATTCAATACTTTAGAACCTTATGTTTTCCATATAAGGGAAAATTCTCCACCTCGTTCTAAAATCGGTAAGTATGATATAAAAAAAAAATTTAATATACTTATCATAATTTAATATACTTAAATAATTTTATGGATGGATAATAAGGGACATGACTAGCCTGCCTAATAGCAATATCAATCCCCGTTTAAAACATTATATAACTGTTCATTTAGTACTACAGTAGTAACTACATTCGAGTCGATATTATAGAAATTGAAGTTCAGTTTATTATTTATCTTGATAGCCCTCCCTCGCAAGGCTATTCAAATATGATTACTCACTCAATATTATCTTGAGATATTGAGTATTTTGCATTAAATATAAATAATAAAATGTTTTTTAAATTTTATTTTTATAGATAAAAAAAATAATTTATAGTTTACAAGAAACAGTTCTTAATCTTATTTCGCTGCATTATCTGTATTTTAATAACTGTACTATAATCAAAATATTTGAATAAGGCGTGACCTGTTAATTTTCCTAAATCGATGTGTTCCATTTTTTCCTTTTAAATTCAAAAACAGTGCTATATTTCGTGTAATGGCATAAAGAAATGAGGAACTGTGGCTTCATGATTAGCCAATTTTTAAAAATATTTAAAATTTAACTGATCGAGTAAAACAAAAGACTAATGAAAAAGTAGTCCCTGGGTCTGTTGTTAGGCAACCCCGATGAAACATTAAATCACTAATAACTTTTTTATATAAAAGAGATATTTAAGTATGTATAATGATTTATTTTTCAGGAATTATTGAAGCTATCGACAGAGATGATGGAGATAACTCCAAAGTTTATTATTATATCGTTAAGGATGAGTCGAAATTGTTCGTCGTCAATAAGCTTAATGGAACTATAATCAGCAGCGTTGCCTTAGACAGGGAAGAGAAAGATAGCTACGATATTTTTATAAAAGCTACTAATGATCCTGATTACTATCTGGCAAAGGTATAATTTATAAATATATCTGTTTATATATTCAATTTATATTCAATTTTAAAATATTCTCCTAGATTAAAAAATTGTTGCAGCCCCCTTATATGATTGTAAAAAATATTTCATAATGTTCCTTTATTTTTAGGATAAATTGGACCTGAAGAATCTAAAAGCTTCTAAGACGATAGCTCATATAAAAATTCACGTTATGGATGAAAATGATAATGAACCCTACTTCTATAGTACTCAATATAATGCAGGTATGATTATTTATTGATATATTTCACTATTTTCATTCTACAGTATGTATTAATTATTATTATATTGAAGAATGGAACAATAACTCCGTAAGATCAATATGGATCCTTTCTGAGATACCCCTCTGTCATTTAGAACTTTCTTAGGAATCATTTAAAACTTGTAGGTTCAACTTCAGGTCTATAGCCTTGTTTTCAGTACGTGGTAGAGACTGTAGGTGCTTTGTGCATGTAGGTGATTTGTTCAATATTTATCATGCCAACCTATAGGTTTTTCTTCTAATTAAGGGTTCGTACTTTACTAGGGACATTACCACGAACTGTTCATTACAAATTATAAAGCTGTTCATTTAACTATAGCTCATTGTTAAACTTGTATAACTGTTCCATTTATTCTATAGTTGAGATTGTATTATTTTTTCAACATAGTGTAAAAATGAAAAAAAAAATAAGTCTTTATCCCATTATTACATTTATTCTCATTATTATTTTACGTTTTAATTAAAATACGTATGTAAAATAAAATATTGCATAGTCACTTAAAACTCTTTTATATAATAGAGAGATTCATTCCTATAATTTTTTTTATATTTTTTTTAACTGGATTTAATTCTTCATTTATTTAGGCATTATCTGCACACTGTAAAAAAGAATTACACACTTTTGATTTTGATAAGCCTAAAGTTTTGCATAGAAGAATGAATTAAGAAAGATTTAGAAGTTTTATTCATAAATGATAAATTAGAAAATACTGTAAATTATAGAAAAGAAGCAGGAGAAATCAGTAAATTATATTCTTCCATAATTTTGAAATAAAAAAATAATAGATCATAAGATGCCTTATACTTTGAAAACAAATCAGATAATAATTAAAATAACCTGACCATATAACCTACTAGTAGATCTTTTTAAAAAAAAAAAAAATTCCATATATTTCATAATTAATTAATTGATTTGATAAAATATTTTTAAAAATTATATATATATATAAAAAATAAAAATAATAATAAATAAATGTTTATATTAAAAAAAAAAAAAAATTAATTTTTTACTTTGTATTATTTTGTTGATGTGCTGTTAGAACATATTTTGTTATTTTATATTAAAGTCAAATGATTCATAGAACTGAAAAAGGATCTAATAGTTCAAAGATCAAAGTTTGGTCGTTTAATGCAATATTATTTGTTGACCATGGAGGACTAATGATCTCCCAAGAATTTTTAAAAGTATGACTTTCCAGGTACCTATACCTATAGTGTGTTATCTTTGAACATTTATGTTAAATTATTTATAGTAATGTAATTATTTTTAGTTTATTTATTAAAGTTAAAAGATGCAGGAGAAGAAAAGATTGAGAATGACACCATAGTGTCGAAATGTCTCCAAAGAGTGAAAATTAATGAATAAACAACAACTGGAAAACGGTTTTATTTCTCTTACCCTAAATAATAGAAAGATTATATATTATTTATTATTTTCAATTTAACTTCAATTAAATTCCTATAGTTAAATAAAATAATAAAGTTTATATTTGAATAAATGAGTTTTTGTTACATGTAATGAATATTCAGTACTTTTCCGTTAGCTGGGCTCAAATGTATCGCATGGCTTGCCTTTGGTTCACAATTGGCGACATTTGTGACCGGCTAACAGAAAAGTATACTGAATATGAACATTTTTGTCTTTTTATTGGTATAAAATTCAAATAGGTGTTTGTATAAAACTTCAAGAAATGTAAATATCTAACAAATATTATAGAGAGCTTTTTTTCGTGTATTGGAATTTATTCATCTTTTTTGCTCATAGTGTGTGGTAGTTTTTTGCTCATAGTAGGTGAAAAAAATCTTAGTGTTTCTTAATGTTAATAAGAGCACTGCAATTGTTAATGCTTAAATTATTATATATTTACTTCAATTAATTTACATTTTAATGAATTTGTAGGAGTTATAGTGAGTGCTCACGGAGGAGAATTTGTAGCCCAGCTGACGGCTGCTGATAAAGATGCAGGAGCAAACGGTTCATTATCATATCTCATCCTCACGTCACACCTCTACAGGGCAGGCTCCAACGTCTCGTCGGGTTCTGTCATTCCGAGTCCCTTCACCATCAGTGAGACGGGAAAGCTTACGACTGCTGCCCTAGTAGCAGAATACAATCAAGAAAGATTTAAATTGGAAGTCATCGCAAAAGAAAAAGCACCTCCTTTCAGGGAAGCTAAAGCTATCGTGAATGTAAGCTTTTATATGAATTGTTATTATATTTGCAATATTAATGTATTCTTGGTTACTGAATTCCATTTACCATATGCCATCATGGTGGAAGTGCATCAAGATTTCATGTCCTTCCAAGCATAATGGCATCCCTCTGATATAACCATGGAGGCATTTATCCTGGCTTTGGAGAGCTATTTATGTCGTTCGGGCTAATTTTGAATAATTCTGCTTATAACAATTGTTATCTACATAACATTTATAATAATAATAATTCCTTGTTATATATAATATATACTCTCTTTTATTCTTATTGTAATAAAAATCCAAAACTCTATTGACTTAAAGAGAATATTATCCTTATAATAATCTTTAATTAATTGTAGATATGGATCTACGAACAACAGCAGTTAATCAGGGTGATCCTGTCTCGCCCTCCGGAAGAGGTCCATCGGGAAAAAGAACAGATAACTATGGAGCTGAGTAATGTAACAAAGAGCCTCGTCGTCATCGACGAGATCAGGTACCACGTCGACACCCAGGGTCAGGTTCAACAAGAATGGTAATAATAATAATATGAAGTAATCAAATATTTGTTTATATAATATAAATTATATAATTATAAATCAATAATATTATGGTATCAAGAGGCAGAATTTTTACTCAATTCTATACTTTGCTAACAACTCGCATTTTTTACTTTCCATTCCCTATGTATATTTTTAAGAGCATTTGAGTGAATATAACCAAACTAAGTCTCATGATTTTTTTTTAATTTTGAAACGATTGTCGTTCAAAAGCTTTAATAGAAGGTGATAGGCCGGTTCCAATGTACACCAGCTTTAAGAAAACAAAATATCAAATTTAAAAAAAAATTATTTCAAAAACAATACATAAATATTAAGATGTCAATGTCACTTCAGAAAATGTCGATTTCTCGTTTCATAAATTTTAATTCTGTTTTTTATTCCAGGTGTGATATGTACCTTCACGTAGTCGACAAGAAAACACAAATGATATCGACTATCCCCGATGTTCTCAAGTTGATTGATTCTCATTATGATTTCTTAAAAGATTATTATGCAGGGTTTGCAATTGAAAATGTTGTAGTAAGTAAAAAATTAATTATTAACAAGTTTATGTTGATTTTAAAATGGGTGAATTTGTTCAAGATTTCATAATTACCGATTAAAACTATTGTATTTTTTAATAAATTTTCCTTTAAAAAAAAGTTGGACATCATACTGGAGATATCCAATAGATATCCTTGATCCTAGATGCTAGATGCGTAATCCTAAATATCCTACTGTAACTGTAGTTTGATTATAAAAGGACTTGATGATAACATAGACCAAGTTTTGTGTTTTGTTTTACTTGTTGACACATTTGTTTAAATCAACCTCAATATTTTTAAAATTTTAAAATTGCTATAATTTATTATTATCATATGGGAGATTCCATTCTAACAGTGTTTATTAATATTTATAAATTATTAACAATTCATTTATAAACTTTTTGTAACAATATGATCCTAATGAACATACTTCATCACTTCTTTCGTATAATATACCTTTAAGTCCTATCAATATACCTTTAAGTTCTATCAATATACCTTTAAGTCCTATCAATATACCTTTAAGTCCTATCAATATACCTTTAAGTCCTATCAATATACCTTTAAGTCCTATCAATATACCTTTAAGTCCTATCAATATACGTTACAGAATATCATATCCAATTGTAGAGTTTACTTCTAAATTCATGATTTATTTTGTCGCAATAAATGATCCAAAACTAATATTAAACCATAAATCCTAATGTTCAATTCATAAATAAATTTAATAATTTTTCTGATGAATGTCTACCAAATTTATTTTATATCAGTACCATAGATGAATGAGTCAGTACAGTGGTATGGAAAATTTGATTTAAATTTTTCATTCTCGATATTTTGAAGCTGTAGCGAAATCCTCTTGAACTTTCGTTTTCACATTAAAATAGTATGCATTCAAAAACTTAAGAAGTTTAATTATGAAGTTTAAAGCTGTAACAGTTAAAATAGAATCACTCATAAAAATATTTCTTGGTTCTTGAAACACCCAAGATAAGAAATCATTATTCTGCAGTTAATACTAACATTACATAAAATTAAATCTTAACTTGGTCCTCAGCCTGCCTATGTCGGAGCGAAAGAAGAAACTTTTGAACCAGCTCTCGCTGCTCTGATTGCTCTTCTTATCGTTCTTTTTGTTGGCTGCGTCTCTGTTATCGTTGTTTGCTGTTGCTTCAGGCACTGGTATGCTGCTATTTCTCAATATTATGTATTTATTATTGTAATATCTATTTTATTTTTTAATATTTATTTATTTTTTTATATACTAGGATCGTCTCAGAACCTGTGGACATGAAGCAGTCAGACATGCTCATCAAGAAAACTGTCATGGACGATTTGAATACGACTGAAAATCCTCTTTGGATTGAACAGTAAGAATGGAATTGAACTAAATAATTTTTCATCTGTTAATTTAATGAAAATTTAGAATTATCATTATAGAAATGGATTTGGAATTGATATATAAGAGACTTAGCATTTTTATTTTTTAAAAGAATAGAGTGTAATTTAAATTAAATATGATGTATTTAGTATGAGAAGCTAGACTTCATTGCTGCGTCGCTGAAAAGATAATAAACTATTTGTGTTTTAACTAAGTTTTTTGTTTAGACGATATTTTTTGTATTTCTCTATTGTGCGTAGATCAATAAATTAGAATATGTTAGGACTTATGAGCTGTTTTTATATACTTAGCCTTGTGAAAAGCATCCAATTTTGCAATTTTCTCTGTATACTTCTAATGATTAATATTCTACTCTATCGATTGTTATACTAAATGCAAAATTGAAAATGTTTAAATTTTAATGGTAAATATCTTTACTTTACCTTAAAAGGGGTTCACTCTAATAGAAATAATAAATATTATTTTAATAAAAATTTTGTCTAAGTAAATACATTCCTTTATATAATATTTGCAACGGTTTTACTGTTTATTGAATTTTTAATTGATTTAATTTGTCTCAAGAGAATATATATATATATTTGATTTTATTTATTTGAAATTACATTATTTGTGGAAATAAATCTCATTTAATTATTTTTATCTAATAAACTTTATCAAATCGACTTATGAATTTCAACCAATTTTATTTACTTAGGAAATTGAAATTGTATGAAGAACAAGAATTGACGATGCAAGTTTTCTGTGAACCTGAAAACAATCAATTGCCTCCAATTCAACCGCCAATGGAAAGGAGAGACTCTGCAGATATGTCGGTGGTAAGTATGACCAATGCTGTAATTAAAAATAAAAAAACAGGGTTTTTTTTGTTTTTAGTTTGTTGATTTTTTTTTTATGCTGTACATATTTCTGTCCTAAGGTTGACAATACTTATGCCACGATTCAGCATCCGAACAGAAGAAGTTCATTGAACACTATGCTGTCACTCGGGGCTGGCGATTATGCAACATTAGGTGGTTCCGTCCTGCCATTGGATAATGTCAGCTCACACAGTCAACAGGTAAACACTTTTAT
This sequence comes from Arma custos, assembly GCA_037127475.1. Classification (NCBI taxonomy): domain Eukaryota; kingdom Metazoa; phylum Arthropoda; class Insecta; order Hemiptera; family Pentatomidae; genus Arma; species Arma custos. The sequence continues at coordinate 66,623,342 of CM073765.1, read as the reverse complement.
GGAATTAATTTTTAAATATTTTTTTAAAAATCATATGTAGTGTTTTTTTTATTTGTATCAGATTCCTCCTAATAGGACTTAATTATTTCAAAATTAAAACACCCCATGGAATTGTTTCGACTTATATATATTCTCATTTTCAAGTACTTTTTGCAGTATGTTCTATATTTGGATATGCTTTTTTACCAGGTATTTAGATTATTAATTTTAAACTTGTAGGTATTCACAACCCTTTATGGTCACTATCTTATTAATTATAACTTTTAATATTTTTTATTGTTTTTCTCCATTTTTTGTTTATATCTTAAATTAATAGTAATGTTCTTAGAAATAAAACAAGACTAAGTAATTTGGATTTCGTTCCAGATTGAAAGTTTTTTTTTTAATTTGCCAGCAATTTTATGGCTATGCAATATTTTTATTATTGATTATTTATTTTATTTAATTATTCAAATATCGTCTTGAAATATACCAGAATATCAGAACAAAACATTCATTATTATATTCATAAATAATTATATCATAGCTTATGTTTTTATTCATTATTATTTATTTATTCTCTTTAGATGCTTATTAGTATTTTGTCACGAAATGTGCTTTTTTTTTCTTTGCTTTTTTGGCACTTTTGTAAATACTTAGATGTATATTATGTTTCTTTTTCTGGTCATGTTTATTAATTCTGTTTAAAGGGAACTAGTCCCAGAATGTAGTTACTTTTCTTTTCTTTTTAAAATTAATACTGATCCAAAGTTACACAAATTCTTAATGCAAAAAGATAGTAAAAAGATTTTCTCCTCTTCATTAATTGATTTAATTTTTTAAAGATGTTCGAAGCAGCTCTTGGCTTCCAAGGCTCGACGTTTCAAGTACCAGAGAACCCCGATTTGTTCAGAGCCAGGTCCGAGCTACGAGTGAACAAAGACGGTCAACCGGAATTCGTATCCGAACTTATATGATTACAGTGAACTAACCCCTTTTGTGTAAATATTAAGTTAATGTTTGTATTATCTTATCGGAAGGCATGCATTTAATGTTTTCTAAATCCAGTGTACATTCGTCATCGAGCTATGCCATAATTATGTTTATATGTTTTATTTATTTTATAGTTTAGTGTATAAAGACATAGAAAACCTTTACGCTTTTTTGTGTAATATTTTTTGTTAAGGGTGCCAAAAGCGAACGATTACTTGGATTTTTATCACTGTTTTTAATCAGTCTATTCCCGGTTATGTGATCTGACTGCAGTAATACTACATAGTACAACTCCTGACTCGTAATATTAATTATGTATCACACAACATAATTTCAAACTTTCTAACTAGTAAACCTACCAATATGCTTGTTTAAAATTTTGATATGTCATTAACACTTTGACTATCCCGTAATTATGTCAGAACGAGTTCTTCATTTATTTTTATACAAAATTTGATTTTAGGTTTAAGGAAAAAATAAATGTTATGCAAATTAATTTCAAGAAATTCAGTGTATTAATTAATTGGTCCTATATGCCATATAGAACCAATGAATTACGAAAAATAGAGGCTTATCATTTATAAGAAGTGTCTCTCAGAAATAACGCAATATTATCAATATGTATATACATACACACGGTAGTGGAATAGCTCATTGAGTAGAGCACCGAGTTGCTATGCTGAAGGTTTCGGATTTAATTCCGGCTGTGGCAGATAAATTATTTAATCTGTTAATTGTTACTGTGGGATATGCAGAACTTTGTAGGGCTCACCCAGCCTCTATCAAGTGGCTACCCTGAATTGGGGGAAATCTTGACCAAATCCTCTCTGTCCTAGAAACAGTAGTCTCTGCTGTGTACTGAACCGAAGGCCCTTTGTAGGTTGTAGTAGTAAAGTTTTTCTTTTTAAATCTAAATACATCAGGAGGATGTTGTGAATTGTATCATTAGTATTATCGATTACATATTAGCCATTATCGATGTTTAAATGTCAGGAGCTGTATTATGCTGCATTATGCATTACCTTCATTAATGATCAATGTCCGATGAGATTAAATAAAATTATAGATGCTATGAAAATCAAATTATATATGTTTTAAATTGATTCATTGTAGATAGCACTAACGAATGATCAACTGTTAATGCTATCTCTCGACTGTGATCTGATCTATTTTATTCCTCATTAAAATGGACTAACGAATATGTACTTTTTTTTAATGATAGATTTTAAGATTTGTATAAAGATTCCAAATAATTTAGTGCCTTATATTGAAGATAGAAATTGTAAATTGTAAAAATATATGTGTTAATAAGACATTTTTTTATTTGTTATACTGTGATTAATTATATGTATAATTGAAGATGTTTGTAATTTTCTAGTTAAGTTTTATTATTGGTAAAAATTTATTCTTTTATATTATCGTGAAGGTTGTATATTAGATATTTTACTTTTATTTTGTATTTAATTTTTATTTTTATTTGAACAAATTCTGCATTGTCTCTAGAAAAAATGTCTATTTTCTAAACACCTTCATTATTATTTCGTCAAAGGTAATGAAATTGAAGAAGTAACGATGAATGGAAAGTCTGATACCGAGCATATTTCAATGAAGTACTTTTAGCGTTAAGATATCATGTATAACCTTACGAAACCTTTTTGTGATATAATATGTTCAATAAGTCCTAACAATACTGTATGTTCTAAACAAATGAAATAAAATATATTTCTTTGCTCTAATTTTTATTTGAACCACAAGATAACTTGTGGTTTTTAGTTAACTGGTTGTGATAGCCACCACAAAATATCTTGTATTTATGTGATTGTCAACCGTAAGTAAATATTTAGCAATTGATTGGAGTGGTTGTCAATTGACTATTTGCAAACAAAAGGTATTTATTTTGTTATTTTATAATATTATATTAATATTTAGTTATATTATATAATATGGGAGCAGAGTGGCTCAATGGTAGAGCACTGAGTTGCCATGTCGGAAATCCTGGTTCAAATCCCGCTGCAGCAAGCCTTCTATTTAGTCTGTTTGCAGCCGGAGATGGATCATATAGGATCTAGGACTCTCCTGGGGCTCACCCAGCCTCTATAAAATATTATAAAAATAGGAAACCCAAAATAAGGGGGAAATCTGGCGTTTGAGCGTGACCTAGGACAAGTCACCTCCTTGCAGAACCGTTGTCCATGAAACAGTACAGTCTCTACCATTTACTGAACCCCAGACAGGTTGTAGTGGTACAGGTTTTTTTTTTGTTATTATATAATATAGTTTATAAGGCATTTTATCATTTTTACCAGATTTAAAATTATGAATGAAAATGATATTAATTATAAAAAGTTAGTTACTAACTTGATTTGAAGTATTTTTTTATTGCTGTCCTGTTAGATATGGCTTTGTAATTTAGTTTTTTTTTAATAGATTCTTTTAGTTTGTCAACAATTTAATAAAAATCTAAATGTGTTAGATATGGCTTTGTAATTTAGTTTTTTTAAAAATAGATTCTTTTAGTTTGTCAACAATATAATAAACGGTCACCTGTGGTCTAATGGTAAGCGTAACAAACTACTAAACCCAAGATCGCGGATTCGTAGCCCAGCAGGTGGATAGGATTTTTTTTAAGGGAGTAACAAAATCCTTATTTACGCCGTCCTTCGGAAGGGACGTTAAACGGGAGTCCCGAGCCTGTACGATGTCAGGTTCTCGTTAAAAATCCCTATCCTAATTAAACCTGGATAGGCAAAATTTAGAGCTCCCACTGTAGCATCGTCCGATCAGCCATAGCAGCATAAAGTGGCGTTAAATGAACGAACAAACAAACAATATAATAGAAATCTAAATGAGTACTATTATTCCAAAAAAAAATTTCTTAATACAGACAAATAATTCTTGTTTTTTCTTTTACGGTTACTATAAAATTGCTAAATAGTTTATGAGAGGAAAATAGTTGACTGGATGATAAAATGGAGAACGGAGATAGTTGGGGGGTGCAGTAAAAAAAACAAAAAAACACTAAATAAGTACTAGACTTATATTTAGTAAGTCTAGTACTTATTTAGTGTTTTTTTTTTTTACTGCACCCCCCAGCTATCTCCGTTCTCCACTAAATAGTTTATATTTATCCATTTTATATTATTACTGATAATGAGAGTAGCTCATTGTGTAGCGTGGTGAGTTGCTCTGCTGAACGTTCTGGGTCCAAATCTGGCTGTGGCAAATAATTTATAATATGTTTACAGTCACGGATGAACCCTGTTGGATCTACAGACTCTCCGGGGGCTCACTCAGGCTCTATAAAGTGGGTACCCTAGATTGGGGGAAAAACTTGCCAGTAGAGTGTGATCTTGACTAAATCACCTCCGTTCCATTTCATGACCTCCGTTGTACTGAACCCAATACACTTCAAGGGTTGTAATGGTACAGGTTTTTTATTTTATCCACATAATTTATTTTAATCAGGAAAAAAATAGTGTGTATATTGTGACTCAATTAAACGAGTTTTTCACCTTTATACTTTAAAGTGGTATTACTTCCAATAACAAAAATTCTTATAGCTTTTTTTAATGGTTTTTAACATATGTTACTGAAAACTAAGGAATCACTCAAATAAACAAGCGCTTAGCCAAAATAAAAGTTGGAAATTATTACTATTCAGAAATAACTGCTTATTGATAACAATATTTAAAAAAAATATTCAAATTATAATTTTAGGACAAAACTTACCATTAACAATTTTTAAATAGTTTTAACAGATATGTTATAAAAAGAAAAAAAATACAAATATTATAGATAAGCCCACAGAGACAAATAAAAGATAAGATACTGATAAACATAATATTGTTTTTTATTTTCCTTCATTATAACAGTTTGTAAATTAATTATTAATAAAGCAAGAGGAAGGAGGAGACAATTATTGAACAAAAGGATAATAAGGAAAAGGTTGGTAAAGTAAATGGATTAAAACTTAATGTTATAATTTATTTGCAGGTGAGAAGCAATATTAAATATTATATTAACTTTTCCAATTATATTTATAATTATCACTTTCCTTTGTGAGTATTGGCATTTGATTACGATAATTTTTATCATGTTTTCTTATCGAACACACCATTGTATTGATAAAATAACAATTTCTTAACTTAAAAGGTATTTATATTTATTTAAATTAATTGATTGAGTAAAACATTTTACAAGTTTTAAAAGAGTGCAAAATGGTCAGGGGGTGCAGTCAATACTTTTTAGATTGTCACATCATGGGAAGATATTTATGCCTCAATACTCCTTTGGAAACAATCTTTTTAAGATTAATGTTAAATATTACTAGGGTTGATGTTATTTAGTTGAATGGTAATGCAAAAAAAAAAAATGTAATTCTTTAATACTCTTCTATAATAGTAAAATAATTTATTAGAATTAATCAATCGGGAGAAGAATTTGAAAGTTTGAAATAGCAATACAGAAAAAACTAACTCTTAGAAAGTATTAGAGGTATGTCAACTTTAAATATACATTTAATGATTGGTGTAAAGTTAAATAATTCAATTCAGAAAACCACATCATGTAAGTATAAATTTCATTAGGATTACAAAGTTTGCCTACCATAAAGTCTGTTAAGAGTTATGAGTTCTATTTTACTCCATGAAACCAGAAGGTACTAAAATTAATATGGAAAAGTTAAAATGGCTTTCAAAATATGTTTTGATTATTCTAGAAAAATTAAATAACTAAACTTACTGAGCTTTTAAGAAGTAATGTCATCTGGTGATAAATCTTTAAGCCATGAGAATGAATTAAGAAAAAAAACTACTCCGTTCATAAATAAATATTGTATTTATTATCAGACGGCTTACTTCAACGTTGGTCATAATCTTAAAACCAATTATTGCCAATAACTTCATATGTACAATTTTCTATTTCAGGTAAAAAACAACAGTAAAAATTGTGTACAAGAAATCATATTTCTAAAAACATTAAATATTTACAAAACTTCGAATTAAATTTGTAACTTAAGTATTATCACACATTATAAATCAAGCATGATGTACTAAAACTTGTCCGACCGCTGCGAATTCTTCTTTAGTTAGAGGCTTCAAGTGAAGTCCAGGAACGGGTTCTTCGAATTCCAAGTCCCTCAACTTATTAACTTTCACTTTAAGTTCACTTCTTATCTTATTAACTTCAACGTCAAGAACTCTCTGATCTTCATTGAGCATAGTTTTTGCCTTCTCTTTGGGAAGTCTTACCAGCAGAGGCCCTACAGCCATCCATACTTTTTCTTCTTTCATTTTCAGCATAGCCCTGAGGCCTTCCCTGTTCTCATTCCTTCTTCTATCAATAGCCACTACTTCTGATTTATCTCTTAATATCTCTTCTGCTAATTCTTCCACTGGAACTAGAGCATTCAAGCTTTTTAATGGGTTCTCCATTTTTGATTTTTCGATTTATAAATAAAATATTAAAAGAAACAATAATTACAGGGTTATTGGTAAAAGTAATTTAACTTAATCTTAAATTTAACTTTGATATATAACTTAAAACTCCTTGCTGGGCAGAGCACAATGTAACCTACTAAGTTATAACCTTTATGTAAACAAACCTTGTTATATAACCCTAATTAACCTTTTCAGTATTGCCTTCAGAAAGTGTCACGTACAACGGATTTCCAACTTTTCTGTTATTGTAAGAAATTGTAATCGCTTTTATTACTCTAATTATTTTATTATTATTGCTAATATAATGCTTTAAAACGGTTGTACATGAAATTTTAGGAAGATTGAAATAAGATATCGCCTACTAGGAACACCTGTTAACCATGTTGTTTTGACCTGTTGATCAGTATTCTCATAATTTGAAGACTTCGTTTTAAGATTATTTGAGTTATTTTTTTTATGAAGTAATAATTTCCAGAATGGATAAGTTGAAGAGATTTTTGAATGGTAACGATAGAGATGATGATAGTACAACTGGTATTTTTCCTGTAAGTTTTAATTTTGAATTCACTCTTTTAAACTAAATATGTTTTCTTATGGACTATTCATTTATCGCCTTGTTTCTGTTTTCAGGATATGGAAAGCCATTCCCTTAGTTGGTCGACCAGAATTAAGGGATTTATTATTTGTTTTATATTAGGTCTTATTATTTCAGTATTCGCCAGTTTATCTCTATTTTTTCATAAGGGACTATCGTTGTTTGTCATATTTTATACAATTGGGAATATTGTGTCGATGATGAGGTAAGTAATGAATTTAAAGAACTATTTTATTAATATTGGTATATTATAGCTCGGAATAAAATTCATCAAAAATATTGATTTCAATATCCATATTGAAAAATTATGGTGCAACTTTAAAATTTTGTATATATTACATTGTCAGTACAATATGTGGTAAACATTATGAATGCTTAGTATTCATTAGTAGAGGTCGATGAATTTCTATTAAAATTGGAGAAATGTTTATTTAGTAGCCAACGTTTCGACCTACTTTGTAGGTCTTCTTCAGGGCTATATGCAAAATACAGACAATTGAGAATTAAAAAGTGGTACAAAAATTTTTAAACATGGTAAAATATAAATAATAAAAGTATGGTGAATACAGGCAATTGAAAATTAAAAAATGATAAAAATTGCACATCATGGTAAATATAAAGGTTAAAATGTATGAGTGTTAACTATTATCATTCAATATAGTGTGACCATATTGTGAAGTTAAACATTTTCTCTCTCTCTCTAAAATTACAAAATCCTGGGCCCAGCTTCTATAAAGTGCGTACCGTTTAAGGCGGGCGAACATGATGTTGGACCCTTATCCTAGAAACAGTACAGCCTCTATCATTTACAGAACCCAAGCCTGTTCACAGATTGTAATGGTGTAGGTTTTTACTGTAATTAAAAGAATTAGTAAATAGTAGGTTTCTTATTAGAATTTATTTTGACCTGCAGCCAAAATAAATGAATGCTTCTTATCACAAGTAACTTGTAATTTTATCACTGATTAAAATTCACATGGCCCAACTACTTTTAAATATTATTATATTATTAAATGTTACCAGTTTCAATTTTATTTTTATGATATAGTGATTCTTTTGTTTTAGTACTTGTTTTCTAATGGGACCACTAAGGCAACTTAAAAGAATGTTTGCCGAAACACGCTTAATCGCAACTATTTTAGTTCTTGTAATGATGGGGCTCACTCTTTTTGCTGCGTTATATGTAAGTCTTCTTCAGATTATCCTTGGTATTGTGTTACTAAAATGTTTATATCTAATTTGTTTTTATGATTTTAGCTTCATAAAGCAGCGATGTGTTTGTTCTTCATGATACTTCAGTGGCTCGCAATGACTTGGTATTCTCTTTCTTATATACCTTATGCGAGAGATGCTGTGAAAAAGTTCTTCGAGTCTTGTATCGCATAAAATATTTTTAAATTCATATACTTAAACAGGTCTATATGATTATTGTACTTTGTCTTAAGTTAATTTCTAACTTGTTAAAAATCTATGTTATGTTTAAATCAATTAATTACTGGTTGATTATATAAAATTTTATGGAGTGATTGTATTTTAGTTCGCATCACGTGAATTAACGTACAGTAATTTTCATTACAAAAACTGTCATCCTGCAACTCTCCTCATATTGATATTCATTTGGATAATACTTTGTTTATTTAAAACAAACTTAAAGTTTTCCGTTTGACTTGAAATTGATTTCAAGAAACATCAAAGAATTTTTAGTTTTATAATATTTAGTGTCATAATTATTTAGTAAGAAGTAAAAATGCTTACTAAAATCTTTTTTTTTTTTTCGAATTTCTCAGGATACATTTACTGAATGAAAGTATCATATAATGTGTGATTGCATTGGATTTAGCAATAAAAATGTGATAAAATTGAATTGAACTCTCGGTTATGTACAAAAGAATGAAATAGTATAAATAACTGTATATAAATTTTGATCGGCCTTATAACTTTATTGACTTACCGATTACCTCCTGAATGAGATATTTCTGTGATGTTTATATAATTGAAAGAAATTTCGTTTATATAATTAGAGTATTGCGTATATCAATTGATCGACCACATTTTGAGGTTGTAAACTGATTGGTGTTTAAGCAGATATAGGCTCAAATCTCAACTGAAAAGGTTCTATTGAGGTGTACATTTTTGTCTTGAACAATCATAAGTTTAATTTTTGGTCCATAAGCAGTAATAATGATAGTATAATAAACTACAATAATGTTCGACTTTAGTGTATTAGTTTAAATATTAGTTTTTGATTTTTCGTGGACTGTTAAGAGTGAGTTTTTCCAGTATTGGAATTGTAAACATTCTGTTAAAATCTTTCTATGTACATCTTACAGTTGAATCTCTATTTCTACAATTTGGTGCTACTATCCCTAATGAGTTAACACTCAAACTTAGTTTAAGGCCTACTATACAAATAAACATCACTAATTCGTTCAATGTTTTTTCATTGCTCGCTGTGTTTTTTCAAGCATAAATAATTTATCATTCTAAATTCAGTAACTAAAACCATTGTTCACAATAGGTTATGAATAACTTATTATTTAAAACTAAAAAGCTTCTACCGAAGGTTATTTAAATGTATCAAATAATTTTAATAGACATTTTAATATTATGATTCAGCCTAAGTTTTATCAAATTTTTTTAATCATTGTGTACGTGTTTAGCCTATATTAGAAACTCACTTATTATCCTATCACCCTTTTTTTTTTGTGTGTGTGTATTTATTTATTTTAAATATTCTATTAGTAAAAAATAAATTCATTCAAATTGAGTTATGAACACGTTAGTTCTATTTGTTAACTTGAAGGCACAATTAGTACCTCCGATTATTTAATTTTAAAGGCATAATTCCAAATCAATTTTGAACTGTGTAGCACAATTTGAAGTTCTTCCATTGTATTTACAAAATTATTTTTATGTTTGTATGAAATTTATTTCCAATGAATGTAGCAATATCGCAAAATGTATGTACATTAATATTTAATTTTTTAAATATTATACCCTATCTTATACATATATGTATCCGAGATAAATTTTATACCGTGTAAAGTTAGTTTTTTTTTCGTGTGTGAAAGCTTATAAACATTTTAACTGTAAAGGTTTCTTCTTTTGAGATTATATTAATTCATAAACTTTAGGTGTAGTCATTGATTTGATTTTTTTTTGTTTAGTATAATTTGAAATTGTACAAGTGTAACTAATGATTTTAAGGCTATTTCTTATTGTGTGTGTAAACTAATAAGAAATCTGTTGAATTATAGGGAATAATTCCAAAGTAATCTGCATTTATTGTTACCCGCAGCTAGAATTAATCATTATTAATTTTGGCCGTGTATCAGATTTTAAAGTGGTGAGATAGTTTTTATTTTAGTAATTTTATGGAATTAACATACAAGGGCGATGAGACTGATTGATGCATTTATACCAATAAATAAAATAGTTACAATATATTTAAATAAAACATATTTTTTCATTACTTATAAGCATTTGGCTATAAATTTTTAATTCTTATTTTATTACCACTGTCATCTTTAGAAAAGCCCAGATTAATGTTAATTTTAATATTATATAATTTTGTTTTGTTGGTAACATTGCAATTAAACATTATAAAATGTGTATATTTTTGTAAGTTATTTATTATCTAGATCTGTATATTTTTCTTGATGTGTTTCTTAAATAAATTTTATAAAATCGACCTTTTGGCCATATTTATTTTAGTTTTTGCCCTAGGAATATGTTATTATTATTTTTTATTCAGTTTTAAGAATTCAATTGATTTTTTCTCTTTTTGCAGTTTTCAGAAATTATTGCATTTGTGCTATTTGGATAGTCCTGCCATCTTATGGTTATTATTCTAACTTCACATTCTATAATGCTGCTCTATTGAATCTGTTTTTAAAACCTTGTTCTAACAGATCATTTTTTTAAGATTCCTTAAAGTTGATATTCTTTTTAATATATTTACTATATTAGTAGAAATTGGTAAGCATGGCTTTTCATTTCATGAAATTTGGTGATTATTCTGTAGGGTGTTGCTTCTAGTTGAGTCACAAGTTTTAACTTTTCAATTCCTTTTTAATATTTTCTAAAAATACAAGTTATCCTGAGCTTTAGTATGGAAAAGATATTGTAATTATGGGAAAAGTTTATACTTCAGTAATCATTCAATCAAGAAATAAAAGTTTCATAAACATTTCGAAGTATGATTCATTTTCATTTATTGTTCTTTTCATGTTGATTAATTTTAAAGATTTGTATTTGGAAGTAATGATGATATTTGCATGTTGAAACGTCCATTTCTAGATGAAATGATTACCCAAGTATACAAATTTACCATAATTACATCCTCTTTTTCATACTATAGCTCAAGGTAAATTGTATTTTTGGAAAATATTAAAAGGAAAACGAATAAAAAGTTAAAACTTGTTACTCAACTCGAGCGACAACCTGCGGAATAATTACCGAACATTTTATCTGTCTTGTTTCTTTCTTTAATATATCCTTGAACTTTGTTTAAATAAAAAAAAGTTTTTTTGCAGTCACTCTCGTGATTTTCACAACGATCGCGATGTTGTAATGGCAGTACAGTTGCCGCCATGACAGCATATTATCGACTCTCGTGGCAGTATCGGTCTAGGCGTGATAGTTGACAGTAGCAGTCATGGATTGCGCGGGAAACCATTAATTTTTTTTTATTAATATGCCTAAACTCATGTACAGTTACATCCGCTTTGACATCATACAATTCTTGTTGGAATATGAAAAATTTCCCTGTTTATGGTGGAGAAGGGATCCAAATTTCAAAAACCGGACGGTAAGAGATACAGCAGAGAGGTTCCTCCTTCAAAAGTTCAATTTCGGTTCGATAAAGGATTTGAGGCAGAAAATCAGAAATATCCGAGGAACTTATAATCAAGAAAAGAAGAAAGTGAAAAATTCGCTGGAAGCCTGGGAAGAGAGGGAATTGATACAAATATATAAACCGAAGCTGGTATGGTATGACATTGCCGACAGCTTTCTGAAGAAAAATGAACTGGAGAATGATAACGAATCAAATATGGTGAGTGAGTACTTGTTATCATATTTCTACATATAAATAATTCAAATTGCATACTATTATTGAAAATTAAGCTAGTAAAATAAGATTTTAAATTTTAACAAATAATATTGCTGCGTTTTCAATAAGAAATAAGACAGAATATGAACAATTATTTATTTAAATACTTATAAATATACTTGTCAGCCGTTATCTAATATAACCACCCGTAACCTCCCTTATCTCCCAGTGTTGCCCTAGCTCTTGCCCTTGCACCTTCCACATCCTCTCTTTAAAATTCTAAAATCCTAGTGGAGTATTTGTATTTTAGTAAATTATAAACATTTTTCTTAGTTCATATTTATCCAGTTTTTATTACCACCGACAGGGTATCTCTTCCGCAGGTTGTTGCTTCGAATTGAGTCCTAACAAAATTTAACTTTCATTCATTTCCCTTTTAATATTATAAAAAAATACGATTTATCATAAGCTTTAGCATGGAAAAGAGAATTTAGTTATGGCAAATTATGTATACTTAGTCATTTAATCTAAAAATTAATGTTTCAACAAACATATATCATCTAGATTTCGAAATGTTGGTTGAAACTTTCATTTCTTGATGAAATGATTACAGAAATATTTTACATTACTTTTTCATAGTAGTATTTTAACAAATTTCCCATAATTACATCCTCTTTTTCATACAATAGCTCAAGATAAATTGTATTTTTGGAAAATATTAAATATGAAACGAATAAACAGTTATTACTTGTATCTCAATTCTAGTCACAACCTAAGAAACATACTGAATATTTCTCTTTTAGTAAATTATTAATTTTATTCATAGTTTATATTTATCCAGTTTTTACTTCTACTAACAGTGGCATTCAGTTAATTATATAAAATTGATTCTTATTATAAAGCCTCTATTCAATATTATTATTGTAAACATTTGTTACAATAATTGGTCTTTTCTGTTCTAAAATAATAAAACAAACTAAATGGAGGAGAAAATGTCCGGGTGGAAGTAAGAAATAAATTCTTAAATAGTAAGAAAATATTTATTAGGGAGCAATGTTTGAACCAACATTGCAGGTTTTCTTTAGGATAATATAATAATAATATTATATTATATTTTTATATATATTAGAATATATATATAAAAAAGACTCTTTATATAAAAGAGTCTTTTTTATAAAGATATAAAAAAGACTCTTTTAGAGGAGGACATTATGAATATTCAGCATTTAAGCAGCCAGACTATTTCAATATTGTTAAGACCTTTATATTAAAAGCATTATATTCAAGACAACTTTGAAAAAACTGTAAAACCGATGATTAAAAGTGGCACTTCTGGTTAATCAATTTAACAGTAATATTCCTTATTTGTAATGTACAAAAATTTGGTTATGTGAACACAGAAGTCTTTAAAATGTTTATTTCTTTTTAACACTGGTGTTCCAAATATTTTCTTATTTAATATATACAGATTAGTGAAAGCAGTAAAAGTTGTAAAATATTCATTATTAAAACATTGCAAAAGAGCATGATAGTATAAAATTTATTTTTGTAGGTAACAGAGGAAGAGGATTGTCCGGCAACAGAAACAGAAGAAGAAAGTATTAGTTATCCAGAAGAAATCTGGTCAGAGCCATCACCGATGCGACCAGCCTCACAGGCAACTGCTTCTCAGCCTCTCACCCTCACGAATCTCGGATATTTGAAGAGAAAAAGAGAGCAGAATGGATTATTCATTAGAGGTATTAAGTCCCCTCGATCCGAATTAGGTTCAGTCAATCGAAGTATTATCGCCAAACTTGATGACTTGTTAGATAATTCTGTAAATTCACTGACAGAAGTCGCTTCGAAATCACCATCTATTAACGAATTTACCATTTTTGGTGAACATGTCGCTTCGCAATTACAAACCCTTCCGATTGTAGAAGCACTACAGCTGCAAGCCGATATACAATCACTCATTACGTCTGTTCGTGTGCGATATCTGCAGAACACTTCTTCAGATGTGAGGAAACTTCAGATTACAAGCTAAGAGGACTAAACACAGAAAGAGCAATTGTGAAGAAATTTTGTTCACAGTGAAAATTTATTTAATTTTATTGAAAATGCGTTTTAACTTTTCCTAGTCATTGATTGTTAACTCTACATCGTTATCCTGAGAAAAAAGTGCCACAATTTTAAATTGTTGAATTTTACAGAAGTCTTTGAAGTTTGCCTATTAATAATTATCACTTTCCTTAAACCACTTTAAAACTTCAACCCGGACATTTTGTTTTTGAACACTTATTTTTAGAATAAAAAGTATTTATTTTTTTGGCTCTCACTTACTTGTGACTATTTTCCTAAAGAAAACCTGCAATGTAGGTTTCTAATAAATGTTCCTTACTATATAAGATTTTTTTCTTTCAATTTGACAAATGTCACAATCTTATCATCAGCTTTTAAAGTTGATCAAATTTTTAAAAATTATCTTGCTTTAAGATAATGTTATTAAATATCAATGAAAATGTATAAGCAACAAACTCAAATTCAAAATTATTTTTTCTAGTAGTTTGAATATTGCTTGTTTATAAATAATTTTTCTTTCTCACCAAATCCCTTTCTGGCATGTCATTTTTTGAGTAAGTGTTTAAAACGATTCTACAAAAATTTTTTGATCGATCATTATTCCACATAACTGTTCTTATATATATATTTTTTATTATTTTATTGTAGTACATTAGCGACTACTTTAATATTGTATTTATCTAAGAAAAATAATTACGAATTATATTACTGGAATAGGTGTAAAATGTATAGTGTATATATTTGTTTAATGTGTAAATACCACATGCACCAATGTATGTATTGGTATTGCATAACAGAAGCGTAGTGTATATATGTACATATAAATTTATATAGTCACTTTAGTTAGTTTATAAGCATTGTATTTAATACTTTTGATTAAAAAAAAAACTATATATTTATCATTACAATGCAACAAAATTGATCTCAAATGTATTTGTACATTTTTCAATAAATGATACTTTTACTATTTTGAATATTAGTTGACCTTATGTATAAATGAGGAAGAAATGTTCCGGAGGTTGAGGTAAACAAATTCTCTTATATAGGAAGAACTGTTGATTTGGAAGCTGACGTTTCGACCCATATTGCAGGTCTTCTTCAGGGCTAAATATAGAAGATACAAATAAATTCAAATAATACATGAATATATTATTAATATTAACAAATACATTGTTAATTAATATATAGTACCTCTTTGTCATTAGGGTGCGTTATATGGGCCATATTTTACGGCAATGTGTAGTGGCAATAGTATTGCCGGTAATGTTTTGGCAATATACGGCAATGTTGTCGACTTATTTAGACATTGCTCGGCAATATTGCCAGGATATTAGCTCGTCAGAAGGTGTTGCCGATGTTGTCCAGAGGGGTTGGAGAATATTTCATATTGTCCGACCATACGTGTTTCTATCTCTGTCTACCAATGCTTCCCTCCCACTCTCTCCTTTTCCCCTTGACATAAAGCAGGTACAAGGGGGGCACCCGCCTCTTGGCACTTCAAAAGAACCCGCTGTACAGGTTG
This sequence comes from Arma custos, assembly GCA_037127475.1. Lineage (NCBI taxonomy): Eukaryota > Metazoa > Arthropoda > Insecta > Hemiptera > Pentatomidae > Arma > Arma custos. The sequence goes on along the minus strand of CM073765.1, from coordinate 66,607,698 downwards.
TAAAATATTTTCGTATTTACATATTTAAGTAAATAATAATATTGAGATATATTAATACGCAGGACACTAGGTTTAGCCTGCATTACGCTACTAATTTAATAAAACTAGTGATATTATTGTTTATGTAAGGTTTATTAGGTATTCCCCTCATTAGCCATTTTTAATTATCATAGTTAGTATTAGAAATATTAATTATAATTCAACATTACAATAACAAGTCTGTATACTCTATAACTATTGAATAATGATATTGAAATATGTTAGTAAGAATACATTTAAACGCTAGGTTCAAATAGTCCATACTATTGATTTAAACAAAACTAGTGGTATTATTGTTCATGTAAGGGTTATTATGTATTCCTCTAGTTATCCAATTTAATGATCAACTCAGTAATTGAAACTATTAATTAAAATAATAAATAACAAGCTTTTGTACTCTGTTATGGTAGGATTTAATATTGAAATATGTGTGTAAGAAGTTCCGTCTCGTCCATTTTCAAACTGGCCGAGTGTGGCTCGTTTCAACACTTCTTCCCAACAATATATTGCTCGGCAATAATATCCAGATATATTGCCCAAAGGGTGGCGGCAATTTGTGTTGCCAGAAATATTGCCAGATGCAATTTGTAAATGTACCTTTATATAATTCAATCCCCTCTGGGTTTTATTTTTACTACTTACTACATATACAGTTATTCTTTACCATACACTATTTTAATTTATTTGCATATTTAGCCCTGAAGAAGACCTGTAATGTGGGTCAAAATATTGGCTTCCAAATAAACAGTTCTCCCAATATAAGAGAATATATAACCTATACCCTATATAACTACCCCTATATTATATAAGAGAATTTTTTTTACCTATACCCGGATCATTTTCTTCCTCAGATACATTAGCCGCTGGAAATAGATCATATAGGATCTAGGTCCCTCCTGGGGCTCATCCAGCTTTATAGGTAAAAAAAAATTCACAGCCGCTGAAGCAACTCGTGAAATTCTTAAATATGAAGGGGAAGGTGTCCAGTGCACTGCGCTGTGTTGGTTTAAAAAATGTAGGAGAGGAGATACGACGTTGGAAATTAAGAAGGGCTCCATGCTACCAATAGTGGATATTGATGAGGTTCTGAAGGAAGCTATTGAGTCAAATCCGTCCACAAGTACTTGCGAACTTGCCAGGGAATGTAGTGTGCTTTGTCAAATTTTTACATCAAATAAATAATAATACAAACATTTAGTTAAAAAACGGTCATTTTTTTTTATATACCTCATTATTTTTATGGTTAAATAAAATTAACTACACAAGACATTTGAAATGTTTAATAATCATAATTATTATCAAAATAAATATTTATATGTTTCATCCATTGAATAAATACATATGTATGTCCATGTAAAAATTTAACACCGGTAATGTACAAAAAAAACAATTAACATACTGAATTGTCAACATTAACAACTAACATTTTGAAATTAAGTAACATGTGAAGTAATGAAATACATTTTAACAAACAACTCAGTCTTAACAATTATTATGATTAAAAAATGGTATACAACAGCAGTATAATAACATTTAAAAAAATATATGATTTATTTGAAAAACAGTGTTTATTGTAAAAACGATTAAGAAGCTAAACAATCGTAAAATGGCTTAGGTTAAGAAATACTGACAGAGGAAGAAGAATGTTAAAAACAACATAAATATAGTTTATATACATAATTGTTTTTAAATATAATTATATATATAATTAAAAACATTGAATCCACAATCACTTTGCGACTCTCTTTCTTTTGGCAGGTTCATTTTTTTTCACATACTCTCCAGCCTTATTGTTGATGTTACTAGCTTGTACTGTCGGCGCATCTCTCCAACTCGGCTTAGGAGCGGTATCTTTAGCCTTCCTAGTTTTTCTTACAGGTCTACTGGGACTGGCATCATCGCTAGGCACCAATGAGTTTGTTTTGTCTTTGATTACTTTTGATTTCGCTTTCTTAGGTGTAAACACTTCATCTTCCGAATCAGATTTTTCGTTTACCTCCACCTCCATAGTCTTTCTTTTACCTCTACCTTTTTTCGGAGTTTGGTTCTCATCGTTAATAGAACTAAAATCGAGTTTCCCCTTGGAGTTAGGTAAAGATTTTAACTCTTTAAGAAACAATTCTTTGCAATATTTATAATCGGGAGTTTCATCGTATTTTAATTTTCCAACATAATTCAAATACTCGGCTATAACTGTAAAAAAAAATTAAAATGAAATAAAAAAATTAAATTTATATTAAATAGGGGCAACCTGTGGTCTAGTGGTTAGTCTAACAAACTACTAAGTCCAAGATCGTGGATTCGTAGCCCGGTAGGTAGCCCTAGGAATTTTTGAAAGGAGTAAAAAAATCCTTTGTTATGCCATCCATTGGAAGAAACGTTAAACGGGGGTCCCGAGCCTATACGATGTTAGGTACTCGTTAAAAATCCCTATCCTAAATAAATCTAGATAGGCAAAATTTAGAGCTCCCAATGATTAGCCATAGCAGCAAAAAGTGCCGTTAAATGAATAAACAAACAAAAAATAAATATCAAATACTCATATAAGTAATTAACAGAATATATATGAATCGAAGAAAAGAATTAATTGGAAATAATTTTGCAGAATGGATGCAAACTTAATTTCACATTGTTTTGAGAAAACATAATTCAAAGTTGAATGGCAATTGAAAACTTGAGAGTTTACTACAAGCTTTACTGTATCTTTTTTTTCGCAAACTTTTTTTACAATAAGAAAAAAATTGTGACTTGTCCAAATGAAAATCTTAAATAGTTTAGTTTAAGATGAAAAAATATTTTTTATAGTTCAACGAACATAGAAATATGACAATAGGCTTAATTCAAATAAATTTAAAAAAAAAAACCTAATAAATATTTACCTTTAGGAACTTGTGGATAATGCTGAGCCAAGTAACTCTTCACATTCAACATTAATTCTTTCTTTTTTTCATAAACTTTTTCTGGATTTTTCATATCTTTTTCCCAAGGCAAAGTTGAACCGAGCCACTGAAGTAAGTTAAAACCAAGAATTTCCAAGTCCCCGCGTCGAGTAGGCACTATAAAGAAATATTTATTATTCATCACAATAGAAGTAATTTTAAACTACAGCTACAGGCTACCTTCAATTTTTATAATATTGCATGACTATAAATACAATTAGTATTCCATTAATACTCATAGCTTTTTTGCTATTTATTTTAATATTATACTGTAATGGATAAAGCAGTTCTTGAATTCTTGATTTAAAAGATTGTTTATTTTATTTTTTTCGTATAATCCGACCTTATTATTCATTCCAACCACACCCTCAGTCCTAAAGGTGATGGATTAGAGCCGTTTTACGGCATGCACATACTCACACACAGGCAGATCATTTTTCAAGGTTCGTATTTACATTGCAAATTCACATTAAGATTTATCACGATTGCAATACTTTCCCTCATAAAAAATATTTCATACACAGATAATCTTACTAATATGTATTATAAATGTGAGTTTGTATGTTTGTCTCTCTTTCACGCAAAAACTACTGAACGGATTTGGATGAAACTTTAAAGTAATATAGGTTATACATCAGAAGAACTAAAGCAAGCTCGGATTTAGGGGGGGCGCACGGGGGCAGGTGCCCCCCCCCCGACAGTTTTATAGGAACTGTGGAGAATCCATTATAGTACATACTTAAAGGAAAATAACATGATCATAGTTGTTAAAATATCAGAAAGAACAAGAGTGAAACTATTTGTTTTGATATACTGCTAATCTTACTAATATTATAAATGTGAAAGTTTGTATGTTTGTCTCTCTTTCACGCAAAAACTACTGAACGGATTTGGATGAAACTTTACAGTAATATAGGTTATATATCAGAATAACACATGGGCTATAGCAAGCGCGGATTTAGGGGGGCGCATGGGGGCATGTGCACATAATTAAAGGCAAATTATTTTAAATTATTGTTAAAAAGCACTGTCAAGAAACTTTATGCGGTAGTCCACATTCTATGCGAGCGAAGCCGCGGGCAAAAGCTAGTTGAAAATAAAGAAACAGATATAAAGTTAATTTTAATATAAATTTTACCTCCTAAATGCCAATCTTGACTTGTATATTCAATGGTTCCATTGTGAGCTTTTTTGGGATCCCTCTTGAACTCGCCAACATGATATTTACAAGACAATCCAAAATCGACAAGAAATAAATGGTCTTCAGTTCCCTTTTCCAATCCTAATAATAAATTAGCTCCTTTAATGTCGCCGTGTACGTAACCATTGTCGTGAATGTAATTTAATATATCAATCTAAAACAAAAAATAAACAATAACAATTAAATGTTATTTAGATTCAAATTATTTGAATAGGGCATGCATCTATCTTTATATTTGAACATACTTGAGGTTTATTTTCGGTACATGTGCATTGCCCAGTACCCAGGGACTGTTATCCACCATTGTTTATAACCTCAACATTGATAAATGTGATACTGATAACACCTACCTTCTTATTCATATCAACTTAAATTGAAATATACAAAATGTAATGATAAAATCTAGTTCTATACCCCTCCAGTCACTATTCTCTTCTTATATAAATGTCTTCCCAACACCTTTGAGGAAAAAATCTCCATTTTTATCATTGTAAAAATTAATTTGATAAACTTTTTCATAATTTTTTCTTTGGAATTATTCCAAACTTCTGGAAGCATTTCACAGCTTCTTTTAAAGACGGCTATTCCTTAAGTGTTACTCTGCTCATTTTAAATAGCCAATAACAAAAGGAATAAGACAAAAACAATTAATTACCGCACACACAAATAACTCAAATGAGATGAGTGATAAGAAGAGGTTACAGGAGGGAGGTTTCATGGGTACTGGCTAATACACAAGTACCTTAGTTTTTTTCACAATTATAAGACAATGAAAATAAAACCAGCATATATATATATATATATATATATATATATATATATATTTATAACACAATGAAATATATTTTATACTCACAATCTGAATAGCACTTCTACAAACAGCTGATGCAGGAAATCGTCTTTTGTTCTTCAAAAACAAATTCCAAAGATCAGCACCATATCTTTGTATAACTAAGAACCTATATTTTTCATTTTTGAAGTCGTGAGAACCAGATCCGTAAAAAGTTGGAATCCCAAGAATTTTCAATCCATTTTCATTTTTCCACTTTTGAACTAAAATAATTTTTAATAATAATTTTCAAATTTCAAGATTTTTTATAGACAATAGAAAAAATTATGATACTTACTGTCATCCGGTTTAGCAATTTTAATATAAAAATTCTTCTCGACAAATAGGGGTCCATTTTCATGAGGTTCCTAAATAACAAAACAAGCTGAATAATAATAATTGAAAAATAATAAGAATAACAGTATAAACATGTAATATAAATGAGAGCCTAACTTACAATTTTCACAACATAAGGATGTGACTCTTTAGTATTACATGTGCTCGATGTTGAAGAAGCTGTAAGAGAAGTCATTAAATAAATTGGAAGTAATAAATTTGGATTACATATAGATTAAAAAAAAAAAAATGGTACGACTACAACACATGTAGGATGTTAGATCCAGTGTTTGATAAGGATTCTATTGTTTCTAATCAAGTCTTTACGTATTAAGCAATGAGGCTAAGAACACGTACAATCTGCTTTTTTCCTCGATTTAGTTATGGTACCCTCTTTATAAAGGCTGGGTGATGTATCACCCAATATCAAGGGGGTCTCAAAATCCTACATGAATATGATCCCCAACTGATAACAGAATAATTCATCGGTCATAGTGCCCTAAACTACTGGCACACCATTCTCCTACCCATAGCTAATGAGAAGATACAATAACAGTTCAAGTAACACTTTAAGAATAATATAATATTAGAAATAACCTATTACGTTACAGAACTGGTTTCCAACATCTCTTCTGAACTACAAGAAGCAGTGCACAAAACAAAATCCAACCAACTCAATGAGATATTTTGTTTGTTGAATGTTGGAAAACCATACAAGGTAGTTTTTATAATGCTTGACTACGCATATCTGTTTTGGTCTTGCCGGAGGCACTAGTGATTCATATACAGTATTAATAAATAAAATAAAATTACTCTTGTATAGATTTAAAAATGAAATCAGTTTTACCAGAAATTAACAGGCTCTAACAGTCGGAGGAGTAACATGCATATAGGCTAGTTCCCTAAACTTCTTCAAAACACATTTCACATGTTTGCATTTGTCTTTCTAAAGTTTTTTAAAGGTGTGAAGACATATTTGTTGTTATACATCTACCATAACCTCTTTATACTCTTATCATTTGTTATAAAAAAAATTATTTAGGTGCTGGTTTAATAAAATTATTATTTGAGAAACCTCATCGATAAATTTGGGAATAATTTCATTCCAATTACCTGTGGCACTACAAAACACAACTTCCTATGACTGACAAAGTTTGGTTAATGATAACAGGCACTTTACTGAAGACAATTCCATGTTTGCTTGAACTAAAAGCAGTCGCAAACTTGGCAATCATAAGAACAAATACTCTTCACTATTGTAAACATAGTAGGACCAATTAACATGGCCAAACATCTTGTGTTTCTAAATTTCTAGGATTTTGACTCTAGGTAAAAGCTATTTAAGGACAGTGTATAATTGATTACATACCACAATATATTTCACCAAATCCACCCTGTCCAATGGAATGCCCAAGAACCCATTCTTTTTTAGCCCTATCTTTAAGCAGTTCACCAGTTGGAAGTTTTTCAGGGAATTTATATCCATTGGCCTTCTTCGGTTTTGGTTTAGGTTTAGGGTTAGGATTAGCTGCTGGTTTATCCGTGGATACTTTTCGTGGCATTTTTATAAAGCGAAAGTAAACAAAACAGCAAACTAATCAAAATATGTTCAACATAAGGGCAATTTAACTGCAATCTAATCGATGACAATTTAACGACCGCGATTATTCGATGCAATACAAATTGATATCAAACTGGAATGAGATTTAAAGTTTAACATTGCTCGATAGTGATAAATTTAAATAGTTTGTTAGATTTTTAAGTATGGGAGCATTAAAACACGCTTTAAGCGCCTTAACCGTCAACCAGTTCGAATTCTTGATTAACCCATTTCGGAACGTATGATCAAAATTAATCATAATGAATAACTGAGACTTATTTTCATCAATAAAAAATTTATTTAAAACATAATATAAATACTTTTTTTTAGTATTTGTATTTTTTTTAATTTGAAGTACTCATATGTAATCATATACAACATTGTATTTATGTTTTCACATGAATGTATTTATGAATATAAATATGAAAATATATTTAGATGTGTTATTTTAATGTGATGTTATATTTAATATAGAATTTGGTTTTTAAAACAATAATTTTTTTTCCTACATAACTAAAGGTGAGAAGCGACAAGGTTTTTGAACTTTAACGGCCATTTCTTGAGGAGCCGCCGCTGGTTGGAGACCTTTCTGTTTTAACTTATTACTTATTTTTAAGGTAAATGCTTTCGATGTAGATATTCACTTTATTAATGAATCATATTTGATCTATCTTTGTTTACAGGCTAGCGTATCCTTTCTTTTATAATATCTAAATTAAAAATCAGTTGCATTGTAAATGTGTTTTGGCGCCTAATGACATGTCTTGCATTTGTTGAGCCGCTTGAAATATAAATAAATGTTGCTAAGTATCTTAGTCTTTATTTATATATTTATAAGTTTCAGTAAAAATGAGTGTTTAATCATCAATAATTTTTATCGTAATGGAATTGAATCATGTTAATAATTATTCCGATTAATCCATTGCACTTGTCCTATGGTTTTTATTATTATTTCTATGATTCCTTTAAGCAGTTTAATATATTTTCATTATTTCTTGAGCTATGAAATGATTAGTAGTCTATATAATTGACCTGGATTTCAGAACAAAGGATAGCTTGGACCATAGTTAAGGTTATATTCCCACTTCATATAAATGGTGATTTAGTAGAATTTGAGTTGTTTTTTGCCATAATAGACCATTTGATATGACAGTAGAGCCATTTTCAAACTAATATCTCTTAATGTTGTTAAAATCTAAGTTATAATCATATTATATCCTATATCATGATTTTTAACTCTGCTACCAGTGAATAGTTAATCAGTAATTTTTGACAGTTCTGATATGGAAAATACTATATACTTACAGAGCCGTAGTGTGATCTGATATTATTGTTTAAATAATATTTTAAGACTAAATATAAGGTATACTATCTTAGTTTTTGATTTATGTGTTAAAGTAATTTTCAATACAGAGTGTGTGTACTGGTTTAATTTATAGTGATATTTAGATTGTTTACATGTATTTAAGAAAAGAGTTTTTGGTCCTTTTTTTCTGTTAACAGGTAATGATATTATTACAATAAGGTCAATATTCTATCGTCAAGATGTACTTTTCAAAGGATTTATATTATTTATAGTTTTTATAATTTTTTTTTGGATCAGTTCCACAGTTTATCGCTTCGAGTTGAATGAACAAATTTCTAACTTTTCTTTTGTTTTTTATATTTTGGGAGAAAAACCATCATCCAGTCATCTAGTATTATTAAATTGTTTATTCTTTAAAACGTTTCGACACATATGGCATTATCTATCATTCTAAAAATTGTCTGCATCATTCCAATAATTATAGATATCTTTAAAAAGTTACATGTCTATACATCTGTAAAAATTAACAATTTTATATTAAGATAAATACATAATTTTGATAAAAATTGTTCCAATAATTAGTAAAAACAAGTATGGATACCTCATAAATGCTTAATAAATATACGTTTATGAGGCATCCATACTTGTTTTTACTAATTATTAGGACAGTTTTTATCGAAATTATGTATTTCTCTTAATATAATTGTTAATTTTTACAGATGTATACACATATAACTTTTTAAAGTTATCTATAATTATTGGAATGATGCAGACAAATTTTTAAATGATTGATAATGACATATGTGTCAAAACGTTTTAAAGAATAAACAATTTAAGAATACTGGATAACTGGAAGATGGTATTTTTTCCAAAATATAAAAATAAAAAGATCTATTGTCCAGTTTACAGTAATTTAAAAATGAACTTTTCTTTTGTTTCCTTTTTAATATTCTACAAAATAAAAATTATTATAAGACTGAATATATATTAAAGAAGCGACCAGTGTTGATTATTTAATTATTGTAAAATATTTACATATGGTCGATATTATATAACTGTAATTAAGTGACTATATGCTAATTACTAATTACTAAAAAATTAACACTAAGTGGGCCAGACTCAATGGCTACAATGTTATACATTAAAGCCAATAAAGAATTTATTATTGTTATTAATATAAATTAAAGAAGCGACTTACTTATACTGTTTAGGTTATATCGTCATCTTTACTTCGAAATGTTTGTCGAAACATTATTTTTTGATAAAAAGATTACCAAAATTTCCCATTACTACACTCTTTTCTTACTAAAACTCATGATTATTTTTATTTTCGCGAATTTTAGAACCAAATAAAAAGTTATTACTTGTGACTTAAATCAAAGCTACAAACTGATACTTTTTTTTCTTTAGCTGGTTTCTAATAAATTGTTATTAGATTGTTCATTTCATAAACGAAGAATATTATAATTATTCATTTTAGTTTATTATGAAAGAGGCAATCGAACAACTTGATTTGGTCTATCTTCTATTAGTTTTTGTTGAGTTTTGATCTCTATGGTGCCTGCCTTCTTAATTAAGCTATCTCTGTATAATATCAGTTAAATGACTTGAATAAAAGTTTCTGAAAATCTTCTAATTCTCTAAATATTCATTTTCAAAGTGTATCTCTAGCAAGAAAAACAGATAGGAAATTTGATATATTGATAAGATTTTTTTTTTGTAAATTTTACATTTGTTTATTTGAAAGAAATTCGAGCTCCAAAAAAAAATTATTTCATCATTGTTAACATAAATACTACATTTTAAAGTATTAAAATTCATTTCTACTTTTTTATCGCTACTAGTTAAGGAATGATTTGTTTATAAATTTCAACGTGGAAGTTCAATTGACTATGCTTTTTAGTGATAAAATTTTGTCATGCTTGTTGAAAGCTATAAAGTGACCAGCAATAAGAAAATTGGTTACGGTACGTAAACATTCATATATTTCTAGTGACACTGTTGATTAGTAGCACGTACGCAAACATTTTGGCTTGAGCTTCACTCGATATTGAATGAATTATTTTTTAATTTATATATTTAAATTGTGCCTATGTATTTTCCAATTAACCCGCATGGCTGCTACTGTGTTACTGCTGTATTAACCTGGCACTCTCAACATTTAGATTGTTTAGCAATAAAAACTCTAATTTCTTTTTTTTTTTACTGAAATGAATAGAATAATACTTAATAAACTTGAAATTATTAAAATGATTACTGCTTTCACCAGAAAATAACTGTTTAATTGGTGTTAGGATTTACCATAGTTTAAATTTGTGTAAATGGAATGTCACATGCCTCATCTCATATGGTTCATAGCCAAAGTGTAAATGATAAGACGTAACAGATTAGGTTATAGCCCTTGGTCTTATCTATCAATTTAAAAAAAAACCTAGTGTTGCAACTATTGTTAGCTCAGTTGGTGATGTTTTATAATCACAATGTGTAGATTAACAATTTATGAAATGGTTTTATTTCATTATTAAAAATCAACCTCTGAAGGTTTCATACAAACTAAAGGCTCGGTAATTGTTCCGTAGGTTGTCGCTCGAGTTCAATCACTAAAAGTTCTAACTTTTCATTCGTTTCCCTTTTAATATTCTCCAAAATAATAATAATTGTCGGCTTTATTGTAATTATGGGGCGTATTTATATTTAAATGAACATTTCATGAAGTAATTACTAAAATTTCCTCATTCCCCATAATTACATTATTTTTTCTATACTAAAGCTCAGGAAAATTGTTTAGAAAATATTAAAAATAAACAATCAGAAGTTGTATAGTATACTCGAAGTGACAACCTGCGGAACAGATATCAAAGACTCTTGATGATTGTGCAAACTGTTGGTCTCAACAGAATGCTTTATTTTCCTCTCATAATATTTTTTTCATTGTTTAGCCTTAGTTGTCTAAATATATATATATATATATATTTAGTTATCCTCTGTAAGAAATATTTATTCATCTTTATTGTTTCTGATTTTAGTGTTTTTATCTGTTTTCAGATCTAATCTAACAAAATGCCTTCTCAAGAAAATGATATTCCAAACCGTTTTAGGAAATTTAAGAACAAGGGGAAAGATTGCGAGGTAATAATGAGTCTTAGTCTGTTATCTTTTTCTGCTGTCCTTTCGATGCTATATTAAGTTTCAATCTCGATTTATTTATCGTTTTAAAGGAAATGCGAAGGAGGCGGAACGAAGTGAGCATCGAACTCAGAAAAGCCAAAAAAGATGAGCAATTGCTCAAGAGGAGGAACATGACGAGCGGCGATGAACCCGTCAGCCCCCTTCACGACAACAATTCCAGGATGTTAACAACTATTGAAGAGATTACGGCTGGTGAGTGTCACATGGAATATGGAAATAATTAATTTATCTCATCCTTAATTCATTTTAAAGCATTTATTTATATTTATACGTTTTAAGGTATGCATAGCAACGATGAACAAATGCAGTTCATCGCAACTCAGTCTGCACGTAAGACTCTAAGCAGGGAGAAGAATCCACCGATAGACACTCTTATCGATTCTGGGCTTGTTCCTCGGTGTATTGAGTTCCTATCATATTCTCACAAGTAAGAATGTTTTTTGTTAACTTTTTTTTATATATATTATTACTATGTGATTGCAAGGAAATGATCTAGATCTAGGTGGCTATAAAAAAAACAAGATATAATAGCATGTAACTATTTAAATTTAAGCTTAGTCCTAGATCGCTGATGAGAGTATATTGAGGCTAGGATATTGACACTATAGATTATGTCAATCTTAATTTTTATTGTCATGATGTGGAAATCGCAATGTAGGTCCAAACATATGTTATTAATTAAAGAGATATAGATACGTATTATTTTATTGCCATCGGGACTGTCTCCTTAGTTTATGGATTTAATTCCTCTTTTAATTATATGTTTATTACGTGAGAGCGGAACGGTACGGTGCTCATCTCTTAGTTGGACTTTTTTCAGTTTGTTATCTCTTGAGCAGGGATTGAAAGTTAACTACTCCTCATGCTAAAGTCTTCTACTTCAAATAATAATATTGAACACTAAACTAGTCAATGTTTCACACATGGCATAGTTCCAGTATTAAAATTTTCTGTTAACTACCTTTATATTAAGTAATGAATGCTCCAGATTTTAAAAATAATCCTCTTATAAAATGTTAAAAATATTAATTTATTAATATAATATAATAATTTAACTAAAGCTAGATGTGACTAAGGACCTAGATCATTAGTATCTCTCTGCTCATTCTGTCATAACCTATTAAGATTTAAAAAAAAAAAAATTGTTTTGTAGTCTTATGAATCAGCTGTAACAATTTGGTTTTTGGACATATTTTTGTTCTAAATCACCGATTTATTGTACTCTTGTAAGAATTTTTTTTTTATAAACAAATGATAAATAGCTGAGCTAATTATTCATCCATTTGCAGCCCTTCGTTACAATTTGAAGCTGCCTGGGCCCTGACAAATGTCGCTTCAGGAACATCCAGCCAGACACTTACCGTCATTAAAGGTGGTGCCATTCCGAAACTGGTATCCCTCCTGTCCTCGCCATACCCTCACGTTGCCGAGCAAGCGGTTTGGGCTCTAGGAAACATAGCAGGTTTGTTATGAATCTTTCGACTTTTTAATAAATAAATCTTATATGTATATATATATATATTTATTATTATGATATTGAATATAATTATTTTTTTCAGGTGATGGATCAGAAGCAAGAGACATGGTCTTAGAATGCAACGCTATGCCTGCCTTGTTGGAATTGATTAAACCAGACACGAGTGTAAGAATTAAAACTTATTTTTGTGTGTGTGTGTAAAAGTCGTGCACCAAACGTCTTTCCTTTGAATGTTACTGATACAGTCACTATGGTAACACCTAAGATAAAAGCCGGAAGGTTACTCTGAATGGTGTTTTTTAATGAATTGTTTAAAGAAGACGATTTTGCAATAAGTGTGTGGAAATTCTACTAATGCTTTATGGTTTGTTACATTTAGCCTTCTGGCCAGATGTATAATATCTTTCTTTTTCTGTTCATGTTTGTTATTCTAAAGGGAATTAGTCCCAGAATAAAGTTACTTTTCTATTCTATTGTTGATAGATTCAAATACTAAATTTGTTGTGTCGAAGTAAAAACAAAACTGAGTTTCTCTGTGAAATAAGAAACTATTTTTGTATAAATGAGAGGAAAATAGTTGACTGGATGATCAAATGTAGAAAGGAGATAGTTGGGGGGTGCAGTAAAAAAAAAGAACTGAATAAGTACTAGACTTATAATTATGTGCCGACGTTTCGACCTACAGTGTAGGTCGAAACGTTGGCACATAATTATAAGTCTAGTACTTATTCAGTTCTTTTTTTTTACTGCACCCCCCAACTATCTCCTTTCTATATTTATGTATAAGTATATTTTTCAATGATTAAGTCATTGGCATAGAAAAAATAGTAAGACATGAAAAGGCAAAAAACAAGAAAACTGTTTTGACAACTAAAAATGAAAGTTTCAATCGGAAAATAGTAACTAGCACCGTTGATATGATTAAACCAAACAACTCCCAATTGTGACTTTCTCCTCTTTCTGTATTGTATTATTATTCAGAGCATTAATTTTACTGCCTTTTATATGATAAAAAGAAACTTGCAATGTAAATGCCTCAATTTTTCACTTAATGAACTGTGGTGATAAAAATTATCTATTTTTCAATAGTTAATTTGTGAAAAATAAACTTATCCCCACTAGTATTTTCTTTATGACTAGAAAATAAATCAGGATAGTCATTTTAAACCTTAGTTCATTTTATATTTGTTTAGCAGTTGATTTCATTAATTTATAAAATGAATTTTATTTCAGGTATCATTTCTGCGTAACATCGTCTGGAGCTTGTCAAATCTTTGCCGCAACAAAAATCCTCCCCCTCCTTTCCACATGGTTAAAATTTGCCTGCCTTACCTTTGCAAGCTTTTGAACTATTCTGATAACGAAGTCATAAGTAAATATTAATTTTCTTTCTTTTAATTTTATTGTTTTAAAATGTTTTTTAAACTAATAATTTGTGTATTTCTTTCAGCTGATACGTGTTGGGCTTTGTCTTACTTAACTGACGGACCAAACGATAAGATCCAAGCGGTGATTGATAGCGGCGTCGTTCCTCGGCTGGTGCAGCTGCTGATGAGCAGTGAAGTGTCCGTGTTAACACCCGCTCTTAGGACGGTTGGCAACATTGTCACCGGAAACGATTCTCAGGTTTGTTTTAATTATTTTCTGACTTGGTTTGACAAGATATATTAACTTAAAAAAAACAACAGTTCTCTGTGTTTAAGTTACCATTAAATTGTTGACTTATATTTCAGACTGATCACATCATCGCCGCAGGTGGCCTTCAGCAATTGGCTCTCTTATTGCAACATACCAAGTCCAACGTGGTCAAAGAGTCTGCCTGGACTATTTCAAACATCACCGCTGGAAATACTGACCAGATCGAACATGTTATTAATGCTGGAATTTTAATACCTCTGATTGATGTACTGAGTAAGGTGTGTTTGCCGATAAAATTTTAAATTATCAGTTATTATTTATTTTTTCCTCCAGTACTTCAGAAATTCTTAGCAACTAACTTATCAATTAGATGTTATAATTTCAATTGTTGTTTTATTGTTCATTTTTTTTTATTCATAATTAATCTAGTCACTTGTAATGCAGTAGTTAAGCCTTCCAACTCAAGGCTCTGGATTCACAGCCAGGCAGGAGGCCTTAAGATTTTTAATGAAATGTTGTTGTGTAAAAAAAATGTTTTTTAACAATATTTAAACATTTTTTAATGACACTATTTTACATTTCAGGGAGATTATAGATCTCAAAAGGAAGCAGCTTGGGCCATCACCAACTTGACATCCGGTGGTAGCGTTGAGCAGCTGGCGACCGTCGTTCGAGTGGGAGCTATCCCGCCCATGTGCGCTCTCTTAGACAGCCAAGATTGGAAGACCGTTACCGTCATACTCGATGGCCTTTCAAATTTACTTCAGGTATGGATCTTTCTTTCAAGTTGATTCCGTTTCCTTGCTCAACTTCTAACACCACCATTTTTATTTATTTTATCTCACCATTGTTTTATGATATTGTATCACCTTTTATGTAAACCTTTTGAATTGGGGCATTTTAAACAATTATTTATCATTGTATAAAATTATATTGGTATTGTTTTCCAGGTTGTCTCTTCGGGCTGAGTTACAAGTTATCATAAGCTTCTTTAGTATGGAAAAGAGAATGTAATTATGGAAAATGAGTAGATTTTGGTAATCGTTTCATCAAGAAACAAACTTTACAACAAACATATATCATAAGTACTATTTGTTAAAACTTTTCTTTTTTGATGAATGATTCCCGAAATGGACTCATTACTCATATTTCCTTACTAAAGCTCACGATAATTTGTATTATTGAAAAATATTAAAATGAAACTAATTAGAGTTAAAACTGATTACTGGTTACTACTCAACTCAACTCGAAGTGACAACCTCCCGGATAATTACCAATATATTATCCTATTTTTATTGATGTGTAAGTGGTAGATGGTCGACTGTTATGTCTTAGAATAGTGGAAAATGGTTAAGAGAGGCAGTAAATGGAATATAGATAATAATTTTGACTTATTTTATTTGTGCAAACGTTCCGGTTTGCAATCATGAAGATGATGAGAAGATATAATCTGTTATATCTTATTTAGTAACGCATTGTTTTTATAGTTTTTATTTTATTCTATATTATACTTTAAATTTATTGTGTTTTAAAATAAAAAACTGTTTGTTGAATAATGTTTAAAGTTAAAGACATGATGCAAATATATAAAATACTCTAATTTTTTCATATATATTGAAAATCTGTTGTTATGAGTTTAACCTCTTCTTGCAAAGAAATAAAATTATGTCGAAATATTCTTATAAAATTAATATTTTTTATTTTCCAGGCGGCTGAAAAAACTGGTGAAGTCGAAAGGGTAGCAATTATGATTGAAGAATGCGGAGGTGTCGAGAAGATTGAAATGTTACAACATCACGAAAACGAACAGGTCTACCAAAAGTGCTCCAATATCATCGAACAGTTCTTTTCAGCACCGGTGAGTTATCATTATGTCATTATATGTAAATGAATTATTATTTTTTTTTTTTTATTAATGATAAATTTTATTGTTTATTACAGGAAGAAGACGAAACTCTACCAATGACTAATGATGGTAATGGCCATTTGAACTTTTGCGTTAGCACGGAGAGGAACATTAATTTCTAAATCATTGGTTATATTTTTACATTTTGTCTATAAGTGTTATGAGATTTAATAATGTTATCTTGTATTATAATTTTGTATTGAATATTTGTTAATCGTAAGCCTTTATATTATAAAAAAAAAAAAAGACTTTTTTACTTGGTAGGGCTATTTAGCAAAAAAAAAAAAAATGTTATATAAAACATATTTTCATTGATTCAATAATTTTTAAAATAAAATGAAATAAAGTTGTTTCAATAATGATTTTTGTTTATTTGTTTCATCCTAACATTATTACAATTTCTAATAACCCCTTAAATGTAAGTCAACAAGCAGCTCATTATGTTCTTTTAAATGGTGACAGTTTTCTGTCGTGGCAGTCTATAATTGGAAACAGTAAGTACAACATTTATTTTGCAATAGATGACAAAGGAATAGAAATATTTACCAAAAGCTTTCCGACGGAATGGGGAAAGTCAACGATAAATAAAAATGATTGAGTATTTAATTCAAAGAAATATTTAAAAATAATTATTAGAAAACTAAATAGTAAAGTCTTTAAAATAGTGGAAAATAACTCCTCCAGTAATTTCTTGGAGTAAAGTTGCTGTTAATGATTGTAAACCTCAATTGGGGATATTTCTGTTATTACATTATTCTAGAATCAACACTTTGGTTTTTTGAGTTTTCTAATTACATTCTAACATAAGTCAATAATTTATATCATCAGCTTTGCAACACAACGGCAGGTAAAAGGAAGAAGAAAAAACTGTATCTGCCTATTTATTTATAAGTTGCAATTAAAAAGATCACTCAGGTAAAATTACAATTCCTTACACAAATTTACTAATTATTGTTTTAAATAAAACGAAAGAAGTAGTGAGAAATCATCAATGGAATGCATAATAAAAACTGTTTTTTTAAAATATATTTATTTATAATATAATTTGTTACAATTCACAAAAGTTATATATGCTGTACCAAACAGACCAGTCTCAAACTTCAAAACTTGGACAAATTTAAATGTATCTTTACAGAATCACACATACAATGAAAGAATAAAATTATACAAAAAAACTCAACAGAATAATAAAAATAGAATATGTGTAAGAAAGCATTGAAATGGACGAATTATTTAAAATAAAACTGTTAAAACAAAAAAAATATTGCTTAATAAAGTGAGAAAACATCAATGGAATGGATGGAATTCATAATAGAAATAGTTTATGAGAGAAAGAAAACAAAGTTGACAAATTTATTAAATATTTATTATCTTAAATATAATTGTCATTAAAACTACTGAAAAAGATAAAAATAACTAAATATGTAAATATTTAAAAAAAACTACTACATAAAAGAAACAGTTGACAAATTTATTAAATATTACCTTAAATATAATCATTAAAACAAAAAAATGCTGCTTAATATTGTGAGAAAACATTTATCTAAGTTATAGTATAAATAGTTTATCAGAAATAAAATAGGACATTGATAAAGAAAGAGCTGACAAATTTATTAAATATTATTTTAAATAAAACCGTTAAAATAAACAAATATAGCGAGAAACCATCGATGGAATGCGAAGAATGGCATAGAAGAAATAGTTTTGGAGATGAAAGCAAAAGTCGTCAATTCGGGGTAGAAAATCGTCGATTTGTATTAGGAGAGTAGGAGCTAAAAGGAGCTCACATTTCCCGACGGCCCCGCCAGCGCCCAATTTTAACGAGAAATTCTGCATTTTGTATTAGGAGAGTAGGAGTTCACAGGAGCTCACTTTTCCTGGCCTCGCTCGATTCGACAGTGCTGCCATCTCTTGGTTACTTTTACGAACTAAAATTCGATGCCCCGGGAGGTGCTGCACTCTCGCGGAAAATATTTAAACTATTTCCTCGCTCGATTCAACAGTGCTGCCATCTCTTGGTTACTTTAACGAACTAAAATTCGATGTCCCGGGAGGTGCTGCACTCACGCGGAAAATATTTAAACTATTTCATCGCTCGATTCGACAGTGCTAGTATCTCTTGGATTTTATGAAAACTATTATTTGAATAGCCGGGAGGTGCTGCGCTCTTGCGGAAAACTTTGAAACTAACATATTAATTGTATTCTATCGTGCTTTTAAGCTTTTGATAGACTATTATTTTAGATGCCCATTAAATAAAAAATTCTGTAAATATATATATTTTTTAAATGATTCTCTCTTTTAATAATACAACTTCTAATAAGTTCTATCACCACTTTTAGTTAACTTAAATTTAAAAACAAATCAATTTGATTTTTTTTTTTCAGTTGATTACTCTCATGATTTATGAAAAAATTCTTCGATTTTGATATTCTCATGTTATTAAACAAATACTAAAATTTAAAATTATTCTAAAAAAATTTTTTTTTTTTTTTAAATTAGTACATTAAATTGCTAATTCAAGAAAAGTATGGTCACAATAAACAGACATCCATCGGTAAATTCTGTCTTCACTTTGCCCAATAGCTATCTAGTGAACATTTTGGCGACGAAATGCTTTATATTTAACTTAGTGTAATTTTGGGAAATGTATATGCTTCAATAATTATTTCATCAAGAAATTAAAGTTTCAACAAACATATATGTATTATCTATACTTCGAAATGTTTATTGAAACTTTTATTTCTTGAGGAAATGATTACTGAAATATAGATATTTCTCATAACTACACTATTTTTTTCATCCTAAAACACAATTATTTTTATTTTCAAGAATATTAAAAAGGAAAAACTTGTTTTGATTCTACTCGAAGCGACCACCTGCGGAACTGATACCGTAATTTACATTACGGTTAGGGCCTGATCTCAACTTGAAAAGGTCTGTTGCGTCTTGTTTATTTCTTGATCGATCAGGCAGCAATAATAATTTTAATAAATTCAATGAATATAAATTTTGTAGTTGAATACAAACCTGTTGATTACCACAAATTCTGCTGGAAAACATTAGTTTGCCACTGTGAACTAATAATTATTCAGGAACAAAGGATTTAAAGAAATAAAAGATATAAATTCGTCGAGAATATTTAGTTAAAAAATTAACAATTGTAATAATAAAAACACTTATACTAGTAATACTTTTTTATATAACATGTAAATAAATTACAAATATTTAAAGCAGTTTATTTAATTTACAAACATAAGTAAAACAATATTTTGTTTGTGATAGAGAGGAAAATGGTTGACTGGAAGATGGTAATGAAGGTTACATTTTGTCTGGGGGTTATATTAATAACACTAAATAAGGTTAAGTTATTTATTATAAATGGCGATGTTTCGGCCTACGGTGCGGCTGCTTCTCCTTCTTTTTGCCCTGAAGATGGCCTAAACTGTAGGCCGAAATGCCGGCACTTATAATAAATAATTTAACCTTATTTAGTGTTATTAATGACTGCAGCTCTATGTATCCTTCAACATTTTGTTTGGTTTAGCAAACTTTCGATTTCCTCTAAAACTAAATTGTTTATCAAACTAAAAGCTCATATTTTTCATTCAATGTTATCTTGATCATTATTTTGAAAAATGGATTACCTGAGAGCTGTTTTGTAATTCTATAAGAAAAGATTTTAAAGCTTGATTCAGTTTTGGTTACTATGGCGACTAAAAGTAGGTATTTTTCGATTAGATAGTTCAGTTTAGTAAACACATGTCTGACTTATTATGTCGCCTTTATTCTTACATAATTATAATGCTATTAAGGAACAAGAACGTTAATGGTATCGAAAATCGAATAAATTATTAAAATATATCGCAACAGTGTTGAATCGAGCTTTATCACCTTTCAAATAAATACTTATTTATGACTTAATGTTAAACAAACAAAATATATTTCCCAACATATAGTTTACTTTCAACAAATACAAAAGAAATTCTTAATTAATAAAGTATTTTTTAAATTAAATAAATTATTTAAAAAAGGCAGTGTATGATTGAGCATTCTCAAATAAAAAATGAACTCATAAAAAAAAAAAAAAAACCATTGGAGAGGACTTGATTGGAAAATTATACAATTTTTGGCATTTATATCACTAGAAATACTTAAAAATATATAATGTACAGAATAAACAGTATTGAAAGCTATAATTCATGTTTTCCAATACAATTACTATTATTAAGCATAAGAATATCGAATTATTCATAACAAACAATTTTATGTTTTATACATACATACACAAAGCTTACATGTTAATGCTTTTTATGTTAACTATTACAAATGACGGTTTATGTATCATGGATAAATAAGTCAAAGTATGGCTTTACACAGTTCTGTCAAAATTAAATCAATTTTATTTTGGAAAAGCGCTGGGCTGCTTAATCTATAATAGTGGAAGCCTAAATACAATAATGATGAGGAAATGACTGACTCGGATTATCTCGAGGAATATTGAAAATGGTAACGGGGTCCAGTCAATGAATTTAACACTAATAACAATAAATAATAAAATTTATCAAGGTATAGAAAATATATCAAATGTAATGATAAAAGGGAGATGGTGTTTTTTGAGTGTCTATATCGAATGGAGGACAGTAGATTGGCCAATAAGATTTCCAAATATATAATAGAATAAAAATAAGAGAGAAAGAAATAACATAAAAACAGAAGAAATAAATGACAGAGAAACTTTTCTGAAAAAGTTATACAAAATGGAAGGATTCCGAGAGAGAACAGTGATAAAACTGTGTTTAAAAAAAAATCACATTTAAAAGCTCACTAACTGATGATAACATATTTGACTTCTAACACATACAGGCATTTTTACATGTATACATATATAAGCCAAGTCTTATACAACTTATTATACAAACATTTCATAATTAAGCTTAATTACTAGTGACTAATACAAATATTACAATACAATAATTACAACTAAATATTCATCACAATACATTTTTTATATAAAAAGTACAATATTTCATTGCTATCAGTATTATATTATTAATGCCTCACACTATGTTTATTATACATGGCAGTTTAAATGACTATCTTTGAAATTTCATCCCAAAAATGTACATAAAAAATGAATGAAATATTTATTTCTCGACTAAATTTCGACGAAAGACATTTTTATCGATTCGTTTACATTTTATATTCCAAGTAAAATATAATTATAATCTCACTTCATTCCTGTTGTATTTACTATTTTCAAATTCTAGTAATTTCTTTATTTAGGTGCTCCAAGATTCTCATAACGATGAATCTTTTGTTTGAATTAGGAGAGTTACTTTTTCATGAAGATACATGAATAAGTTGTCATTGTTTGTTGATTTTTATATTATGCTAAAGTTATAGCATTTTCGAATTTTTTAAGCAATGTAGAGTTTTTTAAGTCACTATTTACTCCTTTAATTTTTTCATTTCTTCTTAAATAACACATTATCCAGTTGCTCGTGAAGTTAACATAATAAACATAACAGAACTGGGAGAACATCAATACAAATAAATCAACAAAAGTAAATTTCATGAGCAATTCTCTCCATCGGGATCTTACATCAAAAGATTAACGATAGTTAGATTAATGCTCCTGTTAGCTCCTACTATCCTAATATAAATCGACAATTTCTATCCCGAATTGACGACTTTCGCTTTAACGAAAGATTAAAGCAGTGACGGAAGAATAGATTATTACAATTTTTTAAAACACATTAGTCGACGATATACACTTCAGGACAAATAAAAGTGTACAGTTGATTTCTTTTACATTTGATTACCGTTATATTTTATTATTATTATTATTATTAACAATTTATTATGAAATAAAGTGTAAACCTTCTTTGTTGGATGTAAATAAACACAAGTAGGAGAAGATGTTGTACAAAGGATTGACTTAGATGCAAACCGAGAAAAATAAAACTGTACATTTATTTTCTTCTTTTAATAACACCGGGCAAATAATATTACTTATCACATTTAATAGTCTATTGTAGATGGCGTCCAGAAGACAGCGAGAGTTGTAACTCAGAAAAAGCTACATATTTTGAAAAATCTGTGCCTTTCTATGAATAAAAGTAATAGAAACGAAAGGGGATACAATAGGCTATTGTATGAATAGTAAAATTATATATCCATTGTTATTAAAAAAAAAAATAAGTTTACACTTTTACTTGTCTCCGTTGTATTTATGTCAATCCTTTCTACATTAACTCACATTTGTGTTTATTTACATAAAACAAAGAATGTAAACATTTAATTTCATAATACATTGTGAAATTATTTTAGTTAATTAAAATGAACTGTACACATTTACTTGTCCCGGAGTGTATATTTTCGCAATTACAAATATTTACAATAAACGATTTTAAATTTCGTCTTACCTCATAATAATATCTATACACGGTAATTACAATCATCAATTATTTTTTTCTCTATGATAACTTCATTGATCTAATTAACCTTTCTAAAAATATTACATAATTTAAAGACTAAAATAATTTCATGTATATTTCTATATTGGTAAAAAATTAATTTACAAAAGAGTTTTATGTTCTATTCTATTATTATATATTATTTAATAAGTTGTGCAAAATTATACAATAAATAGGCATTGTATTTTCTTATAATGAAATTATTTTGACTTAGATTGCTAAAAAGCCAACATAAAATGAAAGCTATTTGGGGTTTAAGCCAAAGAAACGCTTTCTCGACGTGAGCTTATTATTATTAGCTCAGTTTTCTTCATTGTTATCAAACATACAAATTATTTTATCGTTTTACTTTTACCCTATTCAGAGTCAAGGTCTTTCGATGGATGACATCCTTGAGAGAGTCCTCACTTCAGGATAACACCATGTTCCTCGGCATGACTTGGGTGGAGGCGACGGCGAGCTCTAGGTTGAAGCATTCCAATATAGAAGCTCCCACTGAACTTCTCCTTGTCATCATCGACGCCACGATGGTCCACTTATTCTGGTTGATGTCATAGAGTTCGACTGAATTGAGAGAGGAGGATCCGTCGTTGCCTCCTAGAGCTACCAGAACTCCTCCGCAGTTGACAACCTCGTGGGTAGATCTAGAATTTCATTTAAATCTTAATTATAATGTAATGATAAAATTATTTATAGTTAGATAAAGCATTTTGATGCATCAAGTATAGTACCACTTCAACTTTATTCCTAGTAGCTCAACTTTAACATTTTATTTTCATTGTCTTAAAATTATTAATAATTAATTTAGTAAGTATTCAATTGTATCAAAAACTTTTTACTAATATCTGTTTAAGTAAAAGAAGTATTTTTCACTAAAATAGAGCCAAAAACTCAAAAAGAAACACTATTATTTATTATAATGCAATTGGGAAAAACCACAATGCAAAGCCTTATGTTTCAAAATATACACCTACTCACCAGTCGAGGTTTCGCCTATTCAGGCATTATCAAGACACCAAAATCAAAAAGGGGTTATGTGAATCGCATCTCGAAGAAAAAGGTGCAAAACATCCCAACGATCAACAG
Organism: Arma custos; assembly: GCA_037127475.1. NCBI lineage: Eukaryota > Metazoa > Arthropoda > Insecta > Hemiptera > Pentatomidae > Arma > Arma custos. The sequence continues at coordinate 66,583,673 of CM073765.1, read as the reverse complement.
CCCAAACAGGCTCCAAACATGAGACAGCACCCCGCCACCAAGACGTTCAACATACAACTAGTAGAACTAGTACAACTAGAGTTGTATGTTGAACGTCTTGGTGGTGGGGTGCTGTCTCATGTTTGGAGCCTGTTTGGGCTGTTGATCGTTGGGATGTTTTGCACCTTTTTCTTCGAGACGCGATTCACATAACCCCTTTTTGATTTTGGTGTCTTGATAATGCCTGAATAGGCGAAACGTCGACTGGTAAGTAGGTGTATATTTTGAAACATAAGGCTTTGCATTGTGGTTTTTCCCAATTGCATTATAAGAAGTATTTTTCATTGGCTAATTTTAGATAAAATTTATTATTTTATTTATACTGTTACCTAAGTCTTATAAAACAAATTTGTTATAATTAGAATAGGAGCCTTTAACGAATACCCAACACCCCACAGGCTTGAGGCTGCCGTTTTATGCCACATTCGAAGGACGGCATAACGGAGAATTTTTTACCCCCTTATAAACAACATGGAGGAATGAGAACCGCCGATGTTGGATTTAGCAGGTTGTTATGCCAACCACTACACCATAGGTGGCCTCCCCCCTTAAGACGTCTTGATACCTTTGACTAGCTTAGTGTACATTAGACAAGAAGAGGGGTTGAAACTTGAAAAGTAGAAATTTTAGTTATTACAATACTTTCTTTGCAATGTAGAAAGAATTAACAAACAAAGAGAACCTAAAATTATTACAAAGTTAAAACTTATATTATTTTTTTTCTATTGCAATTAATAAAACCTTCGTGAGTGCATGGGCGCTATCGGTTCCCAACAATTGCGCCTGGTGTCGAAGCGCTCCCCGCTGGCCATGCACATCGTCCCGTCATTGCCTCCGATGCAGTACAGAAGCCCGTCCACAGAGGCCACTCCACAGCTAGATCTACGAGAACTCATGCTAGGCATTCCTGTCCATTTGCCCTCGCGAGGGTCAAGGCGTTCCACACTTGCTTGATAATTCGTTGAATCATATCCACCAAGAGCATAAATGCAGTTTTCTGGAAATTTAAAAAAATTAACACCACAACTCAATTAGTCCATTAAACATATTTTATTATATAAAGAAAGAAAAAATGCGCAAAAATGAATTGGGTTAAAACTAATTATGTTGTATTTACTTTGGCTAGCATGTTAATATTAATTTTATTATAAAAAGCATTAATATTTATTAGAAATTATACTACATTATATATTAATGTAGCTATTAAATACAGAATAATAAAAATGCTAGGTAAAGTATATACTACAAAATTAGCAATATCCCTATCCATTTTTGTGCAATACAGATAATTTAGAGAAAGCAATATGAAAATTCGGCTTAGAATTAGTGTTAGACTATTTTTAAGAGGCTACAACTTCATTATCGTTTAAAAAAGCCACCTGTACCAGTACAATCCATGAAGGGCCTTGGGCTCAGAACATGGTAGAGACTGCACTGTTCCAGGACATCGGTAGTAGAGAGAGGTGATTAGTCCTATATAACACTCATATCCCCCTCTATTTTTGGGACTTTATAGAGGCTGGGTAAGCCCGAGGTCCCAAAAGATCCATCCCCGGCTGTTAACAGATTAAATAAAATTTGCAACAGCCGGATTTGAAACCGGGACTTCGGCACAGCAGTTTGGCAGTTTGGCACTCTACCACTGAGCCACTCTGCTCGTTTCATTGTCATTAAAGAGCATTCAATTATAAATTGATACGAGTTTGATCAAGATCATTAGAGCCTTTTTTTCATTATAAATTGTAAAAACATGTAAAATTGATGATACAAAGTTTTCTTTCTGGCGAGGCTATTTTGGTGAATAGTGTTATGGGCTACTGGGTATAAAAATGAATTAAACAATTCCTTAATTAAAGATACTAATATTTATTAACAAATGTGATAAAAGAATACAATTAAATTATTAAACTAATATAACTATACAATCACAATATTCTAAATACTTATTATCTAGGCCTAACTCCTATTTAATTATTACAATAATATAAGATATTACTAATTCTAAATGACTTAACTATTTACATAAATTTGTATGAATATTATAAAACTACACTACAATTTATAACTACTAATTAACACTCACAGTTCACTAGTCCACCGACCGTAAGATTCTCCAAGTATGGCAAACTGACACACAGTAACAAACGGAAACAGTTTATTACACTCGCGAGATTGTCACAGTTCACTGATACAGTTATTACACGAGCTGGTTCAACACTGACTAGTTTATCACACTGACACTCACTTATTACAAATCATCACCGTGCCTGGTCTACTCTAAGACTGACTCGCTCAAGGCGAGGGAGGTATTTAAATAGGCAAACATTCTAAACAAAAAGGATGAAAATTCTAGAATACGGAAGTAGGGGAAGAAATTCTGGGAATGTCTAGAACCTTCTTAATGCCTTTCGACAAAGGACATGTTCCAACAAAGGTTCTAATCCCATCTTAACATCTCCCGCCGACGGCTCAAGGCGCTAATCCCTTGCTTCCGTCTTCCTCTCTGTGACCATAACAATATTAATGTAGCATGGCAGGTAAAATATAAATATAGCGTTGGCTTATCAATAAAAAGGTAACCCTATATAAGATAATTTTCTTAACCTCCCGCCCCCCCCAGCATTTTCTTCCTCGAGGATACTTTAAGATGTATATTTCCATTGAGTTTGGTAACATTTTACTTTTCACAATTAAAATATAAAATACATTCTCTTAATATATATTTCATATGATCAAAAGCAGAAAACTCTGAAATTTCAAACAATTTTTGCTAGTTTAGTCAGACAATTTCGTCTAATTACAATTAATACAATTTTGTCTAATGCGACACTTTGCTGCTTTACTCCTCGTGGATTTAGTCCGGTTTTGTACCTGAAGTTTCCGCTGCATAAAAAGTAAATTTTTGAAAGTTCAGAGATATCTGCTTTTGATCCTGAATTCCTCTTATATAAACAAGTAAAATTAAAATTTTAAATAAATCAAATAATTTTATAATAATTAATAAATGAGCTTGCCTACAACTGCAACCCTGCAATATCTTCTCCTGGTGTTCATCGCAGGACAAGAGCTCCAGACGCCTGTCAAGGGATCGTATCGCTCTAGGCTGCTGAGACATGATGCCCCATCGTAACCTCCGCAAGCGTAAACCAGCCCGTCGAAGCTACAAATCCCTTCACACACATAAACATTTTTCATTTCTTATTCGGATAATTATTCACCATTAATCATTGACAACCTAGCATACACACAAAATATCACAGACCTAAGCAGCTCCTTTTGGTCCCCATCGATGTTATACTTGTCCAAGAATTGGTTTGAGGGTTGTAACTCTCAGCACTTGCCAAGTCAGTAGCACCGTCATATCTATGAGAATTTAAAAGTTATGAAAACTTGAAGTTGAAGTTGGAAAGGAGAATAACCTTGGATACTTACCCACCGACAACGTAAAGCATCCTACCGAGCCCTGTAACACCACTTCTACTCCTTTTGCATATCATCGGAGAGATGGGGAACCACCTATCAGATCTTGGATTGTATACTTCGCATTCGCTGTGGATGGCAAATAAACTCCCTCCACCTGGAAAGTAAAGCAATATCTTTTAAGCAATTCAATATTCAAGTGATTTAGTTTAAACATTTTAAAACTTTAAAAAAAAAAAAAATATTATATTACTCATCTGTTAGCCTGTCAGTTTATTGCTAAATATTGTTATTGATCTCAATAAGTGTACATCTCTATTTTAACCATCTTGACTATAATACAACAGGTATATCTGCAGCCCCGGTGAATAATTGGTTAACCTGAATTTTATCCAACATGAGTAAATTGTACTGAGCGAAGTGGAATCATTTCATTCTCGTAGATATTGATTGAAATGGAATTGTTTTTATATAGACCGTAACGACTTTCTTTTTTATCACAGATCTCGCCCGCCGAGTGCTGATACCTATTGGTGTATACCGAAGGGATTTTAAGCCAACCACCTGTGGGCTCCTTTGTGACTTAACCTCAGTTTATTGTTTTATTTGGCCAAGTAATTGCCTAAATTTTACTTTATCTTAACTTTGCGGTTCAGCAGTAATCATAATACAGTAATTAGTAAACAGCATTGTGTGTAATTTTTTTTTTTTTTTTTTTCAAAATTAATAATTGTTAATCGGTGTTATGGTATACTGTTATTATTGGTTATGTTATAACACATTAATAAAGTAATGCAAAGTGGTTTCTTCGGACTTTTTTTAATTCTCTTAATTTGGACCGTGGACCTAAAACCCACTAACTTGGTCATAAAGATAATAACTCAATTTTAAGCCAAGGCCTGACTTAGCCTGTTATGTATAATGATTTGATTCTGCTTCCTCACTATAATTAACTCATTTTGAACATAATTTGTGAGAATATATGTTTATCAATTCTCCTTCCCAATACATATGTATTAAATAAGATAAAAGGTAAACAATAAATTTTAAATATTGAATAGTTATTTTATATTTCTGATAAAGGTAGACATTTGTACTTTACCTATCGCGAAGACGTAATGCTCGATCCCTTCTGGCCTCCGATGACAGGTCCGCTCGCTGATGAGGAGTGACCTTTGCTCGGGCAGCAAGTGATATTTCATGGCTTCGAGGAGGAGCTCTTTGCACTCCGCGCTGTCCCTCACCAGCACTTCAGTGTCGACGGTAGTCATCAGGAAGTCTCGCGACATCAAAGGAAGCCTCACATGGCTTAAGAGCTAAAACATCAATAAAATAGCTTTTAGCATTTATTAATACAGTGTATATTCACATTAAAAATATTCATATAATTCAATAAATAAATAATGTATTTATTAATAAAAGTATTAAAATATAGAAGGATAGTGATTTAAGGAACAAGGGCAGCTTTAATATATTAAAAATAAATTGATTTAAGGCATTTAAGAGTACTGGAATAGAATAGCCAAAAAAAAAATTTATTCTAGGTTAATATTCCTTAACAATATCACAAACGTATTAAAATAAATAAATATATAGTCCTGGTGAATAAGTGGTTAAGTCGGATTTTCTCTAAAATGAGTTTCTTATACTTAAGTAAGCGGAATCGAGTTATTTTCGAAGTGAATAAGGGGCTCAGTAAGGATTGGCTTGAAATGGAATTGTTGCTTATGTTACTACAATATTCCGAGCCAAAAACTGTGAGGAAACGAATCTGCTTTCCTCTACATAGTTAACTCACTATAAATAAAATTTGATTTAACCACTTATTCACCAGGAAATAATACAGCAATAAAAAGAGGAAGATAATTCTTATGAAAAAATATAATAGAGTTAATAATAAAAAGGACAAGGGAAGACATTTTTTTTTAAGCATAATAATAAACATAAATCTTAAACAAAAACTTAAGCCATTGAAATACCCAACCACCATTACATCAACAGAAAGATAAAAATAATTAAATATCTTAACCCTAGATTGGTAGCGTGAGTCGAAAGGACTCATTGGAGGTACAGTAAAGCCTCCAGTATTGAGGGAGTGGGAGAACAGCCTAAGGCCCCCATATTCCTCAATAAAAATAAAAATAATGTAAAGGAGATAGTTGGGGGTGCAGTCAGTAAGTACACAGAATAAGTGATGAACTTATATTATGTGCCGACGTTTCGACCTACAGTGTAGGTCATCTTCAGGGCTAACAGAGAAACAAACAGAACAAAAAAATATAAAAAATGTACAGTAACAATAATATGGTGACAAGTAATGTAGAAAAATAAAATAGTGGCAGATATGAAGATAGAAAAAGAGCCAGATTATAATAAAATAAAGATATATAGACAGATTTAAAAAATTAATGATAATGAAAAAATTAAAATAGTGAAAGTAATGAATTAAAAAAGTGACAGATATAATAAAATTAAGAGTTACTCAACGGGCGAAGTGGTGGAACAACGGAGAGCAGGAAGATTTTGATTCTGTATTCGTGCACTGCGACGTAAAGGTTGGGAGGAGAAGTTCTGTCGGTGGCCCCGTTTATTGTTCTTCATGTTAATGCATGCATTTTTAAATCTGTCTATATATCTTTATTTTATTATAATCTGGCTCTTTTTCTATCTTCATATCTGCCACTATTTTATTTTTCTACATTACTTGTCACCATATTATTGTTACTGTACATTTTTTATATTTTTTTGTTCTGTTTGTTTCTCTGTTAGCCCTGAAGATGACCTACACTGTAGGTCGAAACGTCGGCACATAATATAAGTTCATCACTTATTCTGTGTACTTATTGACTGCACCCCCCAACTATCTCCTTTACATTAGATCATCCAGTCAACTATTTTCATCTCATACATTCAAAAATAAAAATATATTGTTAATTAAGTTGATATTTATTACTATCCCACTCTCTCAAATAATAATTGAAAGTCAATAACTTTATAATGAGTGAGAATTACTCACGCTACTAACACCGCTACAAAAGGTAACGCTACCAATCTAGGGTTAAATCAAGAGCAGAATTATAACATTCAGAACCTTGATGAGTAATAAAAAAGAGAATATTTTTTTTTCCCAGCCATTGAGTTGAGTACTCTTTAAACCAAAAACTTGGTGATATAAATATTTATTTAAACTATTAATATATGAATTTTATAAACAAATAGATAAAATTTCTGAACCCCAGAGTTGAAGGACACCATTTCATATTTTTGTAATTTTTTTAGGAGAGCCAATTTTGAATGATTAAAATTTGTTTCTTCCTTACTTATATAAACAGCTTTTTAAGAAAATTGTTGACAACGTAATCGGCATTGATGAGTAATTGGAAGTATTTATCATAGCATTTATTTATGAAAATTTACTGAAATATTACTTATTTTGAGGAAATGGGATCTTTACACCCGGGGCACAGTTTATTTAATGTATTATATATATTATCTTAGTATATATTTGATGCGGAGTGAAAAATGGAGTGTTTTTTAGGCTCTGTATGTAAAATAAGGGAAAATCAAGGCAAACAGAAGAGAAATTTAGGATCGAAAAAGAAATTAGGGTGGAAACACTTACTGCCTTCTTGTTACATAAACTTATCAACTTAACCTAACAAACTTATTAAGTTAATATTTAAATTATTTTTGGACTTGAAATTGGTTATATCTAAAGTTTTTCTCTTTATTTACTTATCGGATGAGGAATACAAAGAATTTAATTTAGTTGTCATGGTAACCTACAAATTATTTGTATGTCAGTCAGCTGTTAAGTCATCTTCCACTGAACAAGTTTCAGATTTGCTGCCTATATAATGACAAAGCTGTATAGGCCTAATCAACTCACTGCCTGAACAGTCTTGTGAAAGAAAACTGTCAATAAATAAACATATTTAAGCTAAAAGCTATTCTCGTAGAACTTGGTATTGTACTGGCTTTTAGATTAAACAGCTGATGAATCTAAACATAACCACCTTTTTTGTATAATTTTCTATACTAAGAAAGCTTGTTTAAAATATTAAATCTAACTCTAATATATATAATAATCTAAAACCGTATGGTTTAAAGCTGATGTATATTTTTATTAAGATTATTTAACAATCTATTTGGTATCAAGATAAATTTCTACATACCTTAGCTATGTATTGAACTCTATCCGCTATACAATGCTTGACCCAATTGAGAACTGCCAGAAAAACTTTCTCTTCGGATGCAATGTTGAGTTGGTTGTTTGATATAAGTTCTTCTACCTGATAAATTCATAAATCATGCAATATTTTTTCATGCTCTATTTAATGAAAACTAAATGTAAAAATTATCTTGATTTATTTATTAAGAATTATTTAAAGTTAATATTAAATTGGGATATAATTGATAAGTAACTGCTTAAATGTTAATAAGATCGATTGGAATGCCAATATTCAGTTTTGATGTAATTCCACTGTGTAGGGATGCTCAGTTACAAAGATAAATAATTTGTAGATAAATGGATCTGTCTGGCTTGGATATGAGCCTTGGTAGCTCAGTGGTTAGAGCACCGCACTAGAGATGCGGGCGAACCTGGGTTCGAATCCCGGCCAAGACAAATCTTTTCTCTTCAAAATAAAAATATTTAAAAACAACCACCATCAAAATACAATTAATAAAAAATAATTAAATGTTGATTTAGCAAAGTTATTTATTTGATTTGAGCTGAATAGATTATGAGGATTTGTATAATTTATTTATATAATGGCCCTCAGTCCCAACTAATTTATTTAACAGATGTTCTAATGTATAATAACTATTGCAATAATTTACATCTAAACTCTAAAAAAGCCCTATCTCTAAAATATTGAGAACAGCTGTCCATGCAGGCCTTCTAAATTATGCTAATAAACAAGCATTAATAAGGCTAAAATATCTGAGCTATTAACTGCAATTTTCGGTTTGATTTAAAAAAAAAAAAAAAATCAGAAATATTAATTTTAAAATATATACAGCCTTGGTGAATAAGAGGTTAAGTCAAATTGTCTCCAAAATTATTTAATTGTACTGAGGGAAGCAGAGTTGTGCCATTCTCATGGCGCGTAAGTGGCTAAGTTAGCCCTTGCTTTGAAATGGAGTTATTGCTTTTACTATGACCATGTTTCAAACCAAGGCAATGAGAATGAAACGATTCCGCTTCTCTCAATAAAATTAACTCATTTCGTGAAAATTCAACTTAAACATTTATTCTCCAGAGTCGCAGATATAATCATAAAAGTTTGTAACAATAATATCCCTTCATCTCAAAGGAATGTTAGTAACCACAATAAGATAAATGATTTTTTTTTTGTTCACATGTGTCCATATTTTAGTATGTTCATCATTTCTATTTTGTAATGTTGCAATTACATTCACGAACATTCCAGTTGATCAATCAGCTGTTTCTCATTATAATTTTTTTTTTATAATATAATACATCAGAGTAATGTTACTGTTATTTTTTATAACCTAATATATCAGAGTAATGTTACTGTTATTTCTATAACCTAATATACCAGAGTAATGTTACTGTTATTTTTTATAACCTAATATATCAGAGTAATGTTACTGTTATTTTTATAACCTAATATATCAGAGTAATTATACTGTAATTTTTCATATATTAAATAAACTACAAATATTTTATATAACAGCTATGAAAATGGATTTTATGCTTTTTACTATAAATGTATTTGAATTGTATATATTAAGGTTTAATTAATACTTTTGATTTTCTTATTAGGCTTGTTTAATAATCGTTACTCTGTGATATTTTTATTGATAACCATTAATTTGATACCTCTACAAAAGGCAAGAGAAGAAACTCTTCTGTAGACATGACTTCTTGAAAGTTTTGCAAGGCATACTTATGAGATTTACTATGTAACTCCTTACAGCCATGAGCATCTAAAAAATAAATAATGAAAATAATCTAGATATCCGTTTTAAAAATCATCAACGGCATAATTTTATTGTTTCTGTTGTATTGTTGTAATGATATAAGAAATGCTAATACTATGATGGTAACCTCTTTCAGGTAATACCTGCAAAACTCCTTATACCCAGGCAGTTGGATGGGTGCAATTGTCCCATCAAAAAGTCGCAGCAAGCTTCTCGTACTGTTACTATTTGTAAGAGACTAGAAGCTGGTAACAAAACCTAAAAAATAAATTAATTACTCAAGAAAATAATGATTTTCTTGTAAAATATATAATAGTAATATCTGTAGAATAAACATGTTATAAATACAAAGAACAATGCTGATTTGACTCTAGTTTATGGAATAAAGGCAATACTCCTATATTTAAACAAAAACAAACTTTTTTTTTTAAATGTTGATTAATTTAAACTAAAATATTTTGACTATTTGTTTATTTAAAATCTGTTGTGGAAAAAGTTTTTCAAAACCGGCAGCAAGTTTGAATTAAAAAATAAACCAATAAAGGTTGTAAAGTTAAATATTTGTTTTTATTTTGAAGAGAAAAAATTTGCCCTGGCCGGGATTCGAACCGGTTCGTCCGTCTTTTCGTGACAGCGCTCTAACCATTTGAGCTACCAGGGGTCAGGACAAATTCTTTCTCTTTACCGATCTCATATTCTCATGAATGCATAACAACAACAGTGAATTTACATTAATATTTCTTACAATATTTAATACAATGGAATTATAAGGATTAAAAGAGGTTATTAACTAGTAGTCACTTGTTTGAAAAGATAATTGGTTTTGTAAGTCTTCAAAATTATTGTATAAATGTTATTGATAAAACATACCTGAACATTATCTTCGGTAATGAGTATTCCACCTGTGTAAGAATAATCGACTAACAATTGCAGAGCCATAACATCGACTTCGTGAAGAACGACTTCTCTTGAAAGCCTTTCTGACATATCGCCTGGAAATATTAAATTATATATTTGTAGCTATTAGGTATTATACATGATTTAAGACATAATAAGTATTACAATTTGTAAAAAGTATAATTTTTTCAATTAGAAAATTCAATAGAGTTAAACTATGTGAATCACAGAAATGATTGCATTGATTTCGAAATAGTTGATTGGATATTTAGAAATGTTGAAAATGGTTACACAAAATGAGTATAACTTATTTTATTTGAGGCAACATTTGAGACTATTTCTTGGGCCATTGTCAAAACTGAGAATAAAAGAAAATATTACAGGCTATATAAATAGAAATGATGGGAATGACAAGAACAAAATATAATAAGCAAAAAGTTAAATTGATGATAAATAACAAGAGTTTAATCAAATCTAGAAGATAATAAAGTATATTAAAGTTACGTGAGGAAAGATTTGGTTACAAAATATAATGAATATCATGTTATTGGTGAAAGACCAAATATATTTTAAATCAGTTAATATTAAAATGAATATGAAGGTACGATAGAGTTATATATTAAATTAATTAAATATTAATTATTATAATAAAGAATATAATTAAGGAAAGTGAAGTCAAACAGCAACTAAACAAAAATTAACTGAACAGAATCTATAAAATTCGTTTTTCAGTGTTGCCAACCCACCAACTAATAACTAATATATAATATTTAAAAATTTAGAATTAGATTTTTGTCAAGCAATATTTATAATTAAATATTGTAAAGAGCCGTGACAAAAACAAATAAAATAAAATAATAAATAAATGAATAAGCAAATAAAACTATATATGTCTATTAAGCTGGTTAATAATATCAGTGCCATAATAAATAAAATCAGTGCCTTATGACACAAAGCCAACTTGATAGGAGTGGGTAACTATAGTTAAAAACAAAATTATAAACTATAATTAATTATTAACTAATTAATTGTGGTTAAATTAATTATTATAGAAAATAAAAAATATATATGCTGAAAAATACAAATCTCTTCTACATGATTTATTCAAGCCACAAACTGATGTGACTAATTTCTGCTCAATATGTAAAACCTCTTATTTATATTTTGTATTGAAAAAAAGTATAAGTGCTCAACAAATTATTTTAGTTTTTCACAATATTGGGCAGGCGAGGTTACATAATTAACAAAAAATACATCTGACGTTTGAGCTTCATTAAAAATATTATAAAAAATCATTCATTTATTAAATCATAAATGTACATGTTAAAAAAAAAAGATGTATAAGAAAGTAATTTACAGTTTGCACATTCACGCTCTGAAAAGAAATTTTCAAAAAAGTGTTATTTCATAGATAATATCTAGGTAATTCAGATATAATAAAGAAACTGTAAAAATATTTTTTTTTATGTTGAAGAAATTGGTCCGGGTAAAGGTCACTGAATGAAATTCTCAAGTAATTTGAGAAATATTTATTGATAGCCAACGTTTCGACCTAGGCTGTAGGTCTTCTTCAGGGCTATATGCAAAATATAGACAATATAAGAAAACGGTACAAATATATTAAAACATTTTAAATATAGATAAACCAAAAGAAGGTGAATACAGGCAAAAAAATTGATAAAGATGTACAGTAAGGTAATTATGAAGGTTAAAATACACTTTACATTTTAACCTTCATAATTACTTTACTGTACATCTTTATCAATTTTTTTGCCTGTATTCACCTTCTTTTGGTTTATCTATATTTAAAATGTTTTAATATATTTGTACCGTTTTCTTATATTGTCTGTATTTTGCGTATAGCCCTGAAGAGGACCTACAGCGTAGGTCGAAACGTTGGCTATCAATAAAAATTTCTCAAATTACTTGAGAATTTCATTCAGTGACCTCTACCCGGACCAATTTCTTCAACATACATTATCATAGGTCAACAATTATCATCAATATTTTTTTTTATGTTTTATGAAAACAATGATGAAATTAATTACTTGTCAATCGATCCATAATACAAAATATTTTGAAATTTCTATACCTCGTATGCAAAAAATATAAATAAATAAGATAAAAACATAACAACTTACCATTAAACATGGCATAAAAGTAGGGGCTAGTGGAGGCTAAGACTATACGATGCGCATGAATACTCACGTCACCGACTTTGAGAGTAATATCTGTCATCTGAATCATAATAAAATATTTATTATAAATATTTTAAATAACAAGAAACATAAAAGTTGAGCCAACAAATAATTTCAAACTATATTTATTAAGAATTCAAGAGACCGAAGAAGAAATGAGAGTTTTCTGTAATGAATAGCAAGAAAATCTTCAGTTCATATGAAAACCATTTAATTTTAATTTAGGTATTTCTTGATTTTAGTTTAGATGATTGTTCTGCAGGTTGTTGCTTTGAATTGACTCACAAGTTTTAACCTTTCATTCGTATCCCTTTTAATATTTTCCCAAAATATGAGTTATCATTGAACTTTGGTATGTAAAAAAAGAATGTAACTATGGGAAATGTGTATACTTCGGTAATCATTTCATCTAGAAATGGACATTTCAATAAACATTCATCATCTATATTTTGAAATGTAGAATGTACTGAAGTATACACATTTTCCACATTCACTTCCTCTTTTCCATACTAAAACTCACGATAACTTGTATTTTTGGAAAAGATTAAAAATTAAACAAACAAAAATTTAAGAATTGTAGCTCAAATTGAGGTGACAACCTTCGGAATAGATACCTTAGATTATTTTACAATGTATATGACTGTGTTTTATCCCACAAAAATAAATAAATAAATCTTCTAATTTTTTCCCAGTGAAATCTTTAATTATTAAGTAATATAAAAATATGACTGTTCTATAATAGAATAATAAGTATTCAAACATACTTACTTGAATATTGTGTCGCATTTTATTGATAGCATCGAAGGCTATCTTGCTGTGGTCTGGGCTGTGATGGAAGTGAGTTGTCCTAGCAGGACTGCAAATGTCACTGTTCTCCATTCCTAATAAATTAAATTAAATTTTTATTTATAACCATGAACATTATTATTTCAATATTAGCAGTTATGTAATAAGTATCATATTATGTAATTAAGTATGTTGTAAATATGTAGAAAACTACTAGTCTGCCAAGTAGCAAGCTTTACCAGCTCTATCTTTAAAGCTGCTTTTTATAAATGAGCAACATCTCCAAGAAAACACAGCAATCACTATATCTTTTCTTTTAAATCTCTGTCCGGAATGAATAAAGGTAAAATCAGAAGAAATGAGAAGAAAATGATTCGCTCATTTATAGCAAGAAAATAAACTTGCTAATTTATTGAGAATTATTGCATGTAACAATAATATATAATTATTCTCACATTAGAACATGAGATGTAATTCAAGAATATAACCATTATATTAAATTCAACCATATAAACATATCTGACAAGTCTGTTATTACTTTTAAATTTCCTTACATTACGGTGATAAAGGTAGTTTGGAAAATTGTGCTTTATTCTATTATTATAACTAACCTAGGCTAATAAAATTTGCATTTTACAATCACAAAAAAGGTAGAATTGAATAGAAGGTATTGGCTAAGTTAAACCAATTGCAAAGATATTAGTTCTAATCTGTGATCTCTTGTGATGTATAGTTGTAGCAGTATTTATCAGTAATTATTTTCTTCTTACTTTTTTTTAAAATTTTGTGATAAGTGAAATCTTTTAAGAAGGTATTAATCAAAATGAATAGTGAAATATTTTTCTCCTTTCAGTTTTTAAGAATTAATATGGTCTTGCTTCGGCAGAACATAATATTTATTATGGGAGAGATGCGTAAATGTAATATAATATTTTATAAAATGTGAAATATAAAATTAAATTTACTCATATATCATTCCTTCAAAAGAACAAAACCTAACTAAATCGTACTTAATTACTAAATAAGCCTTCAGTAGCAATTGTATTGGTCAAAGCTTTCTAATTCCGGAATGACATATCTGATATTACATTTCCAATTGTTTTATGGCAATAGTGAAAAAAAATTAAAATGAAAAAAGTTCCGAACTTTTAAAAATTTTCAAATAGTCAATAAAAGAAATTCAAAACCATCATAACAATAGGAATACTTTGCTTTATCAATACACACATTTTTATTTTTTAAACTCACAAGGAACTTTCAAATATCTCTTGAAAAATTACATTTTTTAAGTTACAACATTGTTCTTTTGAAGGAATGATATAAGGACATACTTATATACATATTTACAAGGAAACGATGAATTAAAGAAAATAGCAATTTTTCTTTTCAAATGGCTCAGAAATATGAAGAGGAAAACAAGATTATTATAATATAAATCATGCAGCATGCAAAATTTGACTTATTATTTACAGATGTAACCTTTTTCTACCTTTTGTAATTAGAATTTTGATTTAATACTTGAAATATTTACCTTGACCATAGTTAATTTAATTATGGTAATTTGATATTATTGGAGGTGAGAGTACTCCTCATGAAAATATTATTTAATGTAAATTATCTTTCTTTAAACATTTGGTGATTTTGTAGTTGTAAGGTAGCGAGCGCTGGCTTAGGTAGCGATACCTGGTGGCAGTCGATTGAACTAGGGCCAGCGATTAACTGTCACTATTACAGTATTTTTTTAAAACCAATCTTAAGAAACAGAACGATTAATACATTTTTATTGAACACTATTACTAACGACTGAGGCATTGAAATAATTTTAATATAAAATAATAAAGTTTATGTTCCGTGTTTTATAATAGACTATAATAGAAGATTTAAAATGAGAATTTCAGACCAGTTTTAAACTGTTATTATGATGCATAAATATCAATTTAATAATCTTCAGTAAACAAACTTCAACTTTAAAAAGAAGCTAAAGCCTATAGGCCTATCTGGGGGGGGGGGGAGATATAAACGCAGATGATGAGGCAGTATTTATTATAGACGGTAAATATTTTACTAGGATCAACATACAGCCCTTTAATCACCCCTAAATATTAAGGCCTCGAGTATCTAAAATATCAGAAAATAACAAACAGTCAACAATTCGACAATCAAAGCATCATCAGAAAACACACCAAAGAAGATAAAATAACTGTACTTCGGTGTTAATTTAATCAACAAATGAACGTTTCAACAAACATATATCATCATCTATGCTTCGAAATGTGAGTTGAAACTTTTATTTCTAGATGAAATTATTACCCAAGTGTACTTCATTTATCACTTTCTATATAAACTGGCTCAACCTCACCAAATATTTGTAATCTTCCCTCATAGTTTTTAAAAGATTAAAGTTGCGAAAAAATATAGTACTGTTCAAATTAATGTGACAAACAAGTGATATATTAGAAAAAATAAGAAATGTTCTTTATTGAGGAAAAAATACACAGAAACAATTAGAATTAAGTTTTTTTTAGTACGAGATGTGTGCCCCCCTTAACTTTTAGAACTTCCTGTACACGGTTTGGCATAGAATCAACAAGTTTTTTTTTTTCAATTTTCTGATATTTGCATGTCTTTATGCTCTCATAGTATTTTTCACGAGAGATGCTCAAGATTAGAAGAGCTATGGCAGAATGTGTTTTGTGTCAAGTTTAACTTTTGTCAAAGATGGAAAATGACGTAGGTAGAACAGCTGATTGGGATTTAGCAATTATATCATTGCTCTATAATGATAATGTTTTTATATTAAAATTATACTTTAAAAATTATAATAATTCATAATATTTTTCCATTTTTTAAATTCATATCTTCACATTTTGATTGATTTTAAAGATAATTCTGTGCTAATGGTTCTTAGTAGCAAAATAATGAGTTAAATTTGATACCTGATGTATTTTATTAATTTATGCAAAATAAAAACTTATTTATTACATTCATGCATAACACACATTAGGTGTTGCTTTTCAACGTATACTTTTTGTTGGTCAACTAGATACATGGTTACAAAATCAACATGCTGACCAGAAACTAGTGACTAGAAACCCCTAAATTATACCGGGTCACTTTGATTAATTAATCAACACCTTTACCACCCCAATCTCAAGCCCAGGAGGGTCTTGAGATCACAATGTGGTAAAGAATGTACTGTTTTTAAGCAAACAGTCGAGCAGGGAAGTGATTTTACCGAGGTAATTACTTAGCCACCAGGTTTTCGCCCATTAAGGTGCGTTTACACGTGAGAGGAACTCGCCGAAAGCGCTCTCGAGAGTAAATCGCAGAGCCCTTTACACGGGAGAGTGAAATTCATCCTAGTCCACTCTCGGAGAGCTACTCGCCATGGCAACTCTCGAGAGTACCCTTCAGACCGTTTACACGGGTGATTTCTATTAGTTCTGAGAGTGTCATTTAATTGTAAGCATCTCGCGATTTCAGTTCATTGCTATCAGTTCTAGAGTTATTTCTACTAAACAAATACATTATTTGATGTCTTCAAGGAAAAGAGAAATAGCAGCGGCGGTGTTGATTTTGTGCATGCCAAAGAATTAGGAAAAATTCAAACGAATTGAAGAAGAAACAAAAATGGGTCAGATCTTGGGTCCAAAGACGGAATGATTTAGTTTTAGGCGCTTACCACACATTGACCCGGGAATTGGAACCAGAAGACGCCCAGCAATTTAGAATATTGTGAATTTTAAAATGTACAATTTTTATTGTTTATCTGAAATAAACTTAACTGATTTCTCAAATTGTGGATTTTTTTTCCATTGCATTTGTATCAAAATTTGTGGCTGTTTGTTCAAGAATTGTGTTTTTTTTTAACTCTATTTTTGTAATCACGCCCCTTCATGTCCCAAAGGATTGGGTGAGACTCGTATGCTTCGATGAGCCTGCAAACTTCCTCGTGTATCCATTTTTTTGGTAAAATGAGAGTACTCTCGGGAAGTCAAACTGGAATTGAATGTCTGAGAGTAACTCTCAGAAGCGTTTACACCTTCTACTGTGACGAAAGAGGGGGAACTCTAGGCGAGTTCCCCCTCTACTTTCGGCGAGAACTCCCAGGGCCCTTTACACTTCCGAGTTTTACTCTCGAGAGTAAACCAGCTACTCTCGATAGTTAAAAACTAGCACGTGTACACGCACCTTTAGGAGTAACTGCATTGAGGTTGGGTGAGCCCCTGGTGGAATAAATGATTATGTGCCACAGTCGGATTTAAACCTGGTATAGCGACTCAGTGTACTCCACACAGTAACCTGCTACGCTTAAAATAAAAAATAATTAGTTTTAGTTTATTAATAATTAAAAACAAATTCTTTAATTATTTTTAAACACATTGCTTTCATGGTGTGATATATGATTTAAAAAACATAAAAACAAGCTGAATATTATTGGATAGATGCATTTGATGGACTGCATTTGAACAACACCTGATAATAATAAATTATCAGGTGTCTGCTCCGCAGGTTGCCGCTTCGAGTTAAGTCACAACAAGTTTTAACTTTTCATGCGTTTCCTTTTTAACAATATTCTCGAAAATAAAAGTAATTGTATTACTGAGTTTATATAAGTATATATCCGAGAACCGATTTACATGTGCTGTTTAGGTTACATCTTATCTATACTTCGAAGTTCTTGTTGAAAAGTTAATTTCTTGATAAAACGATTACCGAAATATTCAAATTCCCCTCTTTTTTTCTTCGTAATAAAACTCAGGAATATTTTTATTTTAAAGAATATTAAAAAGGAAACGAATGAAAAGTTAAAATTTGTGACTTACCTCGAAGCGACAACCAGCGGAACCGATACCAATTATCAATAAATTTACAAAGGCTTCCTATTTAGTATGCAATATAATTCAAAAATAAAAAGTAAATTGATAAGACAGGAAGGATTATTCATCAGAAATGACGATCATTTAAAGAGACGTAAGGGTCAATGGCAGTGAGATCTCAAGGTTGAGGTTAAACAAGACAGAACCAATCCTTTAACTGGCAAATTGAAACCATCATTTTACTTTAGAGTGTCGTTGCACTTTGGAGTTCGCCACGATCCAATCTTCTGATAATTATTCCGCAGGTTGTCGCTCCCTGTTGAGCCACAAATTTTTACTTTTCATCCCTTTTAATATTTTCCAAAAATACAAGTTATCATGAGCTTTAGTATGGACAAAATAATATAATCACTTCATCTAAAAATAAACTGTTCTGTTCCAACAAGACTTCTGACTAGTACCGAACTGTCGAATCCGCAGTACGATTTTTTTCTGTTCCTACTAATCCGACTCCGCCTGACAGTTTGATGATATTCAAGCTCGTGTTGGAACAGACCTTCAAAAAAATAGACCAATGTGTTGAAACAAACCTTCAAAATTTCACTAAAACTGATCGTCATTCAATGAAAGTTTTATTGTTATTATCATAGAACCGTACGCCAAAAATAACAACAATAATCAATAATGGAGAAAATTTAATAACTAACACAGATTAAAAAACTGTAATTTCCATTATATTTTAGAAATAATAAAGTAACTTTATTCTGGGAATGAATCCCTTTAGACTAACAAACATGAACAGATAAATAACCATAATAATAAAGAGCCAAGAAAGTAAATAAAATAAATAAAAAGCACGAGTCATGACAATTAAGCAATTAAAGATAATAAATAAATTAATGACAACAATTAAATGCATGAGCTAGCATGCAATAATTTCTTTACAGGTTAGGTTAGGTTTTATTGCTTATAGACGCACAACATCTATGGTCATTAGCGTCTTTCTTCTTTTTGTTCAAATGTTTAATTCATTATTTATTCATTTATCAGCCTCTTTCTTCTTTTGGTTCAATATTTAGTTCTTTATTATTTTTTGGTTTAACTTTTATTTCCATTTAACCAATAATTATTATATTTTACTGAAAATATTATTTTCTTTAAGAAAGGTTATCACTTTGTCTATATTTGCGGCGTTATTTCCCAGGATAGCCGAGGTTTTCCTATCAATCCCCAAGCCATGAAAATATGTTTCATACAGGGGTCAGTCTTCCAAGATGTGGGTGATAGCTGCACCCTGCAACTTCCGCACTTTGGTGGTCCATCTTTCTCAATCAAATATCTGTGCGTCATCCGCGTGTGGCCGATTCTTAGTCTCGTGATGACTACTTCCTCTCTTCCGTTGCTACGGCAAGAACTTTTCCACGGTTTTATTTCCACTTTAATACTTTTCAATTTATTATTTTTCTCAGTTGCCTCCCTCAGCTGTATCTACGTCATGAGTGCTTGGCGTTTTAGATATTGTGAAATGAAATAATTTCTTTACATAATGTATATCGTCTTTACGAAATGTACTAATATACCATTGTTGATTAATTTGTTCATTAAACCTGATTGTTTGTTAGATGAAGTTTATGCTGCATGTTTTTATTTGATGTACCTTCTCCCATCCTAGTTCAATGTTGTATTGTGAAAGTTCCACTTGGTGTATAAATGTTAATCTTAAGACAATTGTTGTCGCTAGTATAATCAATATTACATTTTACATTACATGTTATGTCAATATTACATGTTACATATTACATTCCGCTGATTGTCGCTTCGAGTCGAGTCACAAGTTTTAACTTTCCATTCGTTTCCCTTTTAATATTTAAAAAAAAAAAAACAATTTATCATGAGCTTTAGTATGGAACAGGTTATAGAACAGGAAAATGTAATTATGGGAAATGTTTAGATTTCGGTAATCATTACCGATTTCGGTAATTACACCTGCGGAATAATTACCGAAATTAGTTATTCATTATTGGTTATTATTATTAATATAAACAACCTTTAATAGACAGTTTGGAGTCAGAATAATACCAGCAATAATATTATTAAAAGTTAAAAAATAGTGTATAGTTCTAGTGCATCAGTTTCCTAAATTTACGGTCAATTGGTGTTCATATCAGAAAGCAACCTTGTATGTCTAAGTCATATCGTTCAGTGTAATAATAAATGTAATCTATTTTTATTAATTGTTATTTTTATGGTAATTATTTTTAAATATTTTTTTTTAAGAGAAAAGATTGGCAGAGATTCGAACCCGGGTCGGCTGCTTTTCCGTAGCAATGCTCTAAACCCCGGAGCTACCAGGGGTCATATCCAAGTCAGACAAATCCGTTCTCTTCACAGATCCTCAATCCCCGTGTTCTCGCAGTTTTTGCGCATACATGGGGAAGAATGTTCGTTGCACATTATTTTAATTAGGATCATACATATATACGTCAATATATTATTTATAATTTATTTTTATTAATCGTTATTTTTATGGTAATTATTTTTAAATGTTTTTTCTTCAATTCTTTCAAACAAGTCGCTTACTGTTTTTTAACTCTACGCACTGAGTTATCCTGCCCCACATTTATAACATCACCAAAAATGAAAATCCAGAGAGTATATGATACTTTAATACAATTCCTAGTTATACAAAAATGAAAAAGACATTTACATAAATGTTATAGCCAGATTCTATTCGTGCAGGTTCGTTTAATGAAACACTAATCTTGACTTTTGACTATCCCTAAACATTGCAACAGATTAACCGTAGCAACTCAGCGACTCCGCTTCCTATTGTTACGGGCTACTGAGTATCAAAATGAATTAAACAATTCCTTAATTAAAGATACTAATATTTATTAAAAAATGATAAAAAGGATACAATTAAGCTATTAACAATTAAATTATTAAACTAATATAAACTTATAATAACAATATTCTAAATATTATAATCTAGGCCTAACTCCTATTTAATTATTACAATAATATAAGATATTACTAATTCTAGATAGCTTAACTAGTTACAATAGTTTCTATGAATATTATAAAATTACACTACAATTTATAACTAATAGTTAACACTTTCAGTTCACTAGTCCACCGACCGTAAGATTCTCCAAGTATGACAAACTGACACACAGTAATAAACAGAAACGGTTTATTACACTCACGAGACTGTCACAGTCCACTGATACACTGGTCGGTTCAACACTGCATAGTTTATCACACTGACACTCACTTATCACAGATCTTCACCGTGCGTGGTCTTCTCTCAGATTAATACTGACTCGCTCGAGGCGAGGGAAGTATTTAAATAGGCAAGGCCGAACATTCTAGAACAGTCTCCACTCTTCCGTGTTCTAGAATCTTCTTAATCTCTTTCCGACAAAGCAGTGGCGGATCTACTATGCTGAGAAGGTCCTAATCCTATTTTAACTTCTCCCGCCGACGGATTTAAGCCGCTAATCCCTTGCTTCCGTCCTCCTGTCGGCGACCGTAACACTATTTTATTTTCAAATACTATATAATAAAAGTTTGCAACAAATACATTAAATTTCTCTAACCAAACATTTCTAAGGGAATCACCAACCATGCATGTTAATAAACTACACTAACTACATATTAGACAAGCAATACCTACGAGATGAATGACATATATTAGAGATGACAACTACCTGATAACCTGATAGCCTTGGGGTCAGGCGCGTTGTAGGTGCTCACCATGCGAACAGTTATCACTAATTTACCATTACTTTTCAACATCTGAAAGTTGAATATTATTTTTGATCCATCTTGCGCTGAAATCGGCTTGTCGTATCTCGCCTCTTCAATTCGATTCTTCCAAGAAGTAAATAATAGGTAACTATAAGAAGAAAAAAAAGATAATTTTTCCAAAGCTGTGTCCTTAAACATCTTGTCATGAAAAGAAATGACGAAGGAAAGCTCTCTGAAAAGGTCTATACTAAAAATGAATTAAAATGATTTCGTACATCAAAAGGACTCTGAAACTCTAAAAATGACTAATCATATAAGCTGAAGATAGGAAAATACCACGGGTGAGAAGACATGGTTCATGATAGAAATAAGAAAACTCTAATATTATACAGTCGAACCTCGATATATCGAACCTCGATATAGCGAATTCCTTGATAAATCGAAGTTTTTCTATTCTCCTTGAATCTGCCTATCTTTTCTACGTTATTTTTACCTCTATATATCGAAGGATTGGTTTAGAAGACCTCGGGTACTAGTATGTTTAAGGGCCTGCTTTTTATTTTATTTGCCCGGGCAAATCTTTTCTCTTTAAAATAAAAATATTTAAAAATTAAAGAAATATCATATTTTAGTTACAAATTGTTATTTAATCTTTAAAATAGAAATATTTAAAATATGATGTTATGATAAACAATGAAAGCTTTATTTCAAGCAATGCTCATTAAAAAGAACAATATCTTCAAAAATTGCATCAAAATGGTCTCTCATCTCTAACTTCGTTAAATAAAATGGACAATAGTCTCCAAAAGTAATGTACTATTCCTCAACCACGTATTTAATCGAATACCCAGGGTCTTGTTGCATCCTTTTTTCTGGCATCTCCATCTAATTTTATTCCCCACTTGCAGTTTCATATTATGTCCATTTCCACAACGTATTTCCTGCGGAATGACATTCCGCTCCTGAAGAAACCTAACAGCTGATTTTTCATCGTTGACCGTGCGAAAAATTTTCTTCAAATTCCAAGTCATATTTGAAGAAAATAATCAAAAACACATTTACTTTCAATTTGACATAAACAATAACAAAACAATAGAAAGGTTACTATAACAGTAGGAGATGGTTAAGAAAAGTGACACCTGAGCGCGCTGATGTCAGCAGGCCCTTAAACATACTAGTACCAGACCTTGATATATCGAATTTTCCAAGATTCCTTAGCTTACACCGCACCTCTACAAAAGGAAGTTTTTATAGGAAAACCTTTACATATCGAAGTCAATTCGTTAAATATGAACCGTTTAGCCTGAACAGCTCGTTCCGAGAAGCATTGTCATTCTCAGAACGGCCTTTCTTCTCAAGTAATCCTGTAACTCCCCCACTCACATCTGTTTCAGTTTCTGCTAACACTTGTGCAATAGGTTTCGTCTTCTGTCGTACTACGTTAAGTATTGGATGATGCATTGGGCAAAGTGTCGTATTCAGGTATACAAACTACAATTTCCGAATTATTTTTTCCCACATTCAATATGTATCTGTTTTTTTAGTCTATTGTTTTATTGTTAAATAATGACGAAGTATGGTTTTTATTCTAATTGCGTATTTTTTTTCTATCTGCTTTTAGTTATACTTATAGAAATTCTTCATTTCAATATTCCAAAATGGTTATCTTAAGCAATGCAATTGGCGTAGATTGTTTTGTTGTACATACATGTATAATATTTTAATAAAATAGTTACATTTTTTCTATATTACATTGAATATATACATTTTTTTTTTTGAACCTCCTACCTCTATATATCGAAGTCGGTCAAAAATCACCTCAATAAATCGAACCTCGCTATATCGAAATCCTCGATAATTCGAAGTTTCCTCGTTTCCCCTGAGTTTCGATATACCGAGATTCGACTGTATCAATATTCAGAAATAAAATTTAACTTTTGGCTAAAATATGAAGAGAGTATTTTGGTACGATAAATTTACTTCATCAAATTTTCTTCGGTAATAAAAGATGCGAAGGGTAAACATAGGGGCCACATTTGGTGTAGTTATGGCAGAGCAATATACCTGAGTTTCGCAGACCGTCAGGATTCTATAAAGCGAGTAAAAAGCTTTTGGTTTGCGCGTCCTTTGGAGGGTACGTTAAATGGCGGTTCAGATATTCGTTAAAGAACCCTACCGTCATTATACCTGGATAGCCGAAATTAATAGCTCCCACTGTAGCATCGTCCGATTAGCCATAGCAGCATAAAGTGACGTTAAATGAATAAAAAACAAACAAGGCTCTTTATAGAAATGTACTCTATTTGTATTGAAGCTAAGAAAGGTTTATATTAATGTGATATATATTTTGTGTACCAGCCATGTGTGATCATTAAGATAACCAAGATAAGCCAGAGGATACTGGAAAGGTTTATTATGAAGAACGCCTTTTAAAAACACTTCGCTTCCCAATTAAAGGCTTGTTGTATTTATTGATTAGTTAATAAAAAAAACACTTGTGGAGAAACTACCAATCGGTAGCAATCCAATAATGTTCTATAGTAGAAGGTCTCGAGGCCATCTTTTTTTCAGACGCCCCAGAGGGTTATCAGGAATATTAAGGGAAGCAAGTTGAGAGACTAGCGGATTCAAGTGTGTATTTAGCTTGTCATGGAAGGATAGGTATCTAGTTTGGGCCAAATCAGCAACAAATGGGAAATTAAGGTCATGATGGATGAGTTTGTTTGTGACATGATAAGGAGCATTGAGGATTTTGCGAAGGATTTTGGATTGTAAGGATTGGATACGAGATGAATTGGATTGTTTAGTAGAGCCCCAAAGCTCAACTCGGTATGTCCAAATAAGTCTGATAACTGTCATGTAAATAAGTCTTTTGTAATTAATTGGGAGCTTTGAACGTTTGTCCAGTAAATGTTGAAATAGGCGAAAACGTCGAGCAGTTTCTTGTCTTTTCAGTCTTGTATGAGGATTCAATAAAATTAAAAATAATTAAAAGTATTTTTTTCTTTTTTCTTTTGCTATATTTCTGCAGCCCCGGATGGTAAGTAGCTAAGTCGAAGTTTGTGTTAAGTGAGTATGAGGAAAGCGGAATCGTGTCTTTGGCTTGAAATGGAGTTACAATACAAGTATAATAAAAGTTTTCAGTGGCACTTATATTAATTTCTTGTATTACAACTGTGATTGTAATAAATAGTTACAATGTGACTTCACTGATTTGATTTTGGACCAAAAAATCAACAATACCTATACTCACTAACTAGTCCAACTTTCGAATGTGAAAACATGCCATTATCATATTCATTAGACTGAAACGCAATAGGTGAAACACTTATTGTGGCTATGTGTTGGTTACATAGCGTCCTTAAGACACTAGGATATATAGCAATGTAGCAGCTCTGATGAATAAGTGGTTGAGCCGAATTTAGTCCAGAGAGAGTTTGTTCATCCAACGTCACTTTACGCTGCTATGGCTAATCGGACGATGCTACAGTGGGAGCCCTAAATTAGTGCAAAAAAGGGAGAGAGATAACTGTACAGATGGAAGCGGAATCATGACATTTCGTGATTTTTGGCTTGACATTGAGTTATAATATAAGCAATAACTCCATTTCAAGCCAAGGCCGACTTAGCCACTTGTAGATATACTACGTAGGTTCCTAAAGACATTAAGGAATTAGTATTTGAAATATAAAAAATCCTAAAGACATTACAATAATGCATGCCTGACGTACAGTAACAGTATGGAAATTGCATTTTTTCCACATCTGATGGATAATTGGTCGTGGGAGATACGATTTAATTAAACATAACCTAAAATTCGATACAAAATAATACAGATCACACAACTGATCATGTAAAAGATACAATTAAAAAATAAATGGAATTAAAATAATTTTAATACTATAGATATCATGGTTTCTGAAGTTAATGAAACGGTGAAAATTTAATGAAATCCCGTCAATAGCCTTGAGATAGAATGCCTGCCTCCTTGATTGAAAAACTTCTTTAATACGGATTAACTGGGTCAGTAGGTCTGGAGTGACATTCGATATGCCAAAGTCGATTATAATAGTCGACCGGAGACAAAAATCGATCTTGTCATCTTAGAGGGGTTGGCAAACATGGGCGGATCAGGGCACTTTACGTCGCCTCTGTCTCGAGACCACTTAACGATAAGCGTCAATGAACTTTTAGATGCTCTCGTATCAACAAAGATGAATGAATCAATAAATAAAATATAGGTTATATACACTAAATAATCAATATATCACTACCAGCAAAGAATGGCATTGGATTCAGTAGGTGATAGAGACTGTAGGTCCAACGGTTTTGATGTCTATGATCATGTTCAACCACAAGATTTTCTCTTAATTAACCATTTCGGTACGGCGCTCGCCATGCCCACCGCCAGCACTACCAAAATACGAGATTGAGCCAAAACGATGAATCTGTTTGAGATACGGAGAACGGAGATAGTTGGAGGGTGCCGTAAAAAAAAAACCAAATAAGTACCAGACTTATGTTTAGTTAGTGCCGAAGTTTCGACCTACAATGGAGGCCATCTTCAGGGCTATGAGAGAGAAACAAACAGAACCTGATGAATCTGTTTAGTTCATTTAACTAGAGTTCCTCATTTTATATATTTCATATATATATGCATACATGTATTTATGGATGTAATTATGTAATTTTTATATAACTGATATTTGTTTGCGCACAAAGATATGAATTTTTGAAAATGTGGAAATAATTCTAATTGTGCCATTAGTATTAATTCGAATATCTCCCCACTGGGCCATGCTACATTATTATAAATATTTTTATTTTGAAGAGAAAAGATATGTCCAGGGACGGAATTCGAATCCGGGTCTCCCACGTTTCCGTCATGGTGCTCTACCAACTGAGCTATCCTGGTTCGTTCCTCGGTCAGAAAAATCCTTTTCTGGCCTTGGACATTTCTTTTCTCTTCAAAATAAAAATATTTAAAATTATAACAATTAATAAAAAAAATACAATATTTTAATTGACATAGTTTTTTTTTTTATAGAAAAGTCTCCTCTACAACATTTGTAGAGTTGTAAAAAGTTTAGGTAATCATTAACTGCAATTGTAGAACTAAAGTAAAATTATATTTTTTTAATCCAAGTTACAACTTTAAATTCCAACAGTTAAAGGAACTGTATTATACTGTGTAAGTATATTTGCCTATACCTGCAGCCTTGGTGAAAAAATGTTCAAGTCGAATTCTTTTCAAAATGAGTTAATTGTAGTGAGGGAAGCTGAATCAAGTCATTATCATAGCTCATAAGTTGCTAAGTCAGTCCTTGGCTTGAAATGGAGTTATTGCTTATATTATAACTCCTTTTGAAGCCAATGACTACCACACCACTCATGAATGTGGGACCGATCAACTTACTGGAGGAAACTCGCAACGAATGGTCGCAGGATTGATGATCTAGCTCAAGTACTTCTAGGAATAGCGTTGTGGTTTTCCATGTCAATAGCCTCTCGGAGGATCGGTCCAAGGACGGTCTCCTTCGAGGAAATAAAATTAATAGAGGCGCCTTTTGACCTCGAACGGATCTACGCCGATCAGGGTCTATAGTTGAACCTCAGTGTACATCATTGGATAGAATATTGCTCATTTGACCAGAACGGTTGGGAAGCCATTACATTATAATAGAAAATATTGTAGGCAAATAAAGTCTTAATAAGTTATTCAGAATTAGTAATAATTTAATAGAATAAAACTTATAGCCAACGGCGGATCCAGGATTGTTTTCTGGGGGGGCACAACGGGCAGACGGGCAAAAAATCAACAACTTAGAAATAAACTTATAGTATTTATAGAAAGGTTTCAAAGGTTTATTTTTTTAAACACTTTATTGAAACACTACAATCTGCCACTTGTGGGAAATAAGTAATGGTGCTATGCAGCTTACAATCATTCCATAACAAAGCAATGATATAAACAAAATAAAATAAATACATACAGGCGGAAAAATATATACATGTGGTAATAAAAAGAAGTTAATACAAAAATGATAATAAAATAAAGTAAAAAAAAAGTAATAGAAAATATAATAATAATAATAAATAAAAATCAAAGGTTTATTAAAATATCAAAACAATAGTTTCGCTAATGTTATTTCTGTTATTTTATTCATATATTTTAACAACAATCATCAAATGATTTACCAATAAGTATGTACTTTAATGGATTCTCCTCAGTACAAAAAAAACCGTCTGGGAGGCACGTGCCCCCGTTCCCCCCCTGGATCCGCCTATGCTTATAGCTCAATATAGCCAGGGGAAATATTGATTGAAAATCGTGACGTATAAAAAACTTAATCTGTGAATAGCGTGTAGGTTTTACGTTTTAGCCATAAAAAGAACAATTAAGAGTTAGTTCACATTAGGATTGGTATTTTCCTTAGCTGAGATATTTTCGAGTTTATTGACTTTAGGTATTTGTTATTGATAAAAAACGTTGTGAAGGGAGTAAGGTAGCTTAGCGAGTTACTGAGTTCAAGTGTTGCTTTTGCAGAGAAAATCTTTATTTTGTTTCTCTGCTACAATCAACCCTTGGGAACTGAGAGCCCGAACGGAAGAAAGGATTCACCAGTATATAAATGATAAGGTCAGAAAGGATAATCCAGGATAATAGTCGAGTACAATAATGAAGACAATCAAGGATAATATAGAAAAAAGACCGCATTTGTACAATATGCCATGCAGAACATAGCCAAATTATTTACAAAATTTTAAAAGAGTATACAAGATAAAATACAACAACAAAATCACCGGAAGTTTTTATAAGGGAATATTATTTATAAGACGAAGTTACAACTCTAAGTCAGTTATTTATATTGTAACATATGGCAAACAGTTCTTATCTCCTTAAAGTAATGTAATTCATTAATCGAACTATCATCACATGATTTGCCTATAAGTATGTACTGTAATGGATTCTCCACAGTACACAAAAACCCGTCTGGGGGGGGGGGGAAGGGTACGGGGGCACTTGCCCTAACCACCCCCTTAATCCGCCCTTGATGAACATAATAACACTTTGAGAATAGCTGTCTTTAAAAGAAGAAGTTTTGAAATACTTACGGAAGTTCAGATAATTCCAAAGACGAAAGTTTGTGAAAAAGGTCATAAAATGTCTTTTGAGAAGATAGGTGTTAACAGTATAAGAATTACCAGAGTTCAGGCTATAAATAATGAAGGATAACAGTCCATGGCGACCTGCTAAGTCACAAGTACCAAAAATCTTACAGAAATATTTATTTTAAGTTGAAACTGAACAATTCTTCTTTATATATATATATATATATATATATATATATATTAGTATATATAAAGAAGAATTGTTCAGTTTCAACTTATATTAGTATACTAATATATATATATATATATATATATATATATATATATATATATATATATATATATATATATATATATAAATATATATATATATATTTAATATAAAATATAAAAAAAACAGTTAATATAAAAAAAACAAAAGATAAAAAAGTGCAAACAAAATTGTGATGATCTTATAAGGATTTTATTATCTCTGTTCAGGTTATAAAAAACTGTCGGATAACAGTTCCTGCAGACCGGCTAATACACAAGCACCAAAGAATGTTACTATTATATTGAGTCAGAAAGTAATGCTCCCGTAATGAAGCATGGACTTTGATTGTTACTATAAAACACAATTAATCTATTATTTAATTTTGGTGATGAATATTAATTAATAAATATGCATCTATATATTTATTCCTTTAGGCAAAGATTGTTCAGGTTATAAATAATGGCGGATAAAAGTTCCTGCAGACCGACTAATACACAAGTACCAAATAATGTTACCATTAAATTGACTTTTAGGTTATAATAATCAGAAATAATTTCTTCCCTAATGAAGTATTGACTTACAATTACTCTATTAAATAATTTTATTAATAATTATTAAGATACTTTGCATGTGTATGCTTATTCCTACAAATCAAGCCAGTAATACTCCTGGAAGCGGCGGAGCCTTCGAGTAGTTCTAATATTAGCTAGTAAGACTTGCTGTGTGCCTCGACAAGGCCTCGTGTATTGTGGGAATTGTTAGGGTTCGACGACCTTGATGGCAGTGTACTATCGAGCAGGCACTGGGTCGTCTCCCGCGCCCGCCCGATTGTTCCCGCGCCCGCCCTTCCCCGCCAATTACCTCTGCATCGTTTGTACCTGTCGACTTCTCTCTATTCCATTGAACTGATAGGCTCTTGTTTGGGTGCCAGGGTTTTATCGGTACGGGTCGTATCTATGGACAGATAGAGTTCAACGGTTTGGCTGATCAGTTGTTCTAAATATTGGTACTATTAAAACCTAAAATTGGAATGTTAATTTGAAAAATTTTGATGCCATGGTGTGGTGTATGTAGTTTCTTTTGCGTTAGGTTATATTTTTGAACGGTCTTCTCGATGTTGAACAGGCTTTTGACCGAGTCTGGCACCCGTGATTGCTTTGCGATCTTCGTAGAATCCTACCTCCTCCATAACTGTTTATGCAATCCTATATCTCCCACAGGCCATTCAAACCACAATAATATATATTCATTCCTATTTCCTCAATCTGCTGGTGTTCCTCAAGGCAGTATCCAAGGCCCAATCCTCTACAAAATTTATAAAGCCGACATCCCAATACTATCCTTACCACGTATGCGGATGACACATGTCTATTATCAGTCAACACTGACCCAGTTATAGCATCCCGTACTCTTCAATCCCATATCATAGATCTTGAAGAATGGTGTCGAAACTGGAGGATACAAATAAATTCCCAACCAATCCCGTCAAATCACCTTTAGTCTTCGTCGGAAACTAATGACTTCCTGTCCTCCAGTATCCTTTAATAATAACCAACTGACTCCTCTAGGACAGCTCCGATATTTAGGACTGCATCCCTTTTTGGGACAAACGTTTATCTTGAATCCTCATACTAGACTGAAACGTCAAGAAACTGCTCGCCGTTTCAGGCAACTTCAACGCCTACTCTTAAGATTCCAATTAATTACACAAGACTCGTGTACGCGACTATTATCCTAGCTGGACTTACGGAGTAGAGCTTTGGTACTCCATTAAGCCATCGAATTCCTTTCGTATTCAATCTATACTATCCGAAATCTTTCCTAAAATCCTTGAATCCCCGATAATCCTCCGAGACGTCTGAAAATAGGATGGCCTCGTGACCTTCTATGTTGAACTTGTTATTTGAGCACTTCCCGTATAGTGTCAGATCAGTTTCTCTACTTGCTTGTCAGAAACAATTACGTATCATGTATTCTATAATAAATAAATAATACTTTTTTCATTATAATTATATACAAATACTAATTGCAGTAAATAAATTTAAAAAAAATAAACATAAACTGCCACAACTCCAGAGCACTGTTAACTTATAAATTCACGACTCCTGACTCGTAATATCAGAAATGTTATCACTATAGAATATGACTAAAATATAATATGATATAAGTATTATATTATTGGAAAGAATAAGTACACTCAAGTTTCTTCTCATACTATGCACAGTTAATTTAAAACAAGAAAAATAAAAAAATGAATATTTAACATAGGTTAGAAGCATTTTTTTAAAAATGAATTTCTGTAAATAATTATTTGATTATTTAGGTATACTTAGAATAGGGATCAGTAACGAGTGACTGACACTGCAGAGGCTCGGGACCCCCATTTTATAACCCCTCCGAAGGACGGCATAACCAAGGATTTTTTTACTACCTTTTAAAAAATCCTAAGGCCATCTGGCGGACTGCGAACCCTTAAATTTAATTCTTATTCAACATTTGCAACATTTTTTTTTAATTTATTTTAATTTTATTTTTTCATTAATTGTAATAATTTTTAAATATATGTCCAGGGCCGGGATTCGAACCCGGGTCGCCCGCGTCTCTGTCTTGGTGCTCTAACCAATTCAGCTACCCTGGCTCGTAACACGGCCAGACAAATCTTTTTTTTAATCAACGATCACCTGTGGTCTAGTGGTTAGCGTAACAAACTACTAAACCCAAGATCGCGGGTTCGTAGCCCGGCAGGTGGACCTAGGATTTTTTTAAGGGAGTAAAAAATCCTTAGTTACGCCGTCCTTCGGAAGGGACTTTAAACGGGAGTCCCGAGCATGTACAATGTCAGGTACTCGTTTAAAATCCCTATCCTAATTAAACCTGGATAGGCAAAATTTAGAGCTCCCACTGTAGCATCGTCCGATTAGCCATAGTAGCATAAAGTGACGTTAAATGAACAAACAATCTTTTTTTAATTGTTTGAACTATGGACGACCTTCCACATGGTAGTTTTCCTTGCGTTCTTACGTGGTGCGACAAACTAAGTATAACAAGGCATCTTTGGGTTTCCTCCAATAAATAAATATTAATATTGTTTAATATCAATATTTAAACAAATCTGAAGAAATAGATGAGAATTGATGAGCGGAAGATAAAGATAAGGGACTTAAGTGCCGCTAGGGCTGGAAAGGGCTATCTATTTCCGGGACACTTGACCCCGAGCGGAAGAAAGTATTAACCTATTTCTTCCTCCTCTTCCTCTAATCGATTGCTCTAATCAATCGATACATCGGAACAGCTGCCCATCCCTTTTAGCCTTGCGATGTTTAAAAATATTTTAACCTATATCGATAAGTTTAATCCAGTTGAAATATTATTGGTATATATCTGAGGCTACTTGAATAGTTTACAACTTTTATAAAGATGCGTGGAAATCATGGACGTAAGTGTGTTCAGTACATGACAGATACTGCACTGTTTCTAGAACCAAGGTTGTGCATTCGGCCAAGATCATTCACAACCGCCAGATTTTCCCCAATTCAGGTGACTTTATAGAAGCTGAGTGTGCACCAGAAAGGTCTACAGGTTCCACATATAACTAACTCAGCAGCCTCCGTGTAGAAGTTGATCGATGCTGCGATCAATGAGTTTTGGCACACTAATAAGTAAAGGGAGCGGAGTGGCTCAGTGGTAGAGCACTGAGTTGCCATGCCGGAAATCCTGGTTCAAATCCCGCTGCGGGAAAGACTTTTATTTAGTCAGTTTAATAAAACAGCCAGAGATGGATGATATAGGATCTAGCACCCTCCTAGAGCTCACCCAGCCTCTATAAAATACTATAAAAATAGGGTCCCATAATAAGGGGGGAAACGGTTGAGCGTGACATAGGACAATTCACCTCCTTGCAGAACCATGAAACAGTATAGTCTCTACCATGTACTGAACCCCAGACCCATTCATGGGTTGTAGTGGTACAGGTTTAATAAGTAGAACTATATTATTTATTGTCGGCCGACGTTTCGCCTAATCTAACCTAGCATCAAGGCTGAAGAACTAAATAACTAAATCAACCATCCAGTATCAAATACATAAATGACTAGAATCTTAAAATAATAGATCATAAAGAACAAAAGAATAATATATAAAATAATTTATGAAAAAAAATAATTATCTGAATTCTATGAATATATACAAAAACCTCTACCACTACAACCCTTGTGGGTATTTTGATTCCATACTTGGAGGGATCTGTGTCGTTTCTATAACAATGGTCGTGCAGGGAGATGATTTGGTTAATATCATCTTCAACCGCCAGATTTACACCTGATTAGGTGCTCAGGGTGAGCCCCAGGTGATTCTGATTATCCCAAAAGGGTTCATGTATGGCTGTTGAGAGATTAAATAGTAACTACTCAAGTCAGTACTCTGCAGACAGAGCTACCCCGTTCAAAATATTTGTTAATTTTATTAATAAATCTTTATTTATTAATTAAAACTTGAGGAAATGAATTAATAAAGATGGATCTAAGAGAACATGGCGTGAGTTAGGTCACTCGCCTCGAACTGAAGTTCTCTCCCTTATCTTGATGACTCTTAATAAGAAGCAGTTTTCTATTTTACTTCTCATTTTTGCATATTCTTTGAACCAAGTTCAATGAACTCTTTTAAAATCACAGATATCCTCGCGTTCTTCACTCCCGTTTCTTCTCCTCCCTCGGTCAATCTCTGTAACCTCATCTTGTTCCAAACATATAAAACCCTAATCTGTATAAATGAAAAGACATCTGGAGTAAATTGTATGTAAGGAAGTAAGTTAGTCGTTGATATTGTCGTTTTGCGCTGTATGTATAAAAAATACTATAAATTAATTATTACAAAAATAACGTGACGGCTCGATGTAGCCTAGTACTCCTAATATCTGTTCATTCCTGTATTTTATTTCCATGTTGGATAATTTAGAAGGCAGCTTTTACTCATATATAATCATTTTTATTTTATATTTTTATGATGGTGATAATTTTTAAACATTTTTATTTTGAAGAGAAAAGATTTGTCCAGGCAGGGATGCAAACCCGGGTCTCTAGCGCGGTGCTCTAACCGACTGCGCTAAACTGGCTCGTAACACGGCCAGACAAATCCATTCTCTTCACCGATCCTATATCCTCGTGTTCTCGCAATTTTTGCGATGTATACACGGGGAAGATTGTTAATTGAACATTACTTTAATTAAGATCTCTTTGAATTGCGTCAGTTTGATATTGTAATTTATTTTATATTTATATTTTTATGATGGATTTGTCTGGCCGTGTTACGAGCCAGGTTAGCTCAGTCGGTTAGAGCACCACGCTAGAGACGCGGGCGACCCGGATTCGAATTCCGGCCTGGACAAATCTTTTCTCTTAAAAAAATAAAAAGATTTAATAATTATTTTTATTTATAACAGTGGTCTAGTGGTGATCTAAGTTTCGATTTATTAGGACCAGAGTCAAGAGAATTATTAGTTTTATGAAACTAAACTATAATTATCAATATCTGTAAAAGTAAGAAAGGATAACATAACTCAAAAGGTTACACATAATAAAACATATGATTTGAACAGTTGGTAGCCATGGTTACAAGAATCGATCGTCAAACATTTAGAAGTTTGTTGAATCTTGGTAATGTACTATCATTTATATTTATGGTTCTTTTCGTATAAATTGACATATCATTATAATTTATAACATGCCATTATAATCTTCTTGAAGATTGAGTGTTTATATTATCTTAAATAATTTATTGATTGAAATTTGCAACTATATTATAACAAGACAAGTAAATGGCAGGAATGGTACATATTGGTATGAAAGGCAAGTAGAGAAACTACCCAGTGGTATTGGTAGTCAAATAAAATGTTCAACTAAGAAGGTCACGAGGCCATCTTCTTTTCAGACGCCTCGGGGGATTATCGGGAATTGAAGAGGTTGCTAGATTTGAAACTAGAGGGTTTGAGTGGGAATAAAGTTTGTCATGAAGGATTGATATCGGGTTAGGGCCAAATAAACAACAAATGGGACATTAAGGTGATAATGGATTACTTTGTTCGTAACAAAGTAAGGAGTATCGAAGATTTTAAGAAGGGTTTTGGATTGTAAGGATTGAATACGATGGCTTAGTGAAGCCCCAAAGCTCTATTCCGTAAGTCCAGATGGGTCTGATGATTATCAATTAATTAGGAGCTTAGAGCGTTTGTTTATTAAACGTTGAAGTAGCCTGAAACTTCGGTTTTTATTTATTTATATATGTATTATATTTATTTTCAAGACAATCATTATTAAAACTCTTCGAATATCCATTTGCGTATTATTTCATTTGAAGGCTAAATATAGGTCAAATAGTATATAAAAGGCCGTGTATTCCGGGACACTCTCATTTAAACGATCCTCCTTCCAGAACAGAATGAGCCCACTACCTCCTACGTGACTCGCATGGGACTTAATAGAGAAGACACGGCAGAAATACGAAATGTATTAGCGAAAAGATACGATCTTGGTCCTTAGCGGGATTAGATTCGAGAGGAACCGTCTCAAACAGCAAGGACCTAGAATTGGCTTGGAGTGTCGTCTGCTTCACAAGTAGCCACCAATTGCCCGAAAATTAGGGTTACCCACTTTCTAGAATGATTAGTCTTTCTAATCCTAAATAACCGAATAACCTAAATCTAAATTAAATTTGATTTTCTTATACTGTGATTAAAAAAAAAACCTTGTAGGATTACAGTCAACAATAGCTAAACCTTGTATTGGAACAAATCTAAAAAAAATAGTTTAATTTATTTGAAAAAAACTGTAAATATCGAACTAGAATTGATCAAGCCATTCATCTTACAGGTTTATATTAATAGTCATAAAACCATACGTCCAAAATAATAACAAAAAAATAGTATAGCTATTATTTTAAGGTACTAGTATGTTTAAGGGCCTGTTGACATCAGCGCGCTCAGGTGTCACTTACCTCAACTATTTGGACCTTGTCAAGTTATGCATGAATTTTAAATAAATAGGCATTGCCTTTCATTATGGTACAACAGATTTATAGATAGTTAGATAATGGGTCAAATAATGCCTGAATTGAATCGTTGAATGGCTACTTATTAACTTACTAAAGCCCCACTACAATAATTGGTAAAGTCGGATTTTTTCCAGAGAGAGTTAACTGCTCCCAGATAACCGGAATCGTTTTTTTAAAATAATTTATTGATTGAAATTTACAACTATAACAATACAAGTAAATGACAGGAATGGTACATATTGGTATGAAAGGCAAGTAGAGAAACTACCCACTGGTAGTGCTCAAATCAAAGTTCAACTAAGAAGGTCACGTTGCCATCTTCTTTTCAGGCACCTCGGAGGATTATCGGGAATTGAAGAGGAAGCTAGGTTTGAAACTAGAGGGTTTGAGTGGTAATGAAGTTTGCTATGAAAGTATAGATACCGGGTTCGGGCCAAATCAGCAACAAAAGGGACATTAAGGTCGTTATGGATGATTTTATTCTTAACAAAATAAGGAGCATTGAGGATTTTACCAAGGATTTTGGATTGTAAGGATTGGATACGAGAGGAATTCGATGGCTTAGTGGAGCCCCATAGCTCTACTCCGTAAGTCCAAATAGGTCGTATGATGGTCATGTAGATGAGTCTTTTGTAGTTAATTAAAACACTTTAAATTTAAAATAAACTATAAACTTCAAAGAAACATACAAATAAAACAAAAACAACCACAAATTTCCCTTGATACGTAAAGGTTTTATTTCTTACAGCTCATTTTTTTTTTACACAAACGAAGTGCTTCTCACCCGTGATTAGTGCAAAAAAGATTTTTGAATCTGTTAGTGCACAAAAATAACATCGAGTATAACAATTTTAAATTTAGTGCATACGTGGGCTAAAAAAACACAAAAAGTATGTAAAATGTGTAGACGCTTAGGAAAACCTTTGTAGAGATAGCTAACCTTCCTATAATATATACATCAAATACAAAATATATAAACTTGAATTGGTAGCACATAAACACAATAAAAGAAGATCAAAGTAAAATATGCATGCAATACAAAAAATAATATATATATATATATATATATATATATATATATATATATATATATTAAATAGTTCGTTTATGATACATACTGGTGCAGAACAACTGGCAGTTTTCGTGCACAAAAATCCAAACCTTAGTTTACCACGAGCCCCTCCACCTAGGAACAAATAAATAAAATATTATATTTGACAAATAATTTATTATAATAATCATATAGATATCTTAATATTGAAAAGTAAAAAGAGACCTCACATAAATGTTAAGACCGTGGAAAAATTCCAACGAAAAGCCTTAAGTCTCCAAACTAAAACAGAAATGGAAATTATCTGTACAATATTTCGCCCATTCAGGCATCATCAGGGTAGAAAGAGAATAACAGCAAACCAAAACATGAATAATGCACCCAAGAAACATCCCACCACCTCCAAGGCTCAAATGCAACTAATGAATCATAAGGGAGGCTACTCGACCCCAGCTGGATAAGGTTAAATAAAAACAGCTGATAGATACTTCAGAAATTCAAAATTCAATATACACTCACCAAATTTCAAAAAGCACCTCAGGAAAAATAAATAATAGCAAACAACACAAAAACTTAAGAAAAAAGACCATATGAAAAAATGAAAGTAAAATTGCAAGAAAAAAAAAATAATAACATTATCACAATAACATGTGAGTTGCATTTGAGCCTTGGAGGTGGTGGTATGTTTCTTGGATGCATTATTCATATTTTGTTTTGCTGTTATTCTCTTTCTACCCTGAGGTTGCCTGAATGGGCGAAATATTGGACAGATAATTTCTATTTCTGTTTTAGTTTGGAGACTTAAGGCTTTTCGATGGAATTTTTCCAAGGTCTTATCATATAGATATCGTAAATTAAAAAAAAAACTACTACTACAATCCATAATGGATCTTTGGTATAGGCCATGGAGATTGTACTGTTTCTAAGATGGTAAGAGGTTGTGGAGGGAGGTAATTTCTCCGAGATCTCACTTTTTTCTTATTTCTTCCAATTAAGGATACTAACTTTATAGAGGCTGGGTGAGCCCCAGGAGGGTAGATCTGATAGATCCCACGGAATCCATCTCCGGTCACTAACAGTTAAATAAAAGAGATCTGTTGCGAAAAACGCATGCAGATTACTTATTTGATAATTATGATTACATATATGAAATAACTTAATATGATTGAGAATGATTGGAGGAGAAGGTCTTAGTCTTGAAATCGATGAGTCCTGCTTCTCCAAAAGGAAATATAATGTCCCTCAGGAATGGGTGTTCGGAGGCGTATGCAGGGAGACTAGGGAGTGTTTCCTATATTCTGTCCCATCTAGAACAGATGAAACGCTGACTTCTTGCATTAAAGCTGGAACAACAATATATTCTGATTGCTGGAAGGCCTATAAGGGATTAAAGCAAATCGAAGGCATGAGGTATAAACATTACGTTGTTAACCATTCAAAACATTTCGTTGAATTGCACAAAGGTGCTCATGCCAAGAGGGTGGAATCACTTTGGGCTTCAGTCAATCAAGGATTTTTAAACAAGGAATCGTTAACAACTCAATTCCCTTGAATGGCTTTAGATAGATGCCTTAATATTAAAAAATAGATGCTTTTTTTTTTTTTATTTCGTTTATATCCATGTCAGTTGCTGCAGTATTTTCTGTAGGGCTTGTATTGGAGGTTTATTTTACAAATATATATTTACTAGCTTTTGCCCGCGGCTTCGCTCATGTGGAATTTGGTCTGCCACATGAAGTTTCGTGACAGATCATTTTATAAATAAATTTAATATTTTTTTTCAACTATAAGTTACTCGTACATCCGAAATTTCAGATGTCTAACTTCAAAACTGACGGATTCCATACAATCTTTGAACCCCTATTATATTAAAGGAGAAACCCTTGAGGGTGGAATTATCCAAATTTCTTTCTTAAATTATACAAACCTATCTGAAAATTTCAAAATGTTAAGTTCCTGATTTGCCTTTAATTATGTACTATAATGGATTCTCCACAGAACACAAAAAAATATCTGGCACGTGCCACCACGCCCCCCTTAAATCTTTCGCATATATAATATTAGTAGGAAAATTAGATTAGATTTGCCTTTAATTATGTACTATAATGGATTCTCCACAGTACCTAAAAAACTTTCTGCGATAACAAACTGCCCTCTGCGCCCCCCCTCCTAAATAAGCCCTTGCTGTAGCCTATGTGTTATTATGATGTATCACCTATATTATTGTAAAGTTTCATCCAAATCCGTTCGGTAATTTTTGCGTGAAAGAGAGACAAACAAACAAACTTTCACATTTATAATATTAGTAGGATTTCTTAACAGTAATTTTTTTAGCAATTAATTTTTAACTAATTTTCCATGCAACACAAGAGCACTGCCACAGTTCCTAAGCACTTATGATCAACTCAAAATACTACTACAGTAACTATACCGACCCTTATTGTTTGCTGCAATTCAAAAGTGTAGACCAAAATCATTATATAACATCAGATTATAACTTCATTATTTAAGCTTTTTTAATAAAGAACTATAAAACTAAATACGTAACGTTAATGAATGCAGGTAAGTAAATAGGGCTTGAAGTAAATTCGGATGAGATTAAGTATATGATTAGTAGTTATAGTACATAGTTAGTATATGGTTAGTAGTTATAGTACATAGTTAGTATATGGTTAGCTGCAAAAGAACAGTAGGATTTGTGGATATTGTTTTAGGAGGGAATACGTTTGAACATGTCGAGAAGTTTAAGTACTTAGGCTCTCTATGGTAACTATGGCAACTAAGTTAAGTACTTAGGGTCTCTATGGTAACTATGGCAACTAAGGTAAGTACTTAGGGTCTCTATGGTAACTATGGCAACTAAGGTAAGTACTTAGGGTCTCTATGGTAACTATGGCAACTAAGGTAAGTACTTAGGATCTCTATGTTAACTATGGTAACTAAGGTAAGTACTTAGGGTCTCTACGGTAACTATGGCAACTAAGGTAAGTATTTAGGGTATCTATGGTAACTATGGCAACTAAGGTAAGTACTTAGGGTCTCTATGGTAACTGGAAAAAACGAAGTTCAAGAGAAAATAACTAAGCTCGCGTCTTTTGTACCAAAATCTAAAAATCAGAATTTATAAAACCATCTTCGTTCCAACAATCTTTTGGAAGGATGAAACGTGGCCGCGAACGCTGAAGGATGAACAACATCTCAAGGTATCCGAAAATACGGTGTTGCGCAGTATATCCAAAAAAGGATAAGACCACTGGGGAATTTAGGAGATTACATAACGCGGAATTGCAAAACATGCATCCGGTAAATATTATTCAGGTGATAGAGTCCACGATAAGCCTGTGTCGACTGGTAAACGTCTGAAGGTTAGACCGAGACGTAGGTGGGAGGATACTGATAAGAGCGATCTGGCGGATTTGGTTTTGGGTAGTCGTGTGTGGGTGGAAGTTCGTAAGCAGAGAGTTGTCGGCATCGAGCCATCGGGTTCGGTAAACCTTATTATTATTATTATCATAAATAACTTCCTATGATATGGCCAGATAGAGCTCTATGGTTAAGATGAGATATGATAGGGTGACTTTGACGAAGTAGACTTAAGCTTTAAGCCCCTAATGCCCTATTTAAGTGAGATCAATATTATCAATGTTATTTTTATCAAGGCTTCTGACAGAGGCGACATTAATTATATTATCTCTGGCAAGGATATACTGATTCTGCTGAGATAAGCCGTTACTAATGCTTTTAGCATATAAAAGTCAATATGTTAATAAAATATCTTGTGGACGTTATTAAACAAATAGAGAAACACAGATAATTAAAAGTTCAACTTAATGTATTCTCTATTTAGAAAAAAATTCAGATAAGAAATAAGACAAAAATTAAACACTTACTTACTAAAACCAGTTTGGACATATGCACTAAAAATTTATGGAATCGCTAAACAGACTCAGAGAAAACGACTACAAACTTTCCAATCAAAAGTACTCAGACTAGTCACAAAAGCACTCTGGTATGTCAATAACAAAACTCTGCATACTGGCTTAAAAATGCGAACTGTTGATGAACACATGCGAACATACTACAAACGCTTTCAAGAAAAATTACACGGACTCTTAAACCCATTGATAGAACAAATGGCCACTACTGTCATGCCTGAGAACACTTGGAGAAGACTAAAAAGAACGTGGACGAGAGATCTATTACTATAAAAAATTATATAAAAATAGGGAGAGGTACCGCTGGCTACTGTTCATTTTCATCCCTCTCTTGGCATTGTGTATTATTTTACTGTCAGCCAATTTGCTGATTGTCATTGTTTTTATTTGACAGGTGTGAATATATGTATAAAGAGAGAGAAAATACATTAAATATACTACACATATTGGTTATAATACAATGCGTACATGACTATAATTAAAGAATATACAAGGCAATACCGAAAGAACACCTTGACAAATTAGTAATGGTGCTTTTGTTCTTCTAGAATATTCTTAGCGGTACTACAGTACATCTGGAAACTTATACAAATCTCTGTTATAAATAAATATGAAACCAGCCCCATATTCGTGATTTTATTTTTAATATATAATTGATTAATGTTATAAATATCACGGAAAAGAAAAGGGTCCGGGTGAGAGTCTAAAATAAATTTTTAGATAATAAAAACTATTTATTTTATAAAAACTAACCAACGTTTCGGCTCACATTTCAGGGCAGATCGAACTATGAATTATAGTGGAAGAATTCCAACCAAAAAGCCTCAAATTTTCAACAAAAAAATACCTGTCAATATATTTCGCCTATTCACGCATCTTAAGGAGAATAATCAAAAGAAGAATAATCATAAAAGTAGATCAATAAAATAGAGCCAAAAACTCAAAAAGAAACATTATTATTTATTATAATGCAATTGGGAAAAACCACAATACAAAGCCTTATGTTTCAAATCTAGTAATACACACACTTACCAGTCGACGTTTCGCCTATTCAGGTATTATCAAGACACAAAAACAAAAAAGGGTTATGTGAATCACATCTGGAAGAAAAAGGTGCAATACATCCCAACGATCAACAGCCCAAACAGGCTCCAAACATTAGACAGCACCCCACCACCAAGACGCTCAACATAACCCCCATTAACCCCCTTTTTGTTTGGTGTCTTGATAATGCCTGAATAGGCGAATCGTCGAATGGTAAGTGGGTGTATTACTAGATTTGAAACATAAGGCTTTGCATTGTGGTTTTTCCCAATTGCATTATAATAAAAGTAGATCTTAACCTCAAAATGCAGGAAGACACTCAGCAGAGGAAACATCCCACCACCTCCTAGCCCGAAATGCGACTACTAAATAATAAGGAAGGTTACCATACATCGGCTGGAAATTGTTAGATAAAACAGCTGATAAAAAACTAAACAGAAAATAATTAATACACTCACCAACTAAAAAAAGCACAAAGTAAAAAAAGAAATATACAACACAAAAAAAAATGACCATAGAAACCATATAAAATAGGAAAAGTAAACGTGATAGAAGAAAAGGGCATTATCAAGAACCCTGTGGATTCTATTTCACAAAATATATTTATATAGACGAGCAAAACATAGGCGGATCCAGGGGGGGCACGTGTCCCCCCCAGACGGTTTTTTGTGTACTGTGGAGAATCCATCACAGTACATACTTATAGGCAAATCATGTGATGATGGTTGATAAAATATATGAATAAAATAACAGAAATAACAT
Organism: Arma custos; assembly: GCA_037127475.1. Lineage (NCBI taxonomy): Eukaryota > Metazoa > Arthropoda > Insecta > Hemiptera > Pentatomidae > Arma > Arma custos. The sequence continues at coordinate 66,540,612 of CM073765.1, read as the reverse complement.
GAGTGAAACTATTGTTTAGATATTTCAATAAACCTTTGAAACCTTTCTATAAATACTACAAGTTTATTTCTAAGTTATTGTTGATTTTTTGCCCTTTTGCCCGTTGTCCCCCCCCAGGAAAAAATTCTGGATCCGCCCTTGGAGCAAAAGCTCAAAAGGAAAATAAATTATGCATTTTCTATTTAGTTTTTTATCAGCTGTTATTACTTAATCTTTTCCAGGTGTAACCTTCCTCATGATTTAGGCCTTGGAGGTGGTGGGATGTTTCCTCTGATTAGTGCCCCTCCAGTTTAAGGTTAGGATCTATTTTATTTTTTCATTTTCTTTGTTACTATTTCTGTCTTGATGATGCCTGAATGGGTGAATTTTTTTTTATTTATTTCTGATTTTTACATTAGTAAATTACAGAGAGTTTGGTTAGACAGTTACAAAAAAAATAGTACATAAATATAAAAAAGAGTAAACATACAGAAAAAAAAATTGAGATAAGTCTAATAGAAACATTGCAATGAAGATAAAATCAAAAATATGGACAGGAATTTTTATTTCCTGGTTTGTGTTTATAGAGACTTAATACTTTTTGGTTGCAATTTTTCGTACTAATCTCTAAACAAGTATTTTATGCCTCTTTTCAGCTTTTGCTCTTATATATTACTATTAATTATATATGTTATATTACATAAATACTAACTAAAAACGACTGTAAATAATACTGTCTTATTAATTACTACCATTACTGAAACACTATAAGTAATGTTACGGTCGCCGGCAGGAGGACGGAAGCAAGGAGATTAGCGGCTTAAATCCGTCGGCGGGAGAAATTAAAATAGGGTTAGGACCGTTCTAGATCGTCTCCTTTTGTCGAAAAAGGATTAAGAAGATTACAGAATTGTCTGGCCCCTACGTGTTCTAGAATGTTCGGTCTTGCCTATTTAAATACTTCCCTCACCTCGAGCCAGTCAGTCTTAGTCTGAGAGTAGACCAGAGAAGACTAGTGAAGATCTGTGATAAGTGAGTGTCAGTGTGATAAACTAGTCAGTATTGAACCGGCCAGTGCACTAAGTGTATCAGTGAACTGTGACAGTCTCGCGAGTGTAATAAACTGTTTCTCTTTGTTACTGTGTGTCAGTTTGTCATACTTGGAGAATCTTACCGTCGGTGGACTAGTGAACTGTAAGTGTTAATTAGTAGTTAATAATTGTAATAATAATTAGTAGTGTAATTTTATAATATTCATAGAAACTATTGTAACTAGTTAAGCTATCTAGAATTAGTAATATCTTATATTATTGTAATAATTAAATAGGAGTTAGGCCTAGATTATAATATTTAGAATATTGTTATTATAAATTTATCTTAGTCTAATAATGTAATTGTTAATAATTTACTTGTATCCTTTTTATCATTTTGTTAATAAATATTAGTATCTTTAATTAAGGAATTGCTTAATTCATTATAATACCCAGTAGCCCGTAACAGTAATAATTACTAATACTATTAATTAATTTATTAAATTATAGAATAAAATGGCTGTTTATTTAATTAATCCAAACTTCTGACTAATAAGCCCTGATGAAAAATTGCAATGAGGTTCGAAACGTTGGTGCAATATAGCTGCTTACTGTTTTAGATTTTCTTTTTGACTCCACCCGGACTATTTCCTCCTAGATGATATTTACACGGTAAACTAATAATTATTCAAAACCAAACATAGTTGTGTAACATTACTTGTTATTTTCTGTCAATTGTTTAAGTCAGCCACCTAGCCCAATAGTTGTATGCGTTGTCACTTGTTTTGTTGCTTGTCTTCGATCTTGTTTTGTTTTCCTATTTTACTTTTTCAAAAGTTCTGTTATCTTCGACAAATAAAACAGTATTCAATTTCACTCCTGCAAGTTGACTCCTGACATTAATATTCAATTCAATGCAAATCCTTTTCACCTTATAAAGGTCACCGTTTTATTCATATAAAGCTATTCGGTTGAAAAACTATCGAGGCGATATGTGTATCGATGTTTATATTCCTAAATTCCCAACTTATAAAAAATCATAACTAACTCATTAACTAACACTTTTAAATATATAACCTATATCACGACAACCCATAAAGCAGCAGTTCCCAAACTGGGGGGCGCGAGACAAGTTGAACATTAAGTTAAATTTAAGTAGTCTTTATAAAATTCTAAATTAACCGTGATGTTTAGAAAATTGACCACTTTGATATAATGGACAAACCTTCATTTTGGTTAAAATATTTCAAAGTGTATCCTAGCGTATCACGGGAAGCTCTTCGTTTATATTTGCCTTTTTCAAGCACCTATTTGTACGAAAAATCATTTTCAATTTTTGTGGCAATTAAAACAAAGTACTTGATGTATGTATGTATGTATATAAACTTGATGTTGCTAGTGACTTGCGTTGTGCACTTACTAAAACAGCCACGAATAGGCATACTAGTAAGAAAAATGCAAGCCCATCCATCTCACTAACCAGCCTAATCTATTTTTCTCTTATTAATAATTTTTGTATTTTATGAAAACTGATATTGTTGTACCTTATGGCAGTATAAATAAATGTTTTGTTTTCAATGTAATACTTATTTGTTTTTGTTTTGTTTCTAGGCCCACACAATTTATTGTTAAGGGAGGGGGGGCGCGAGAAGCTTCCATTTCAACAAAAGGCGGGCGTGGTACAAATAGTTTGGGGCCCCTGCCACTGGTTTTGAGTTCAGTACATGATAGAAAGGATACTGTTACTAGAACGACGGTTTGGCAGGGAGCTGATTTATCCAAGAACACACTCAATACCCAGGTTTTTCGCCTAATTAAGGATACCCTCTTTACAGAGGTTAGGTGAGTCCCAGAAGGGTCTGTAAATCCCACAGGGACGGTAAGTGGCTGCAGACAGATTAAATAATTTATTACAGCCGGATTTGAACCAGGAATCTTCAGGAAATCTACTCAGCAATCTACATTCTACTTTAGTTATCAGTTAACCTGCATGTCGGTTTTTTTTTTAAATTTTCAATTTGTTTTAATTCCCATGAAAAAATTGGAGTAAATGTCCGCAAGTTGTCGCTTCGAGTTGAGTAACAAGATTTGACTGTTTACTCGTTTCATTTTTAATATTTTCCTAAAATACAAATTTTTATATTAATTAATCGTAAGTAAGTTATAGGTAAGAGAATTTAATTATCGGTAATGAGTAGATTACGGTAATAATTTCATCAAGAAATAAAAGCTTCAACTAAAATTTCGAAGTGAAAATGATAAATGTGGAAGAAATTGGTCCGGGTAGAGGTCACAATGAATTTCTCGTAGAATTGGAGAAACACTTTATTGATTAGCCAACGTTTTGACCTACTTTGTAGGTCTTCTTCAGGGCTATATGCAAAATACAGACAATATAAGAAAATGGTACAAATATATCAAAACATATTAAATATAAATAAACAAAAGTAAGGTGAATACAGGCAATAAAAATGATAAAGATGTGCAGCAAGGTAAATATGAAGGTTGCTATAAACAACAAAGTGCCAAAAAGGTAGTAACCTACATCATGAAGAATAGGATAATAATAAAACAGAAAGTGTTGAAAAGTAAAAAAATAAGGTGATACAGATAAAAAATAAAAACTGAATATAAAATAGGAATGTGAAATGACAAAAATGATATGGGTAAATGTAGAAAGTGATAAGAATTACGAAATAAAAATTGTAGGTAATAAAAAAGTAAGAAATAAAAATTGTAAAATTATAAAAATCTAGAAACCAAATTGATAAATGCTTGAAAATGATAAAGGTTTGTTGAAACGTTCATTTCTAGATAAAAAGATTACCCAAGTTTAAACATTTCCAATAATCACATTATATTTTCCTTACTAAAACTCATGATTATCTGTATTTTCTGGAAAACATTAAAAGTTAAAACTTGTTGGGATTCAACTCGAAGCGACAACCTGCAAAATAATTACCTTTGGTGGAAGAAATCGATCGATGTTTAAATCCCTTAGTCCACTTAATAAGAAACAGACCCTTCTGGGGCTCATCCAGTATCTTTAAAGTGGATGCCCCCTTCCCATTTTTTGAGAGGGAAATCTGACGGTCAAATGTGAGTCTGGTCACTATACTTCCTTGTGTACTGAACCAACAATATTTAAAACAATATCAGACTTATCATCAACAAGATTATTTTGGCTGCAATCTCATCAGGACCGCATTCTGTTTGATGCCACAAAACCCTCTTCCTCTGAGGCTGGCCAAAACATTATCAATTTATGTTAACGAGAGAGGGAGGGGGGTAATGTGGCACAAATTAGCTGGAAGGTGGCAGGTGAAGTGGCATTCCACCTCAGATTAAATTGCCACCTTCCACCTCCATCCCGTTTCCATCGGCCATCCCTTCCTCAAATTGAATCTGCCTTAAAACCCTTCAAATAATTCTCTCTCTCCTCCATCCCTATTCTGCTCACGGACCGGAAATCGAATTTATTTTTTTCCTTCTTTTTTTTTTTTATAATTTTTCTGAACCTATTAAAAAGATAAGATATTCGGGTTCATTTAAGAGACAAAGTATATATTTGAATGTAATGTCAACAAATTAACTACCCATAGAAAGGAGAAGCATAATTGTATTCTCCGGATAATTCTTCGTTTTTTATTCTTTTGTATCACCATAACCGATGAAGTACGTAGTTGGCACATTGATTTTAACTTTTTTGCTTTGAGATATTTAGCTAGCATTTATGGTATCTTAAATTTATCTATCGTGAGGACATGTGACTTCTCTAACTTTCCTGGAAGGTGGAAAACTGTTTACTTTTAACTTACATTTGTATTTATTTATTTATTTTTCATGTATTTATTGTTACTATTATGTATCTATACACACAGACAGACTGATAAGGTAAGTAGGACAGAGTTAGCTAGACAAAGGACACTAGAGATCTGGAGCAGCGGTGGCATGCCTCTCCGCCATCACCATATCAACCGCAATCTTTCTGTCTGCCTTCCTTAACCTACATATCTCTCTGTCTAATTCAGTCCTATCTTCTAATAGGCATTTTGAATTGCAATTATATAAATAATAATAATTATAATAAAATACCACGAAAGCTCTACCGATACAAACAAAAGAAATATAGTAGTTAATGGATGGCCGCAGAAATCCAAATCCTAATGAGGTACCTACCTATTTTAACAGATTGGGGTCGAACGATTTGTGCCGGTACATTACATATATATATATATATATATATATATATATGTACACACACACACACACACACATACAATTATACTTGTGATTCTCGAGCTTCAGTAAGTTCTTTAAACTTCTTTTTGGCGAAATTTCGAGATGTTCTTATAATCATGCCAAATTGATGAAGAATGGTATTAATTATTAGTTATCAATCAAATACCTTCCAATATTTGCATGTAATATAAATATTGTAATGATTGTGATTGAATTGAATGTATTAAAGTCTTGAAGTCGAAACGTCGCCAAAAAGAAGTTTAAAGTATAATTATCTATAACACTCAAGAAAAGTAGAAACCTAGTAAATATATATATATATATATATATATATATATATATATATATATATATATATATATATATATATATATATATAAAATATGTACTATATAGATGTTTAAACAAAGTTTTTTCTCTTTTCTCTCTCACATCCCAACTCATCCTAATACTATCCTTACCACGTATGCTGATGATACATGTGTATTATCAGTCAACACCAATCCAGTTATTGCATCCCAAAGCCTCCAATCCCATATCACTGATCTTGAAGAATGGTGTCAAAACTGGAGAATTAAAATAAATTCTCAAAAATCGCATCAAATCACTTTTACCTTACGTCGTAAACCAATGACTCCCTGCCCTTCAGTATCCTTTAATAATATCCCTCTGGTGCCTGTAGAACAGATCCGATACTTAGGGTTGCACCTTGACAAACGATTAACCTGAAATCGTCATACAAGACTGAAAAGACAAGAAACCGCTCGACGTTTCAGGCTACTTCAACACTTACTAGACAAAGGCTCTAAGCTCCCAATTAACTACAAAAGACTCGTCTACATGACCATCATACGACCTATTTGGACTTACGGAGTAGAGCTTTGGGGCTCCACTAAGCCATCGAATTCCTCTCGTATCCAATCCTTACAGTCCAAAATCCTTCGTAAAATCCTCAGTGCTCCTTATTTCGTTAAGAATAAAGTCATCCATAACGATTTTAATGTCCCTTTTGTTGCTGATTCGGCCCGAACCCGGTATCTATCCTTTCATAACAAACATCATTACCACTCAAACCCTCTAGTTTCAAACCTAGCTTCCTCTTCAACTCTCGATAATCCTCCGAAGCGTCTGAAAAGAAGATGGCCACGTGACCTCCTTAATTGAACTTTGATTTGAGTACTAACAGTGGGTAGTTTCTCTACTTGTCATTATCATGTCATTATGTATCACTTAGCCTATTTACTTGTTGTATTATTGTAATACAGTTGTAGATATCAATAAATAAATTTAAAAAAAAATTTTTTATTTTATAATCTGTATACAGGAATACTCCTCTACAGATAGAGTTGGAACACAATATTAATTTCAAGATTAAATAATACTAGTGGTTAGTATAACAAACTAATAAGTCCAAGATCGCGGGTTCGTAGCCCGGCAGGTAGCCCTAGGAGTTTTTAAGGGAGTAAAAAATCCTTAGTTACGCTGTCCTTCGGAAGGGACGTTAAACGGGGGTCCCGAGCCTGTACGATGTCAGGTACTCGTTAAAAATCCCTATCCTAATTAAACCTGGATAGGCAACATTTAGAGCTCCCACTGTAGCATCGTCCGATTAGCCATAGCAGCATAAAGTGACGTTAAATGAACAAACAAACAAACAATTTTATTTTATTTCCTTGGAAAGACTAAATTTGAGATAAATCGCTTAAAACACGTAATTATTTTAATTTCGAAATTTGCTGAGCTTAAAAAATAATTAGAAAATTGTTAAATAATTATCCCCCCGAATATAATGACTGTGCTAACACAGCTGTTGAGTTCTTTGTCTTTTGTTTGGATACAATCGACCTTCAATACATTTTTCAAGGTAATTCGTCTAATAGCTAAGATTAACAGAAAAACAGAATCTTTGTTTGAAAAAAAAAAATAATAGTGCAATATTTTGAAAACGGGAATCCATGTAAACAGGAAAAACATGTGTACTGTAGCCATAAGCCATAAAAAAAAAAATGTTTTGAGACGCCAATAAGGTACTAAAAGTATTTATCAGTTTCGTTTTTGTTTTATTTTATTTTTTTAGCTTAAACTAAAGATGATTAATTTCGCAATAATTTTAAGGCTATTTTTGAGTCTTGTAAGACGTACTTAAATTATATTTTTGAAAAAGAAATAAATGTAAATTTTTTTTTCAAATAAAAAGCAATGAAATATAAAGTTTTTTTATTGATGATAATTGTTGACCTATGATAATGTATGTTGAAGACATTGGTCCGGGTTGAGGTCACTGAATGAAATTCTCAAGTAATTTGAGAAAATCTTTATTGATAGCCAACGTTTCGACCTACGCTGTAGGTCTTCTTCAGGGCTATATGCAAAATACAGACAATATAAGAAAACGGTACAAATATATTAAAACATTTTAAATATAGATAAACCAAAAGAAGGTGAATACAGGCAAAAAAATTGATAAAGATGTACAGTAAGGTAATTATGAAGGTTAAAATGTATAAGTGTATACTATAAACTACTAAGTGCCAAAAGGTAGTAACCCACTACCTAAATATATATATATATATATATATATATATATATATATATATATATATATATATATATATATATAAAAGACGGCAAGGATATGGTATTTATGATATTATGATATATATTGATGATTATCATATATATATTTTAGTCCAATATAGCCTGATTGTATTATCACTTACTTTACTTAAAACATACCTATTTTTATACAATTGATATTTTACACTTATATAAAGTCTCTTCTTACATTCTCTTATGCAATTAATATTCTTTACACTAGTATAAAGTATTTTCTACCTATCAATATTAATCTGTATTTTCTAAAATATTTTTTATTTTCATTTTTATTTTATTTTATATAATTCGTTTCTAGATTTTTATAATTTTACAATTTTTATTTCTTCCTTTTTGTATTACCTATAATTTTTAGTGCTTTTATCTGTAATATCTTAATTTTTTAACTGTCAACACTTTCTGTTTTATTATTATTTTCTTCATGATGTGGGTTACTACCTTTTGGCACTTAGTAGTTTATAGTATACACTTATACATTTTAACCTTCATAATTACCTTACTGTACATCTTTATCAATTTTTTTTGCCTGTATTCACCTTCTTTTGGTTTATCTATATTTAAAATGTTTTAATATATTTGTACCGTTTTCTTATATTGTCTGTATTTTGCATATAGCCCTGAAGAAGACCTACAGCATAGGTCGAAACGTTGGCTATCAATAGAGATTTTCTCAAATTACTTGAGAATTTCATTCAGTGACTTCTACCCGGACCAATTTCTTTAACATAAAGGTTTTTTCATTATTAGTGGTCAGCAATAATCTTAAGGTTAATCATATAATTAGAAAGAAAATTGATTAGGGATGATTCCAATTGATATGTTTATTGAAATCTGGAAATATAAAATTTTTGCGATTGCAATTCTTTCTTTCCTGCCTGCAAGGAAGTTCAAACTACGAGTAATTTGGATGTATAAAATGTTACATTGTCTTCAACGTTTTTGTTACGAGCCTAAATCCTTTTTAAGTTAGTCCAATAGGTCGATGGAATGCATCATAATGAACCTCACCAGTTGCAGTCCTCAACTATCGATACACTCGAGGCCTCGAACTCGTGGTAAATATTAATCGTTGCTAAGCAACCAACTGACGATATAGCACCTTATATGAATGAACTCAATTCAATTAGCATACTAATGTGAACGTTGGAAAACAACAGGTTTCTTATCTCATTCATAAAACGTTCGTCTTTTGTTATGATACTCATACCTTATATAACTATGTATATACAGATTATTGTTATAAATATAGCTCCGATTCACCACCTTGCTTCCCACAGCCGGGGATCCTGGAATCCGAAAGCCCGGCTTTGTCTTCAGGGTAGTTGTTTTCGTGTGAAGCTTTATTAATGATATTGTTCCATGTTTTGGGTGGGGTTGTCCCGACGGGATACAACTGAGGTAGTTTTGGTTCCGCTATACCCAGCCTTTATCGGTTTAGATTAATCCAACCACGAGGAGGTACGCATTCCTAAGAGCTTAAACAGGTTGATGTAAAAAATGGACAGGAGATACAGGTTGAGGTCGAATCAAGAAATTTACAAGGAAACAACAGACTTAGAAACTGACGTTAGGGTGCGAAGGATGGACACATGATGAGGACGAATCCTGAAAGACTGAACCATAAAATTATTCAGCGAATCCACTGTCAGAAAAACTTAACAGGATGTTTCAAACAACTTAAGGATGATATGGACCAAGTGGGACTAAAAGACCAAGATTGTTTTGGCAGAGATGATTACAGAAGGACGCTCAAGGTAATAAAGGTTCTTGTGGGAAAAAAGCGAGGGGACTTTGACACGCAAAGCTGATGAAGGACATTTGGAAAAAGAGGAAATAGATGAAGAAGAGCATTAGAGTTAAGATAATCGCGTGGTCTTTAAGGCCTTTTCGTGAAAAAAAAAATTATATATAGCTCTTACGCACTAACACTCGAATAGATAAATATATCTGAGTAGCTGAGGGATACAGCGATGATTTGTCGTACTGAAGGTGCGGGTTCCAGTCCGACTAAGAACGATAATTTATTTAGTCTATCAACAGTCACGGTCTGGAGAAAAAGGTCCGAAGCAAGCTCATTAGCAGGAAAAGAAAGGTCCATCAATATAAAATTCTGATCAGGCCTGTCCTAACATAAGCCTCCCAGACATGGACACTACCCACACAGGATAGAAATAATCCTCCGGTCTTCGAGAGGAAAATCCTTCGAAGAATCTATGGGCCGGTAAGTGGCGAGGAAGGCAGGAGAAGAAGAAGAAAAAAGGAACTCTATGAGCTGCTCCAAGATATAGATGTTGTGACCTTGATTAGGCTAGGACGCCTTTGGTGGGAAGGGCATGTTGCACGGATGAGACCCGATGAAATATATAAAAGAGTCATGGAAGAGGAAATTTATCGTCCAAGAAGAGTCGGACGGCCCAAGCTCCGGTGGATGGATGGAATGGTACGAGGCGAACGAGACCTGCTTGGAGTCCGAAATTGGAAGGCAGCAGCCCAAAACCGAGCCGAATGGCTGAGGCCAGGACCCATCGCAGGGTTGTAGCGCCATCTGATAGATACATCAATTGCCACGGATGGACCCTTTTGTCTTGATTACATTTTTAATTAAGGTAGGAGGGTGGTTGAGAGTTCTTAAGTTCCCAGGTTTAAATCCGGACGTGGGAGATAAATTATTTAACCTGCCAACGACTATTGATGGACCCTGTGTGATTTGGACACCCTCGTGAGACTCACCCAGCCTCTATAAAATGGGTACCCAAAATAAGGGGGGGATCCGGAGGTTAAGCGTGATCTCGGACAAATGACTTCACTGCACAACCATTGTCCAAGGAACAGTACATTCTCTACCACGCACTAAAGCCAAGACTCTTCATGAGTTGTATTAGTACAGTTTTTTTATCACAGAAAATAATAACAAGAAAACATTACTATATATTTTTTGTCAATTTTAATGATTCGTATTAAAAATAATTAACTAAAAGCATTTATTATTATTAAGAGAAAAGATAGGCCCTCGGCCGGGATTCGAACCCGGATCCTCTGTCTTTCGGTGACAGCGGCCTACCATTTGAGCCACCAAGACCGCCTGCCGGCAGAGGACAAATCTTTTCTCTTATTCGATCCCATGCCCTCGTGTTCTCGCAATGTTTGTGATGAATACACTAGAACGAATGTTCTTTGAACATTAATTTAATTTTAGGATCTTATTGACTTACGTCATATTACTGTTTATAATTTTTCATAAAAAATTATAAAAGCATTTATAATTTATTTTTATTTATTGTTCTTTTGATGGTGATTATTTTTAAATCTTTTCTCTTCAAAATAAAAACAAATAAAAGCATTTATGTTTGAGTGGAAAATAGTTGACTGGATAATTCTAGTGATGGATTTAATCGGTGAGGGGGTGCAGTCGACGATAACACAAAAATAAGCCTAACTTATTTTTTTAATCATGCCAAAGTTTCGGCATATCTCAGATCAGTTGACAAGTGTTAGTTTGACAAGTCACCACATCCTCTATTTGCCCTGAAGATGGTCCACATCGCAGGCCGAAACGTTAATAAGTTATGCTTATTTTTATGTTATCATTGACTGCACCCCCTCACCAATTCAATTCATCATTAATCATATATTCATCATATATATATATATATATATATATATATTTTTTTTATTATATATAATGAAATAAATAATAAATATACAATGAAACAGATAGTTTGAGCGATTTTAAAAATGAATATTATAATTTCCTTAAGAGATACCTTTTGCAGAATTAATTTTTATTATATATAATAGTTTCGAATAAAACACATTAAATCAGCTATCGGAAGGATAGGATATTGGCTAAAGTATAGATAAGATAAAAGAAGTGAAGTGGAAACAAGAAGAGGCAAGAAGTTAAGTGAAGTGTTGAAGGGGCCTTGGCACGAAGCCTCTGCAACAACCTTCCATCCGTGTAACCCTAATTGTTATAAAGGGCTATATCGCTAGAAGGTTATAGGTCTATAGTATACTCGTATATACGTATATACACACAAACAAATATATAACGTGTACAAACGAATACAAACAAAATACGCAGTCGTCATCAGTTTCGTATATAATAATAATCAGGCTTATTTATGCTGGGACAAGTCCCTTTAGAATAAAAACATTTTTTTTTTAGATTAATTTATTGATATTTACTAATATGAAGAAATGAGATGAAAAAAAAAAACACTTGTGGAGGAACTACCCATCGGTAGCACTCCAATAAAGTTCTATAGTAGAAGGTCTCGAGGCCATCTTCTTTTCAGACGCCTCGGAGGGTTATCAAGAATAGTATGGGAAGCAAGTTGAGAGACTACATGATTCAAGTGTGTACGGAGCTTGTCATGGAAGATCCTGGGCCACGCATAAGGTATGTTATGTATGTGTCGAAGATCTAATCTAAGAAAATGGTCGACAAAGGAGAAAAAATCCTTTAAATTTGCTGTTCGTACGATATGGAGGAAGCCAAGAAATCACTCCGATGACTGCTACTTTTGCAGTGCCGATATTACTGGCCATAACTCAAAAACAAGAAGGTAATAAGCTACCTAACCTTCCGTCCGCCATCCGACCAATAGGCCACGGTGTTGATTTCCCTGAACCACCAGATGATTTAAATCCTATTCCAACGGAATAGTATATTTTACGTAAGTATTTTCTGATGTACAATCGGAGTTAGATGAACAAGATGATGAAGAATATAGAAAATGCAGAGCCTAAACTGTTCACTCAAAATCGAGCATAACGACTTGGTTAGGGATCTTGGCTTAACGAAAGAAAAAGCTGAATTGCTTGGCTCTAGACTAAAAGAAAAGAACTTGTTGGCGGTTGGAACCAGTATTTATGTGTATAGGAATAGAGAACAACAATTTTCTAAGTTTTTTTGAACAAGAAGGTGATTTCGTGTACTGCACAGACATTCCCGGTGTGATGAAAACTATATACAAAAAAACTAAGGCCAGATTTAGATTCAGCATATAAAAATCTATAAACATCAAATATTAAAGTTAAAAAAGTTTTCAAAAAAAATTTTGTTGTTGGCCTGTGTTATTATATATAGTAACGACTCGGTATTATTACAGTCAATCTGAGAAGGGCCATATAATCTCCTAGCAGGGGGAGTTAAGGACCCATAACTAAACGAGCAAGTAATAGGGAGAGGGTTTAATATCGTAAAACCTGGTTGATGTTCGTTCTGCCCTTATCACATGGTCTCTTCTTGTTCAGTCTAAGGAGGTTATAATCAACCAAGGAGGTTGGTAAACTTGTTGGCTCGCGTCAGCAACATGCTCGAGACTGGCGACACCTAGCGGCCTCTGCATGAGTAATGCAATTTCTAGTAATCAACTTAAGTTAAAAAGGTTAGAATTCCATTAAGAAGATGGCCTCGAGACCTTCTGCTATAGAACTTTATTGAGGTGCTACCGATGGGTAGTTTCTCCACAAGTGTTTTTTTTTTCATGTCATATTGTTCATATTAGCAGATTTACTTGTAATATTATTATAGTTGTAAATATCAATAAACTAATAATAATGACTTAAAACATCTATAATAGGTTCAACTTTTTGTTTCACCTAAAAGATTTGATTTTTAATAGTTAAATGTCGTGTTTTATGAAATGATTGAAAGCACAAATGAACTAAGTATTGATGAACTTAACGATGATATTAATGCTAAAAATGAAAATAAAATTTACTAAGTAAATACAAATACAATGTATAAATAACATAACTATATACTAATTATTATTTCAATTAAATTATTGATATTTCGTATTGAGCTTGTGTAGCCAAGCTAGTTTTGATTAATAAATAAACGACTTAAAAATGTATATAATTATTATTTGCAGTGTCAATATATGTAAGAACCAGACTAATGTTAATATTTTTTTTTTTTTTAATTTATTTATTGATATCTACAATTGTATTACAATAATACAACAAGTAAATAGGCTAAGTGATATATAATGACAAGTAGAGAAATACTTATAAATACTTACTTAGAAATACTTATAATACCTCCAGGTAAATGAAGTACCTATGATGCATGCATATATATTGATTTGTAAGTAAAATGTATATATTGTAAATTTATGTAAATTATGAAATAAATGAGATTTGGAACAAAAAAAAGTAGAGAAACTACCCACTGGTAGTACTCAATTTAAATTTACAAATTGGTAATTTAAATAATTTATATGATTACTTATATAGAACTTTAAAAAATGACACAGTTATTCTTTGAACAGTCTTGGTTTTCACTTCTGTTGGTAGTCCTCATGGCTGCCTATTCAATTTTTTTTTTAAATAAATAAATAAAGCATATTTTAAGATATATCATGCTTGAACTTGAAGTTTTATGGGAATCACAACATAAGTTAAATAAAAAAAAGTTTCACCCTTTTATAGATTTTCTAATGGTTAATAAAACAATTTAAAGAAATAGGAAATTATACAAAAACAACAACACAAAAATACAGACACAAACGAACAAAACACATACTATTATAAATAATATGCATTTTGTATTATATTATACATAAATTTTGTCTTAAGTAAATCCTATGTACTCTCTTTTCTGTTGGTTTTTTAAATTTTACCAACAACAAAAACATTTTAATCAGTAACCGTTGTAATGTGAATTCATTTTCATTGTAAGGGATTATCCCACCAATGTTTTAAAATTTGTACATATTTTACAATAAAATAAAACAAAATATTAAAAAAAAAACAATTTAAATGCCATTTCTACAATAGGAATGATTTGCTTTACCAGTTCCTATTTTTTTAACTCACATGGAAATTTCAAATATTTAATAAATTAATTTATTTTAAAAAATTGTTTTAAGTAGTATTTCAAAAATTGACTTGTAAGTAGTAGAAATATACTTATGTAAAAAATTGAAAATGACTCTATAGATAGTGGAAACGTTTTTTTAAAATAAAGGAGATTTGACTGGAAAAAGGTTTTATCACATTAATAAAATATTACTAATATTTAATCCAGTTGCATCAACGTCAAAATTTGTTTTGTTTTTTAGTTATGGCGTTGTTCTTTTTAAGGAGCGATGTGATAAAAATGAAAGATTTTATTGATCGAGTTACCATTTGGTAATCGCTGTGGATAAAAAACAAAATCGAGTGATTTTTGAAACGAATGTTAACGGGCAATAAAAATTGGATCACGTGTGATATATAGACCGCTGATAACGGATCTAAATATCGAAGGTATTCGAAAAGTTGGAATAAATCGAACGTGGGAACGCCATAGTAAAATGATAGTATTGAGTCAGTATCAGCACAGGGGGGTCACCTGTGGTGTAGTGGTTCAATGCCCAAGATCGCAGGTTCGTAACCAGAGGGAGTCTAAAAATCCTTGGTTATGGCGCCCTTTGAAAGGGACATAAAACAGTGTTTCCGAGCACCATTATTGGGCTAATTTTATTTATAACCATTATTGAACTTTTATTCAAAAATATTCAATTAAAGCATTTAAAACAACCGATTTCTTAATTTTGGACAACTATATGCTAAGTTAAACATGTAACTGTTTGGAAAAAAATATCAGCACGCGCTATCGACAAGACACAACACAGACTTCAATTGTCATCTAGCCTTGCACGGTCAAGGACTCTATCAATGTAGTGTATCAATTACTATTGACCTTATATATATATATATATATATATATATATATATATATATATATATATATATATATATATATATATATACATACATATATATATGTTATTGACCTCAGGAGTAATAAAGATTCATTAATATAATTATTTTTCATAATAGAAACATGGGATTCAACTCTAAGATCACCACAACTGAGATACAGGACACTGATTTGCATTTTAGCAATTAAAAATACAATAATAATGCATTAAAAATAATCATTCCTTTCATTTCCAAAGTTATATGGTCTGATTGGCAGGGAGTTGTTCAATGGTGATTAACAAATGAATATCTTTTTGTATCAGATAAACATGGGGTTTTCCTTAATCGAAGTTTTAATTATATTAATTGAATCATGGTTACATATTTCCTTAAAATTATCACTATTTAGAATAGAAAAATAATTTTATTCTAAGACCAGGTCCCTTAAGAATAACATATGTGTAGTGGTAATAATTCAGGTACAGCTGGTCTGGAGGCTAGGCATTGGCTAGAGGATACATAATAAAACCATATAGTATTTACATATATGTCTAGAAAGTAAATAAAACGAAAAAGTATATATAAAGAACTATATATGACCTAGATGACTACTTGGAGGAATGTTTGGTCTCAACTGGATTTTGTGGTTTCTGTGGTTGACCTTTTCTTTTCGGTATTGGTCGGTCAGTAGACCGCTTTGTCATATCTCTACGGATGTCTTAGAAAACATATTTTTACAGCGTAGTTGGCATCACTAAATGCGTGTATAAATATCTATATAAATAGAGTAGTTCGACAAGGAGATGGACTGTCCCCTGGTTTTTTTTTACTTAAAAAAAACCTACACGAGATTGCTGAAAAGACTGGGTTATAAATGTTTTACGAAGAAACCGGAGTATATAGAACACGAACATAAAAGAAAATTTATGAAAACAAAGGATGGAAATATTAAAAGAGTTGAAGAATTCAAATAGCTCAGGGAATGGATCCAAGGAAATGGAGTGGATAACAATATAGATAGAGAAAGGGTAAAGGAGTTAGAATTTGCGTGAAAATTATCGCAAAACTACTAAAATAAGAAAGCGATATCATTCCAAGCGAAGATTGTACACTATAATAGATTATAGTTTTTAGAACACAAGCAGCATATGGATCAGAGTGCTTAGGACTGAAGAAGAAAGGCGAACTAAGAGGAATAGAGAAAAGAAAGAGAGAGAAATTCTACAGCCTGAGGAAATGAGGAGAAATGAAGATTTGCAGAAAAACACAGATAAAATGAAGAAGACAAGGCTAAAAATGTATGGACATTTAACAAGAATGGATGAAACACGGATTACTAAGAAGATTTTTAATTACGTTAATAAACTGAAGAAAACAATCTGATGGATAGAAGCAGTGGAGGAGGATTCCAATAAAATAGGTGTTACAGAAGAAATAATACGTGACAAGAACCGATAAGGCTTCTGATAGAAAGCGCAATCTATGAAGAAGACAATCCTAAGCCTCGACCGAAGAGTGGACAGATGATCAGAGACGAGCGGTCGGAGAGGGAATGAAGAAGTACTGGGGACATGGCCAAATTCGTAGATCAGAGAAAAAATAGTTAATTATTTGACAAATGAGGAAAGCGCCATTTTATTACACACGAGGGATTTTTACCACACGAGCCCCAGGCGAGTCTGCTAATTAATAGAGGCTGTTATAAGCACTTTTCTCACGTGTTAAATATTACATTTTTCCTGCAACATTTTAAAAATTAAGAAATTAAATGTGAAACTTTAGATTTTTTAAAACTACACTAGCGCTATCTCTTACAATTTTCTATTACTAACCATGCAAATTATAACTCTAGGGCGGCTTACTCATGAGTGAAGTTTCTAATACATTTAAGGTTATATTAAATAATTCTATAAAGTCGCTTCAAAATAAATAAAATCTATCTTGAATTAAATATAAAATAGTTCTAAAATTATTTATTTTAACATTTTAGAAATATAAAATGAATAATTTTATAATACCGTCATTAAACATTTACAATAACAGAGCGCTGATTGTCAAATTCGATCTAGGTGTAATATGATAATAAAATGGTGAAATAAACTGCAACAAAGCTCTCGGAGATAAAACTTAATATGGTAATACTCAACCTATTTACGACGCAAAATCTATTTCCGATATTGGTAATTCAACTTATTGATAACAGATAATATCAATACTTGTGTTCTATTTATCAACGCGGAACTTTATTCCGATTTCACAATATAATATACATTTATATATATATATATATATATATATATATATATATATATATATATAATTTTAGGCTGTTAACTATGTTTAACATCCTTAATTAACTTATTAGTTAATAAAAAATGTTATATTGTTTTTTATTACATATATATTTAATAATATATAGTGATTAATCAAATTAATGCTATTCGGTAGTAGAGTCATACTACTATAATAATAATTAATTTTTTATTATTATTATTTTGATGGTGATTATTTTTAAATATTATTATTTTGAAGAGAAAAGATTTGCCTTGGCCGGGATTCGAACCCGGGTCTTCTTCATCTCTAGCGCGGTCCTCTAACCATCTGAGCTACCAAGGCTCGTAACCAAGTCGGGTTCGAATGTTATAATAATCACCATCAAAAGAATAATGGTTAAAAAAAAATTATAAATATAAAATAGGTCAAACAGATCCTAATTAAAGTAATGTTCAGTGAATCGTATATATGTATATATGTATATATACATATTCAACCCCGAACAGTAGCTATAATAGACTGCGAAGCGTGGCTAAAAATACGAACCCAGGAATGACGAATTGTAATTTGAATATTGAAGTCAATTGTGGCATTTGCGTGATGAAGGGAATGCAAACTGGCAAATACGATCCAGCAATTATGCCACCGGCACTCGCTTTATATCAAACATAATTCATCCACTTTACTTTTAGTTCAACGGCCTCGAGTCAACAGGTATTTATTTCGCAGTATTATTGTTATCGCTACTTGTGTTGTTTTTTTTAATATAGTAAATATAGAAATATATCTCTATTATATAAAAAACCGTTTCTGGCACTTAATAAAATTATAAAATAGCAGTGTAGTAAATAGAAATTAGTAATGACGTCTCTCAGATGAGACGTAAAATGACAAACCCAAGTCTGAGTGAAATCAGGCATTCGTTAAAAATCCTTATTGTAATTAAACCTGGATAGGCAAAATTTAGAGCTCCCACTGTAGCATCGTCCGATTAGCCATAGCAGCATAAAGTGACGTTAAATGAATATAACACAAATTATTGGGTAAGAAATAACTAATAAACATATAATAAAAACAAGAAAAGTGTCCTAAAAATGATAATAACGAGTAAAACTGAGTAAAGAACTGTCGAATACGACCGTAAAAATATTAAAATTTAATTTGACTAGAGAAGAATATCGTAAAATCATTTTGAATATATTATATATTTCTCATATCTCTCTATTATATAAAAAAATCCAGGCGTGTAATAAATTTATAAGACTGCTCTATTGTGGGAGTAGTGTATTACAAAATTCCGATCTATGAAAGGAATATTGTATTCAGATAATGATACAAGTATAGAAAAATTATTGACTTGTGACTTAGCCGGTACCCAAGGACTGTTGTCCGCCATTGTTTATAAGCTGAACACTGAAAGAGATAACGGCGTAAGTTTCGTAAACTTCTTTTTTTTTAATAGTTTTTAAATAACATAACAATTATATAACAATCGACGTTCGAAACAATTTAAGTAGAAAATCGACAATCTTAACATTTATGTATGTCAATATTAATTAATCGAGTCACTTAAGAGATAAAAATTACAACAAAGACAGATCTGCAGTAAATACTCAAGATTTTTTCAGAGAGAGTTTGATAAGAGAAAGGTACGTTTTAAGTGTTTATAATCGACTAACGCGTTAAAATGCTTTGTTATTTCGACTCAACTAATTTCTTTTAGATTAATTATTTTTTTATTAGCATTAATTAACATTACATAAAACATAATTATGAGCAGGGTAGCTCAGAGTTTAAAGCCCCGAGATGCAGTGCTCATAGTCCCGGTTTCGATTCCACTGAGTTAGAAAAATTATTTAATCCTTTAAGACAACTAAATAGACCCTGTGAGATCTTCTTAAATATTTCTACTGTTGCATATTTTTTAATTGAAAATAGTATAGAAATATTCTCTACATATATACTCTACATATTCTATACATATATACATATTCTCTATCATATAATGAACCAACATCCTACAGGAGCTTTAGTGTTGTATGTACAGCGGAGTACATAGAAGGAAATACAATAGAATACAATTTAAATAATAATAGATTTAGGAAAATATATGAATTTGAAGTTTTAATAAAAACCATTTTTTTTTTGCCGATGGCTTCGCTCGCGTGGAATTAGGTCTGCCACTTAATGTTTCGTGACAGATCATTTTAAATAAATTTAATTTTTTTAAACTATAAGTTACTCGTACATCCAAAATTTCAGATGAAACTTCAAAACTGACGGATTCCATACAATCTTTGAACCCCTATTATATTAAAGGGGGAACCCTTGGGGGTGGAATTGTCCAAATTCCTTTCTTAGTGCTCAGTTAAGCTATACCACGAACCTACCTGCGAATTTCAAGATGCTAAGTTCAGTGGTTTCTGCTGTGCGTTGACCGCTGGGTGTTAGTCAATCAGGTTACAGTTTTATATAAACTTCGCATGTGTGATGTGTTGATAAAAGTAGCCTATGTCCTTCCCCAGGCTTGAGATTATCCATATCAAATTTCATCACAGACGGATCAGCACAGCCGTGAAACATACATTGACACTGATTAACAAACAGTACGGACAGAAGTTTACTGTCGTTCGTGTCAGTAAAGGATTATTATGTAATGATATTGAATTTATTGAAAAATATTACTTAGTATACTTTTTTTTCACATCCTTCAAGATTTTATTTACAATATAAATACAAATTTACAATAAATACCTGAGCAAGCATACACACTTTGCCCCCCTTTCACCCCAGAATCTCGGAAATTCTTTCTTATCGGATGCCTACGTCATACAAAGAACACACCTCCAAGTTTCAGGTCTCTACGATCAGCGGATCGTATTGTTACGGGCTACTGGGTATTAAAATGAATTAAACAATTCCTTAATTAAAGAAACTAATATTTATTAACAAAATGATAAGAAGGATACAATTAGACTATTAACAATTAAATTATTGAACTAATATAAATTTATAATAACAATATTCTAAATATTATCATCTAGGCCTAACCCCTATTTAATTATTACAATAATATAAGATTTTACTAATTCTAGATAGCTCAACTAGTTACAATAGTTTCTATGAATATTATAAAATTACACTACAATTTATAACTAATAATTAACACTTACAGTTCACTAGTCCACCGACCGTAAGATTCTTCAAGTATCACAAACTGACACACAGTAACAAACAGAAACAGTTTATTACACTCGCGAGACTGTCACAGTTCACTGATACACTTATTACACGAGCCGGTTCAACACTGACTAGGTTATCACACTGACACTCACTTATTACACTTATCACAGATCTTCACTGGTCTACTCTCAGGCTAAGACTGACTGACTCGAGGTGACGGAAGTCTTTTTATAGAGGTAAGGCCGAACATTCCAGAACTCGAAGGGGCCAGATAATTCTGGAATATTCTTAATCCTTTGCCGACAAAAGAAGACGATCTAGAACCGTCCTAATCCTATTTAAACGTCTCCCGCTGACGGAGTTAAGCCGCTAATCCCCCGCTTCCGCCTTCCTGCCGGCGCCCGCAACACTGCCCCCTCCTTAAAAGTGCTCTGCCCCAGAGCAAGTCCGGAGAAATCGGGCATTTATGAGCTTCTACTGATGGAGACGCACCTTCTTTCCAGGGGTTGAACGTGCACACCAATATGGCAATTCCAGAGTTGGCGAATGTCTGTTCGATCATGTCCCTGACAATCTTCCACTCCAAGCCGTCGTATCCACAGCCCAACTTCGGAATAGCGAGCTTAGTGACACGCAGTCTCAGAAGCTTACTCCGAAGGTCATCGAGGCTTCGCCGCAATGCGTCATATGTCGGCTTCTGATCAGAGGCACGCTTGGTAACCAAGTAAAACAGGTGTCGTCCTTCGTGCGGCTGGTGGAGTGCCTTCCCGACACTTGGTCCTTGGCGTTCCAGCTCCTCAGTTCCGCCGAACTTCTTCCTGAAGACCGTTGCAATCCCTCGAGAAGTCCTCAGATCTTCGGCAACGCAATGGGCCAGAGAATACTCCACTGGTAACGAGAAGATATCTCTGTAGATTACCTGAGTTACTCCACGGGTCCCTGGTACTTTAGTATGACCAACTGAGTTATTTGTCTTGACGTTGTTTAGGTACCTGACCTGCTGGTCTTCTTTCGGGCCGTGGTCTCCTTTGTACGGGGCCAGTCTATTGAAATGGACTACCTTGGGTTTTCCTTTCGGCTGCTTCCTGATCCTATATATGACGTCATTGATCCTCTTGACGATCTCATACGGGCCGTCCCAGGAGTTCTGAAGTTTAGGTGAGTAGCCTCGCCTTCTTCGAGGATCATGTAGCCAGACCAAGTCTCCAGGTTGGTAGCCACCCTTCTCAGCCCTGATGTCGTAACGCTCCTTCATTCTGTCACTGGCTCCCTGGATGTTTGTGCGAACCTTCTCGTGGATATTATCCATTCGCTTCCGTAGATCCGAGACGTACTCCTCTCCGGCAATTTCCTCATCAGGCTTGAAACCGAATTTCAGATCACAAGGCAACCGAAGTTCTCTGCCGAATACCACATTTGCGGGAGTCTGCCCCGTTGCCTCACTGACTGAACTGCGGTACGCCAGCAGGAACAGGTGAAGATACTGGTCCCAGTCTCGCTGATGGTCGGAGATCACTTTGGACAAATATCGACCCATAGTCCTGTTCATGCGCTCCACCATGCCATCGGATTGAGGGTGAAGAGGTGTCGTCCTGGTCTTCCGTATTCCCAGTGCTTCGCACATCCCGGAGAAGACTGCAGACTCGAAGTTTCGTCCCTGGTCAGAGTGAAGTTCCATGGGTACTCCAAACCTACTGACGAGCTGCTTCACCAGTACGTCCGCTACCGTGACTGCTTCCTGATTCGGAAGGGCGTAAGCTTCCACCCACTTGGAAAAGTAGTCCATGGCCACGAGAATATACCGGTTACCTTCATCCGTTACAGGGAAAGGGCCAGCGATGTCAATTGCTATTCTCTCAAACGGTGCTCCCACGTTGTACTTCCTCATTGGGGCCTTCTTTCTTCTTATGGGTCCGTTAGAAGCCGCACAAGTCGCACAACGCCTGCACCAGTCCAACACATCGTCCTTAAGGTTTGCCCAGTAAAAGCGTTCACGTACCTTTTCCAATGTACGGTGAACTCCAAGGTGGCCGCCAGATACTCCGTCATGAAGTTCCCTGAGTACTTCGGGCACTTTACTCTTTGGAACGATGAGCTGAAGTCTGCGCTGACCTCCATCCGTGTTCTCCAATGCCCGTTTCAGCAGCCCGTTGTCCACTAGAATGGAGTCCCATTGGGCCCAGTAAGTCTTTACATTCTTCGACATTGGAGCAACATCCTGCCAGGTTGGTCTTCCTTGCCCTGATAGTTTCCACTGCTTCATTTGTTTCAAGTCCGGGTCCTTGTCCTGCTCTTTTGACACCTCTGCATCCTGCCAACTGTCCATGACCACCGTTGTTCTCAACACTGCTGCCTGCTTCTCTTCTTGTCGAGAGCAATGCCCGCAGTCTTCGCCACAAGGCCTCCTTGAGAGCGCATCCGCATTTCTGTGACTCGTTCCAGCACGATGAGCAGATTCAAAGTCATATTCTTGAAGGCGCTCTATCCACCTCGCCACTTGTCCTTCTGGTGACTTGAATCGTAGCAGCCACATTAGAGCCGCGTGGTCCGTTCTCAGGAGGAATCTTCTGCCATACAGATACTTGTGAAAATGCTCTATTGATTTCACCACTGCCAGAAGCTCCTTCCTTGTGACACAGTAGTTGCGTTCCGGAGCTGAGAGCGCTTTACTGAAATATCCAATGACCTTTTCTTCTCCATCTTGGAGCTGAGAGAGGACGCTTCCAATAGCGGTGTTGCTAGCGTCTGTGTCAAGTATGAACTTGCCCTCGGGACGTGGATAGCTCAGAATAGGAGCACTACTCAACTTCTTCTTCAACTCCTCAAAGGATGCCTGACATTCGTGATCCCAAAGGAACGTCCGTTTTTCCTCGGTAAGCCTGGTAAGAGGTTTTGCAATGTTAGCAAATCCTTTCACGTACCTTCTGTAGTAGGTGCAGAGGCCGAGAAAACTTCTTACTTGGTGCTTATCTCGAGGTACTGGCCAGTCGGTGATCGCTGCAATCTTCTCTGGGTCAACGGCAACCCCGTTGTCTGACACAACATGCCCCAGGTAGTTGACTTGCCTTCGGAAGAGATGACACTTCTTCGGGTTCAATTTTAGGTTCGCTGCACGCAGTCGTTCGAAGACCTTCTCCAGATTGTTCAGATGGTGAGCGAAGGACTTTCCCAGCACAATGATGTCATCTAGGTATACCAGGCAAATTTCCCAAGAGAGACCTCGTAACACGCTTTCCATCAGCCTCTCAAATGTTGCAGGAGCATTGCAAAGTCCGAATGGCATTACTGTAAATTGCCAGAGTCCAGTCCCAATCGAGAACGCTGTCTTCTCTTTATCTTCAGGTTTCAATCCAACCTGCCAATATCCACTGCGGAGATCCAAGGTAGAGAAAAGTTCACACCCCTCTAGGGTGTCCAGCGTATCATCAATCCTGGGGAGCGGATAGCTGTCTTTCTTGGTGACGTTGTTCAGAAGGCGGTAGTCCACGCAGAATCTCGTTGTGCCGTCCTTCTTTTTCACCAGTACAACAGGAGACATCCAGGGGCTACTCGAAGGCTCAATGACACCATCAGTCGCCATCTCCTTGATGATCTTCTCGGCGTCCTCCCGTTTGGCTAACGGCAGCCTCCGCGGGACCTGTCGGATGGGCTTAGAATCCCCGGTGTCAATCCTATGCTGGACGATATCCGTTCTACCCCGTGGCCCTGGGCTGATCTCGAAAACGTCCTGCCATCGGGTAATCATTTTCTTCACTTCCTCGCTCTGTTCAGGCGAGAGTTCCCGGCATGATTCGTCCACAAATCCTGTTAGTTCTGCCGGCAGTCCTCGCAGCTCGGTGGGATGACGTTGCAGCTGACGAACCACTGAGGTAGCGGTTGTACATTCCCCTACTGGTGTTCCTTTGTTCAGCGTTACTGGGAAGCTGTTCAGGTTCATTAGCCGAATCGGAGTGGTACGTCCGACCTTGATGAGAGACCTTGCAACCATTACGCCGCGTCCGATCTCGTGTTCTTCTTGCCTTCCCGGTTCAAGTAGCACACATTGACCCTCAGGTAGAGGCCCTTCGATCGTTCCATGCGCTATTATTTGGCTCCGGGCAGGTAAAGTGGTGTCCTCCAGTAAGCGCACTCGTGCGTAGATGTCCTTTCCCTGCCGGAGGATGACTTCTTCGTCTCCCAGCGTCATCACACCTCTTGCCATATCCAGCTTGATCCCGCATGTGATCATCAAGTCCGTGCCCAATATGACATCTTCATCAATATCTGCCACGAGAGCGCGGTGCTTCAGATGTTGACCCCCGATGATGAAGTAGGCAACTGTCTCCCCGTAGACCTTCGCTGGCTCTCCTGTGGCAGTCCGTAATGTCCAAATCGTTGGCAACATCTTCTCAGCGGGAACTGTCTTTGAGCTCAAGATTGTCTTGGTCGCGCCGGTATCCAGTAGCAGACTTCGCAGCTGCCCGTTCACCTTCCCATCAACGTAGAAGCTGTTCGTTCTGCTCCCTAAAGACGCAACTCTATTGGTCTTCCTGGGACCTCTGACGTAACGAGCTGATAGTTGTTCCATCCCATCAACCCTACTTCGTTCCTGTGGCTTTTCTTGCTTCTTGGATGGACATTTGCTTCTAGGGTGTCCAAGTTGGCCGCAGCTCCAACAGCGTATCTCCTTCTTACGAGTCCTGAGGGCCTCCAAAACCTTTCTCACTATGTCTTCGACGCTAGGGACCACATTAGGCTCCGCTTCTGCTGCTCGAACACGTGCGTGGCCCCGTACTGACTGCCTGACAGCCTCGAACTCCATGGCCTGAGATAATGCGTCGCCTAGAGTTTTTGGCCGGGCGAGCTTCACTGCTTGTTGCGTCTCGGGGTCCCGAAGTCCATCCAGGAATTTGTCGACAGCCAGGCTCTCGTACACATCATCGGTGACCGAGGGGTAGGCATTCCTCACCAGCCGGGCGATATCCGCTTCAAATTCCTGCAGCGTCTCGTTGGTCTTCTGGATCCTGTTTCTCAGCTGTGAGCGATAAAGCTGGTCCATGTGTCGGTGGCCGAAACGCATCTCCAGTCTTCTAATCAGCTCCCCGTAGTTAGACCGCTCTGACAGTGGCATCCCCTGCAGTACTCCCAAGGCGTCTCCACGCAAGGCCAGGCACAAAGCTGAAGCTTGGGTCTCTTTTGACCACCCGTGGATCGAAGCCGCAGTCTCGAAGAGAGTCATGTAGTCCTCCCACGGCGTCTTTCCGTCGAACACTGGAATAGTGTTGTGATTTGGTGGCGTCCCAGCATTGGCGGGCATAATGGTCCTATGAAGGCTGCCCTCGGAGGAACGGTCGGTGTCGTTCGTCGGTGGGTTGCTGATACGTCCCTCGAGAGCTTCTACTCTTAGCCTAAGTTCGTTTTCAATAGAATTCAATTTTTCTCCTAACCTAGATTCTACATTAGCTACCTTATCATTTACATCGACTAATTTATTATCTACATTAGCTACTTTACTATTTACATCGGCTAACTTATTATCTACATTTTCCATTAACTTAGTCTCTAATGTGCCTAACTTGGACTCTAATGTATCCAATAAATCACTTTTTACAGTACCTAATTCATTGCCTAGCTCATTTTTAACATTGCTTAATTCATTACCTAGCTTATTTTCTACATTACTTAACTCATTTTTAACAGTACCTAATTCATTACCTAGCTCATTTTTAACATTGCTTAATTCATTTTTAACAGTACCTAATTCATTTTTAAAAGTTGCAGACAACTTGCTTAAATCAGTTTCAAATAGAACGTCATCTGGATTTTCCCCTAAATCTACAAAAAATTGACGCAAGCGCTCTTGCAGTACACTTTTAGTTCCGGAACAATCAAGATCACGTTCCTCCAATTCACGTTTCAAATCCGCAACTTTTAAATCAATTAATTTAACACTTTTAGAAGCCATTCTTCATACAGTAGCCCAATAATTATAAAATGCAAAATAATAGCAATTACACAATGATCCCACTTCTGACACCAATTTGTTACGGGCTACTGGGTATTAAAATGAATTAAACAATTCCTTAATTAAAGAAACTAATATTTATTAACAAAATGATAAGAAGGATACAATTAGACTATTAACAATTAAATTATTGAACTAATATAAATTTATAATAACAATATTCTAAATATTATCATCTAGGCCTAACCCCTATTTAATTATTACAATAATATAAGATTTTACTAATTCTAGATAGCTCAACTAGTTACAATAGTTTCTATGAATATTATAAAATTACACTACAATTTATAACTAATAATTAACACTTACAGTTCACTAGTCCACCGACCGTAAGATTCTTCAAGTATCACAAACTGACACACAGTAACAAACAGAAACAGTTTATTACACTCGCGAGACTGTCACAGTTCACTGATACACTTATTACACGAGCCGGTTCAACACTGACTAGGTTATCACACTGACACTCACTTATTACACTTATCACAGATCTTCACTGGTCTACTCTCAGGCTAAGACTGACTGACTCGAGGTGACGGAAGTCTTTTTATAGAGGTAAGGCCGAACATTCCAGAACTCGAAGGGGCCAGATAATTCTGGAATATTCTTAATCCTTTGCCGACAAAAGAAGACGATCTAGAACCGTCCTAATCCTATTTAAACGTCTCCCGCTGACGGAGTTAAGCCGCTAATCCCCCGCTTCCGCCTTCCTGCCGGCGCCCGCAACAGTATGATGAAGATCTCTCAGTCAAACAGGACAAAGCAGTTTATATTTATAGATTTCGAAAATGCTTACGATGATACGAACTAAAATTCAGTAATAGATTTTAGTTAAAATTATTATATTCTCCCTTTTGGTTAATTTATCTTCTGTAAGACTGTTAGTACATGGATATATCATTCCAATGATGATGATGCTGTATAGTACTATATCAGAGTGTTGATATAGCACAGAGATAATTGAAGAGATGTAATATACAGAGAGGAAATAGATTAGACTAGCTAAGGCTTCCGTAGCGCTAGCAGACTGCACGCTGTAGCTCACCAGGTCGATATGATTCAAATGTACTCTCTCAATATATATTACGATAAACATTATATATTGATATCAAATATATTATTATTTAAGATAGTAATAACAACAATTGAAGCACTTATTAAATTTGGTTTTAGCTGTCTTCTGGGAAAAAAATTATTCTAAACAAATAAGATTCATATAGACTACCTATTTATATACATATATATATACTTGCTTATGCCCGCGGTTCGCTCGCGTGGAATTTGGTCTGCCACATAAACTTTCGTGAAAGATCATTTTAAATAAATAATTATTTTTTAAAAATATAAGTTATTCATACATCCAAAATATCAGATGTCTAACTTCAAAACTGACGGATTCTATACAACCTTTGAACCCCTATTATATTAAAGGGGAATCCCTTGGGGTGGAATTATCCAAATTTCTTTCTTAAACTATACAAAGAGCCTAACTACAAATTTCAAGATGCTAAATTCCTGATTTACCTTTAATTATGTACTATAACGGAGGGGAGGGGAGCACATGCCCCCACATAAATCTGCCCTTGCTGTAGCCTATGATGTATAACTTATTTTACTCAATAAGTTTCATCCGAATCCGTTCTGTAGTTTTTGCGTGAAAGAGAGACAAACATACAAACTTTCACATTTATAATATTAGTAAGAAGTAACATTAGTTGGATATCAAAACAAATAGTTTCACTCATGTTACTTCTGTTATTTTAACAACTATGATCATGTGATTTGCCTTTAATTATGTACAATCATGGATTTTCCGCAGCACCTAAAAAACTGACGGGGGGGGGGGCACGTGCTCCCATGCACTCTCCCCCTTAAATCCGCGCTTGCTATGGCCTATGTGTTATTCTGAAGTATAACCTATATTACTGTAAAGTTTCATCCAAATCCGTCCAGTAGTTTTTGAGAGAGACAAACATACAAACTTTCACATTTATAATATTAGTAAGATATACAGGGTCTCCCATTTCAAGTGGATCAAACGTTTTTAACTTTTAAACGAAACAAAATTCAGTAAAACGATTCAGGTAAAAGTTGTAGTTATTCAGGCCTAGTTTGAAATAAAAAAACATTTTTTGGTTTTTCACTTTAAGTGGTCAATATCGACCTTCAAAAAATGTAGTTTCCTTTCGACCCCCCTTTATTTTTATTTTTCTGAAATGTACATTACAAAACATGGAAAAAATGTATGTAACATTTTTTTCTATCTTTCATAGGTCAAGTAGAAGAAGTATCTGAAGCTCACTACTTCAGTATGCTGTCTTCACAGAAGGTTTTTAAATGTCCAGACATTTTCTGAAAGATTCAAAATACCTTGATTAATAAGTTATTTCGACTAAAAACTCTTAACTAAAATAACTAAATGCTACATTACTTTTCCTCGTAACGGAGGTATACTAAAGTAGTCAAGTTTGAATGTTTTTTCTGTTTAAACTAAGAAAGATAGAAAAAAATATTAGATACATTTTTTCCATGTTTTGGATTGTACATTTCAGAAAAATAAAAATAAATGGGGGTCAAGAGGAAACTACATTTTCTGAAGGTCGATATTGACCATTTAAAGTGAAAAACAAAAAAAAATACTTTTTTTTATTTCTTCAAACTAGGCCTGAATAACTACAACTTTTACCTGAATCGTTTTTCTGAATTTTGTTTCTTTAAATTTAAAAACATTTGATCCACTTGAAATGAGACACCCTGTATATATAATTCCATACTGTCTGTTGATAAATAATGATAATAAAAAAGTCTAATTAAACTCCAAGGTTTTATACATCTAGAATAATTATTGGAGAACGGAGATAGTTGGGGGGTGCAGTCATAAAAAACACTAAATAAGTACTAGACTTATATTTAGTAAGTGCCGACGTTTCGACCTACACTGTAGGTCATCTTCAGGGCGATTTGGAGATGACCGTCGTCCTGAAATCTATGACCTACACTGTAGGTCGAAACGTCGGCACTTACTAAATATAAGTCTAGTACTTATTTAGTGTTTCTTATGACTGCACCCCCCAACTATCTCCGTTCTCCATTTTATCATCCAGTCAACTATTTTCCTCTCATAGAATAATTATTGATTGTAATGTACCGTCAATAAAAAATAGTCAGGACAAGTTTTCTGGTAGATCGCAAAAAAACTTCTAAATATTAAATTACTAGTTATTACATAATTGTTCATTAAATAATTACTGCAAACATAATCTGTAATAATCTTTGAGATCTGAAAACCCTTATGGTGCTCACCCGATCACTCTGAAGTCATCCGTTATCCATTACCCAGAGCAGAGTAACTCAGTGAGTGGAGTCCTGAGTTACTAGGGAGGTATCGGGTTCGAATCTCGCTGAGGCAGATATTTAATCTTTGTACACTCACGGCTGTACCTGAGGGCTCATCCAGCCTTTATAAATTGGCTCTTTGCATCTTCAATCGGAATAAAACTCTTTCGGTTGAGTGTGGTCTCGGACAACTCATTTCCTTGCAAAACGATTGACTGAAAAACAGTACAGTCTCTGCCATGTAATAAACCAAAGACCGGTCATGAGTTATAGTGGTACAGGTTCATACCACTACCATGAATTTGTAGAGATATAAAAATAGTCAGAGAATGTAAATCATACATCTTTCAACTTAGACACCATAAAAAAAATTCAAATTCAAGGCGTGGTTAGAAAAAAACAACAACCTGGTATGCCCAAAATGGCCTAGTGCATAGCGGCTAGAATTTTTTAAAAGGGAGTTAAAAACTGTAGTTATGACGTCCTTCAAAAAGAACATAAAATAGTAGTCTCGAACCTGTGGTGAGCAAGGTTCTTGATAAAGATAGATGACCCATTTATACCTGGATAGGCAAAATTTAGAGCTCCCACAGTAGCATCCTCCGATTAGCCATAGCAGAATAAATTGTTATTTATAACTACTAAATAAATAGTTATTTCTTAAATCTTACTACTTGAGAATTACTTTTTCGATCTCTACTTTTCTCTCTTACAATTAAAAACATTGTAAGATTTCTTGCAAGTGTATACCAGTAATACACGTATAATTCTCTTGAATTGGAATGCTTCCGGTAGAGCTGTTAGCGGGCCCTCATTTCACCGCAGGAAACCCAAAACAGGAAATGATTTATTGACTTAGAGGAAGGCGGAAGTCGAGGACAGACATTAAAGAAGCGAAGGTGTTACATCGAGGAATATAAAAAGAGTCGCTGTAACTAAATTGGACCGTGACTTCACGGCTATCTGCTATCTAGGAGGCCTTGGGTTAGAGGCACGTAGGGGAGGAGTCTTTTACAATTAAATAGTCGTAAAGTTAACAAGCACTTTCTAGCGGCCATATTTACTCGTACTTTACAAGATAACTGCGATGTAAAAAAACCTGTGTCTTGGGTTCAGTACAGGGTTGAGACAGTACGGTTTCTTGGACTACGGTTGAGCAGGGAGGAGATTTGTCCGAGATTATGCTCAACCGACAGAATTACCCACCTTAAATTGGGTACCCACTTTACAGAGGCTGGGTGAGCCCCAAGAGTTTCCTAGATCTCATAAGATCCTTCTCCGGCTATTAATGCCGTACTTCGGCATGGAAAACAGTGCTCAACCACTGTGAGCCACTCATCTCCCTTAACTGCAATAAATAATGACATTAATTTAATTAATATTAACATTTAAATTAAGAGAAAAGTAGGAAATGTACTGTTAGGGTACTGGGTTACCAATCTCTTCCTCTGGAGTTCGAGCCCAGTCATGGCAGATAAATTATTTATTCGTACGAAAGCTTACAATCGGCTATTTGGGATTTAAAGGATCTTCTGGAGCTAACTTAGTCTCTAAAAAGTTGATACTATTATTTAAGAAAAATCTAGAGGTTGAGTATGATCTTAGCCTAATCACAGCTGGTTTAGAAACAATACGGTCTCTACTATGTATTGAAAAAAAAGGCATCTTATGGCGCGCCGTTATTTTACTTTAAACTGGGAAGTAAGGTAGCACTTTGCACAACTGTTGTCCTAGATACAGAACAATCTCTACCATGTACTGAAATCAATAACCTTCATAGGTTGTAATACAGGCTTTTATGATATATTTCTCACAAGAATACACTTAAAATGGTATATTTTATAAAATAAAATAGGTTTATTAATTTATTAACCAATCAATAAAAGCTTTACAAAGGGCAACCTTTTTAACTTGGCTTTAATAAGTTAAGTGGTTAAGTCGAATTTGGTCCAAAATGAGTTTCTTGTACTCAGGAAGGTGGATCGTGATAGATTCTCGTAATACATTTGTGGATAAGTAAGGCATTGGCTTGAAATGGAGTTAGTGTTTATTCTAAAATCTACATTATTTTAAAAACGGAAAAAACTATTAATGAACTTGAAGTAGCATTTGGAGACTCTGAGTGACACAAGTTTCTTCTGCAGTCAAGCTCTGAAGTTAGGTCGATACATTTTTAATGAGTGATAAAGAGATATTTAGCCAGTTCTTTCAAGGTCATAATCGACGATTTTTGAGTTGTGTACTCAAGAAATACAAGTGTGTGATATCACATCGCCATTTTAAACCAAATGGTACGATAATGATACGTTTTTGCATTATCGCATTTTATTACAAAAACTCATATTGGACAAATTTCGACTTAACCACTCATTCACAGGAGCTGGAGATAAATGAAAGATATCCTGTAGATAGCTAACAAGTAAACAAGAAGTTAGGACTTACTATCTTGTAGCCAGCGAGCCTCCTAGATAATGACGAAGAGGTGAAAAGAGAAGAGATAACAGAAGCATCGCGTGCTTAACAGCAGCCTCATTCAATTCGCCACCTTCACTTCAAGTTCGTTTACACCTGGCTCAATGGAGGCTACTAGCAAACAATTTCCTTATTATTATTTTAGAATATTACATTTAATAATGTAAACTGGACTATAAATCTTTTGATTTTTATATATTGGGAAAAAACGTTTTCTAGTCATCTCAACTTCTTAATTTTTATAATTCTTTAAGACGTTTCGACAAATTGATGTCATTTTCAATCTTTTTAATAATTCCTCTGCATCATTTAACAATCATATAGATACATAACTATAAAGAAGCTGTATGTCTAAAAATCTGTAAAAATTACAATTATATTAAGAAAATTATTAATTTCAAGAAAATTGTCCCAATAATTAGTAAAATCAAGTATAGATACCTCACAAATACATATTTATTAAATATTTTCTTAGGGATAATCTTTCCTCCATGGTCAAATTATTAATATTAAACTTATATAAACTTTGATCTTTAAAGTACTAGATTAGTACTGATTAGACTAGATTAGTATTGACTGCACCCCCCAACCATCTCCTTTACATTAGATTAGTAGTATGTAATTTACCACCATAAAAACAATTAAAATCCCAAATCTAAAACAAAGACTGCTTTGTCAATACACTGCAAAAAGGAAATACATACTTTCGATTTTAACAAACCCAAAATCTTACTAATATTATAAATGTGAATGTTTGTATGTTTGTCTCTCTTTCACGCAAAAACTACTGAACGGATTTGGATGAAACTTTACAGTAATATAGGTTATACATCAGAATAACACATAGGCTATAGCAAGCGCGGATTTATGGGAGGGTGCAAGGGGGCACGTGCCCCCACCCGCCAGTATTTTAGGTACTGTGGAGAATCCATTATTGTACATAAATAAAGGCAAATCACATGATGATCTATGTGGGACCACGGGGGCATGTGCCCCCCCCCCTCCCGTTATAGTACATAATTAAAGGTAAATCAGGAACTTAGCATCTTGAAATTTGTAGTTAGGTTCTGTGTATAGTTTAAGAAAGGAATTCGGATAATTCCACTCCAAGGGTTTCCCCTTTAATATAATAGGGGTTCAAAGGTTGTACAGAATCCGTCAGTTTTGAAGTTAGACATCTGAAATTTCGGATGTTCCAGTAACTTATATTTAAAAAAAATAATTAAATTATTTATTTAAAATGATCTTTCACGAAACTTTACGTGGCAGACCAATTCCACGCGTGCGAAGCCGCGGGCATAAGCTAGTCATACATAAAGAAAGTAACACAATAAAAAGAAATAAAGCAAATAAATCGAATTTAAATCGATTAAATAAAAAATGTAAAGATGGTTTTTGTGTTGTTTTTTTTATTTTAAAATATTTTTAATACATGAAAAATTTAAATACAGTAAAATAAATAGTTCATAATTACATACAACTAATCTAGGACTTCATAGATAAAAGTTTAATATTAATAATTTGACCATGGAGGAAAGAATTTTTATATATAATTTGCAAGAAATTTTTACAAAATAAATATGCATTTGTTAGGTATCTATACTTAATTTTACTTATTATTGGGTCAATTTTATTGAAATTATATTATTTTCTTAATATAATTGTAATTTTTAGACATATAGCTTCTTTAAAATTATGTATATATACACTTGTTAATTGATGCAGAAGAATTGTTAAAAAGATTGAAAATGACATCAATTTGTGGAAACGTCTTAAAGAATTATAAAAATTAAGAACTAGAGATGACTAGAGAATGGTTTTTTTCCCAATGTATAAATAATTCCCAATGTATAAACAATAGTTATTACTTTATAATAATACACTAAAATAGGTAAACAATTTAATAGAGGTACCCGTGAAGTGTCGAGTCTGTACAGTTTCTAACCCAATTGAATCACAACTCGCTACGAAAGCGGCACCTACACCTTAATTCTACAGCCCAGGTGAATAAGAATTAAGTCTAATTTTCTCCGAAATGAGTTTCGTGTACTTAAGTAAGCGGAATCGAGTTATTTTTGTAGTTAATTATTAAGCTAAGTAAGGCATTGGCTTGAAAAGGAGTTATTGCTTATATTACAACTCCATTTCAATCTAAAAACTACGAGAATGATACGATTCCAGTTATCTGAAAGCAGTTAACTCTCTCTAGACAAAATCCGACTTAACAACTTATTGTAGTGGGGCTGTGTAATTATTCAGCACCTTACACACTAAACTACCTCATTCAAATTTCGGTACTTTTCCAATCTAACGACGACCTACCCCAGCACGCTCCTCTGGCACTTACCTCAACTATTTGCACCCTGTCAGGTTATCCTGCCTGAAATATATTTCAAATAGTATTCTTTCATTATCATACAAGAGGATTCTTAGGAAATGAAATAGGAGATGATAAAGATGATGCCCGGGCAAATCTCTCTTTAAAAGAAAAATAGCTAAAAATAAAAACAATAAAAAAAAAAATCATATTTAAGTTGTATATCACAATTTCTCTTTAAATTTAAAATATATAAACTACTGAATAAATAAGAAGATAAAATATAACATTTATTATAAACAAAATTCATTAAAAATAACAATATCACATCAAAACGGTGTCGTATATATAGAACAATCAAACCAATTAACCAAAAAACATCACATTGTAGTTAAATATAATTATTTATGTTTCAAATTGAAATATTTAAAATAAATAATAAGATATAATAAAACATTTATTATAAACAATATTGATTAAACACAACGATATCTAGCAACAATTATAAACAATATTAATTAAAAAGAACAATATGTTACAAAAATTATAAACAATGTTCATTAAAAAGAACAATATTCAGTTGCAGTTTCATATTATGTCCCTTTCTACAAGACATTTTACGGGGAATGACGTTCCGCTCCTGAAGAAATAGCACAGCTGACTTTTGATCAATCACCTCGCGAAAAATCTTCATTAAATTCCAACTCATATTGTATAATTAACATGAAAACAAATAAACGTCCACTTGACACAAACAATAACAAAGGACTAAGAAAGGTTATGGCAACAGTAGCAGGTAGTTAAGAAAACTGATACTTTGGGCGCTGGGGTAGGTCGTCGTTAGATTGGAAGAGTACCCAAATTTCTTCTCTTTTTTTGGCAGAGATGGGATATTAGGTAATTAAACGTATAATAATAATAATAAGGCTTAGCAAACCCAAAGGCTCGACGCCGATGCCACCAATCTATGTTTACAAGCTTCCCTCCACAGACTATTACCCAAAAAACAAATCTGTAGAGAGATCCATGACTATTAGTAGTATTTTTTTAACTAAAAATAATGTGAGAAGGGCGTTCAAGCCTACATTCCTCCAGCTGGTCTGTAGTTGTTGGTCAGCGAGTCCGTCGGTCTTAGTCGGGAGGAACTTTCAAGGATTATCCTCACATTCGCTACACGTAGGTCGCTCCTCTACGCGGTAATGAGAACTGCGCAAGTATCTAAACGTAGAAGCAATCGAAATTTATATTGAAAAGAAAAAAAAACATGGTTCCTTTTTAATTCGGAAGTTTCACCTGCGACGATTACGGACGAGGACTTGCGAAACAACTAGAAGAGGAAAAGGAAGTTCACCACTGTAACTAATCAGTTAAATTTCTGGAACAGGATCCGCTATCACTGTGAAATTGACATCTATTATAAGAGAAGAATGAACAAATTAAATATAAATCTTAAATTGAATAGGAAAACTTGAGAACGATAGTTTCATCATTTCAAATGTTCCCACATTGGTCATATTCTATTAGTATAGTTGAGGAATGATAATGCCATAATTAGGTGATAACAGTACGGTACGGTGTTGTATATTACAGTATACAGTACAGTACTGTATAAGAGGCGTTTCGTTTCAAAATCGGGCACATGCACTTTTTTCCAAAAAAACTTTTTTATTTTGTTTATCTCATTATAATGCCAAAAATAATGTATTAGACGTTTGCTTAAAAACCGTCTAGATTATTCATAAATCAATACCAAAAGATTCCATTTCTCACCAATATATATATATATATATTGTTTAATTATATTGATTAAAGAGATTTTTTTTAAAATGTCTATTTTATTTATTTCTTTTTCATCAACCTTAAAATAACCAGGCATCGATATTTTCTGATCGAAGTCAATTATATTGATCCAACATATTTTTTATTTCAAATGAGATTAAAAAAAAAGAGATCATAAAAAAATTGGCAGTAATTATTGTTTAAAAGCGTATTGTTAACAGAACAACGAACTATAATGAAAACAATTGGTTAAATTTTAAAACTGGATTTTTTTTTAACAGTCCTGAAAAATTTTTGAAAACGGATGTAACCAGTTTTGAAACCAAACGCCTCATGATCACATTTATAGTAACATTTTCACAACTATGAGAACATTGACAGTTAAACACATGACTGTCAATATGAAAATGGCGGATTTTAACAGCTCAGCTGACAAAGAACAGCTGATGAGTATTTTAATAAAAGGCTATTATCTAAGAAGTATCTAAATCTATCCTGAATTTTGTATATCGGGGTATAGTTAGGACTGGAGAATACTAGACAGTGCCCAGGACCATTCGAAGGAAGCCATAACTAAGGATTTTTTACTCACTTTGGAAAATTCTAAGACCAACAAACGGGCTGGGAACACGTAAATCTCGACATAGAAGGTTGTTATAGCAACCACTAGCCTAAGATATAAAGTAGTGCTGAGTATTACTATATATATATATATATATAAATAAGGAGAAATATTTATTTCAATGCCAACGTTTCGACCCACAGTGAAGGTCTTCTCCAGATCAAATCAAAATAAATGGTTCTCTTTATCAAAGAGAACTTTTTCTAACCTCCACTTAGGGTTTCCAGGCGTCCGGATAAAGCAGGACATAAGCTTTTTGATTGGGTGTCCGGGCATCCAGATTTGGCGTTTTATTTATTTTTCATTAGAATTTATCAAAACTTATGGTAATAATGAAAAAAAGCTTGGTTCAACATAAAAAATTGTTGTCGTAGCTATTAAAAATGAGAAAAAAATCCTCAATAATGTAAGGTTTCCGGCTTTTTTACCCAAACGCCCGGCCAAACTGGCTGGTCTGTTCGGCTATTAGGTTTAGCAACCTGGCAACCCTAGTTCCACCCGGGTTATTTAAGATAAATTCATCCGATTACAAGCCCTGAAGAAGACCTAAAATATCGTTAGAAACGTTGCCTTTAAAATAAATAGTTCTCATTATTAAAGAGATGTTTTTCTAACCTCCACAAGGGCCATTTTCTTTCTCATGAATTATTATACTTTAATTATTTCACTAAGCACTCAAACACTTATCATACCAGAGTTAATATTTAGTGAACTTATAAATTACTAAGCAGTTATAATTCTCATAGCAGTACTAAACCATTTTTTTTTTTTTAGAATAATTTATTGATAATTACAACTGTAATAATATTACATCAAGTAAATCTGCTGTATGAACAAAGGACATGAAAAAAAAAAACACTTGTGGAGAAACTACCCACTGATAGCACTCCAATAAAGTTCTGTAGTAGAAGGTCTCGAGGCCATCTTCTTTTCAGACGCCTCGGAGGGTTATCAGCTATAGTATAGGAAGCAAGTTGAGAGACTAGCGGATTCAAGTGTATATGGAGCTTTTCATGGAAGGATAGGTATATAGTTTGGGTCAAATCAGCGACATATGGGATATTAAGATCATGATGGGTGAGTTTGTTTGTGACATAATAAGGAGCATTGAGGATTTTGGATTGTAAGGATTGGATACGAGATGAATTGGATAGTTTAGTAGAGCCCCAAAGCTCAACTCCGTATGTCCAAATAGGTCTGATAAATGTCATGTTAATGAGTGTTTTGTAATTAATTGGGAGGTTAGAACGTTTGTCCAGTAAATGTTGAAGTAGGCGAAATCGTCGAGCAGTTTCTTGTCTTTTCAGTCTAATATAACCTAATATGCTATACTACTATGTTATCACTTAGTATGTTATAATGTAATATAGCGATATACTGTAATATGTAAAAATTTAATACATAAATATGAGTTATGTAAGGAAATACAGATATAGACTAAGAACTAGGAATCGATTAATCTCATCCACTAGTACTTAGCTTTAGTGGAAGAGATAAGTCACTCGAGGGACCAAATTTAATGAACTTCTCAACAGATGACTCCCACGAGGTTTCACTGCGCATGCTCAAAATTTCCTATCATAACTCTCAATTTAAAAACAAAACAAAAACATTTTACCTGATTTTCAGATCTATGGTTATTAAAAGATTAATTCTTTGTAGCATTCATAGCTCATCTTTATCGCGATACCTATTAGTTTTGAGAATATCGAGAAAAAATCGATAAATATCGAATTGATCGTTCCCGAATATATCTAAATAGTAATTGTATGTATTGTAAATAAAATATGAATAGTTTTATCTATGTTTTTAAATCCCTTTCTTCAAAAGACTCTATTAATGTTAGTTAAAAAAAAACGTAGATGATTTCAATAAAGCTGTAGAAAAACTCAAAAAGAGAGATAAATTATTAATTGTAAATCAATTACTCTCCTTATAAAACAGATAGATAGCCTAGACAAACTAGACGTCTTTCATTTGATTGCGACAGATACGGTTGCCATGGTAACGGCTGTGAAAGAAGAACCGGGGAGGTTATTTTGATTTGTCTGTTATTCAGTAATTGTGTAAATAGTGTTGAAGTGTTGACTTTAAAATGATGTTTCCTTTTTTAAAGGTTTATTTACAGACTGTAAATAATAATGAGTTTGTAAATAGGTTACATAAAACTGTTATAATAAAAATAAATTTATCCTTTTTTAAAGAAACTCAATGTAGTTTTATTTCAACACATAATAAATTGAGTGTTTGAATCAATTAACATTGTATATATATACATATATATATATATATATATATATATATATATATATATATATATATATATATATATATATATATATATATGTATGTGTGTGTGTGTGTACGTATAAATTTGTACGTAGGCAACTTTGGTTGCTTTTGGTTCAGAAATGGAGGTCATTTATAAGGACAAAACTATTCTTTGATCAGCGAAGCGAAAATATTTTCCCAGGATAGTTTAATTTAAAAAAAAAAAAAACATCAAATTCAATTCATGAATTCAAACCAAATCATTACTCTCAGACTTAAATTTTTTATTTTTACACAAAATAAAAAATCATTTGATTGTACCAATATCTTCCTTTTTGAAGTATACAGACCGGAAAATAAATATCGGTAATTCTATCAAACGTAACTTGTTCACTCTACCATATTTTTTCCCTTCCTTTTTGTAGCATAGATGATTTAAATATTTTATTCAGTATATATATTTATATACCTTTATCACTACAGCTAACGAGAGGTACATGTTAGAGACTGTTTCCAGGACAGCGGTTGTGCAGAGATTTATCAGATCACTCTCAACCGAAAAGTTTTCCCCACAATTAAGGTTGCCCATTTTATAGAGGCTGGGTGAGCCCACGAAGGATCGTCGGATCCCATTTGGTCCAACCAAAGCTGTTAACAGATTAAACAAATTATCTATAACAGCCGGATTTGAGTCCTCCTTGAACCGTCGGCATAGCAACCCAGCGCTCTACTCCTGGAGCTACCCCGCTCCATAAACCCACATAAAATAAAGTTAATACTGATACAGGATAGGCAAATATTAATATTTTATAAGGTTGATTGAACATGTTTAAAAAACTAAAATAGATAAATATATTAATTATAAAATAAGCATACAAACGAAAGGGCTCTACGTCAATATTTTGCCAATCCAGGCATAACTTCGACTATACACAATAATCTTACTAATATTATAAATGTGAAAGTTTGTATGTTTGTCTCTCTTTTACGCAAAAAATACTGAACGGATTCGGATGAAACTTTACAGTAATATAGGTTATACATCAGAATAAAACATAGGCTATAGCAAGCGCGGATTTATGGGGAGGGCGCACGGGTGCACGTGCCCCCCTACAGTTTTTCAGGTACTGTGGAGAATCCATTATAGTACATAATTAAAGGCAAATCACATGATAATATTTGTTAAAATAACAGAAAGGACATGAGGGAAACTATTGTTTTGATATCCTACTAATATTATAACTGCGAATGTTTGTTCCTCATTCACGCAAAATCTAATTAACGGATTTTAATGAAACTTGTGGAGTAAAATAGGTGATACATCATAGGCTACAGCAAGGGCAGATTTAGGGGGGGCGCGGGGGCGTGTGCCCCTCCTTTATAGTACAGAATTAAAGGCAAATCAGGAGCTTAGCATTTTGAAATTTGTAGATAGGTTCATTGTACAGTTTAAGAATGAGATTTGGATAATTCCACCCTAAGGGTTTTCCCTTTAATATAATAGGGGTTCAAAGGTTGTATAGAATCCGTCAGTTTTGAAGTTAGACATCTGAAATTTTGGATGTACGAGTAACTTATATTTTAAAAAAATAATTAAATTATTTTTTTTAAATGATCTTTCACGAAACCTTATGTGGCAGACCAAATTCTATGCGAGCCAAGCCGCGGGCATAAGCTAGTGTGATATTTATGAAGAAAAACAGGATATCACTCTGACGAATCGAGACAGCACATCGCTCCAAGGCATCCGATCATATATTGAAGCCATATGGAGGAAAAATAACCACTTCAGATCTCCAGAAAACATAAAATACATGTAGGTGTCAAAAACATCACAAGAAGCATTTATTTTTAATTTACCAGGTGGATATCCCCTTGTCCCACGAACAGCGGACTAACCCGCATGTTACAAATCATACAATTGTTATTTTTGTGGAAGAATGTGGTCCGGGTAGAGGTCACAATGAATTTCTCGTAGAATTGGAGAACAACTTTATTGATTAGCCAACGTTTCGACCTACTTTGTAGCTCTTCTTCATGGATGTGGGGGGGGGGACTGAGGGGTCGGTCCTCACTGGCTTGAAACACAGACTGATTTTTTAAATTGATGATTGATGATTAAAAATCAGTCTGTATTTCAAGCCAGTGAAGACCTACCCCCCAGCCCCACCTCCCTATTTTTTTTCCATGCATAAGGGGGCGTAGTAGGAATTCTATTTGTACAGGGAGGGGGGGGGGTGGAAGGATTTCATTTTAACATGGAAGGTGTAGTACAAAAAAGGTTTGCTAGCCACTGCCATAGAGGCTGGGTGAGTCACTGTGTATTAAATAATTTATTTGCCAGAGCCGGATTTGAACTCGGGGCCTTCAGTATAGCCACACCAGCTCCCCTGAAAAATTGTTTTATATCTCTTAAGCGAGCTGAATAAATTACGTTGCTTATTCTTTAACTTCCAAGTGAAACTAGACCAGTCAAAACGGTTGTGCAATTCTTTAAGAAGGGATCAATCAATTACAGGTTTTAAATTTAGACTATGTTGATTCGCTAAAGAGAATGTCCAACAATTTATTTTTCTTGACTGTCAAAACCCTGTACTTTGTTTATCGACAAACCATTCCGTAAATACAAATCTCTTTTCGAAAGCCTTATTTAACATTTTACAGGCTGTGTTTTTGCTAAGAAACTAAACTTATTTGATCGAAATAATTTAAAAAGAGCTGTTTTAAACTTTATATTAGGTTTAAAAAGTATTCCGCATCTAAAAAAAAAATCATCAAACTCATCTCGCCCAGAAAAAAAAAACAAATTAAAAAATAGTATTAACGTAAAATTTTAAAACAAAGCCTTATGCCTCTCAAAATGCTGTAAATAATTAACGAACAGATTCAAATTTGGAATAAAAGAACATTTTTATAATAATTTATTGTTAATTTGGGTTTTTAAATTTTAACATTTTTATCCTTTCTGTACATTTATTTTCTGTATTTTATATTCGTTTTCTTTAATTATTATATCTGTCACTACTTTAATTTGTATTATATTCTGTAACTATTTTAATATTCGTTATCTTTAATTATCATATAGTTTCACTTTTTATCATATCTGGTCACTATTTTAATTTTCTACATTACATGTCACTATATTCTTGTTACTGCAACGTTTTTTATATATTTATGCTCTGTTTGTTTCTCTCTTTCATAGCCCTGAAGATGGCCTACATTGTAGGTCGAAACGTCGGCACACAATAAATAAGTATGTACTTATTATGGTGTTTTCATTGACTGCACCCCCAACTATTTCTTCCTTGCATATATATATATATATATATATATATATATATATATATATACAGACTGGGCGAGACACAGAAGGATTTCTAGACGTAACTGCTTCGATTACGGGCAGTAAACAAAATAAATATATATCTGCCTCAGCCAGCCTCGAACCCGGTACCTTTGGACCAGTAGCCCAGCGCCCTAACAACTCTGATGGAAGCTGAAGAAAGATCGGATCTCCAGTCATTAGCGGGAGTGCTGGATGCTGGAGTGGACCATTATATCTAGCACTAGGAGAGCTCTTTGTCTCGCTCATAACAGTCCCAACTCTCTCTGCTGCTGCCTTATAGTGACTGTTTGTCATCAAATATTATTATCTGCGGTGGGTTTTTATTATTCTATTATCAACAAAATAAGTCAATATATATTGATAGCAACAAACCTATCGTGGGGTCACATGTGGTCTAATGGCTAGCATAACAACCTACTAAGTCCAAGATCGCGGGTTCGTAGCCCGGCAGCTGGCCCTAATATTTTTTAAAGGGAGTAGAAAATCCTTGGTTATGGCTTCCTTCGGAAGGGACGTTAAACGGGTGTCCCGAGCCTGTACGATGTCAGGTACTCGTTAAAAATTCCCATCCTAATTAAACCTGAATAGGCAGAATTTAGAGCTCCCACTGTAGCATCGTCCGATTAGCCATAGCGGCATAAAGTGGCATTAAATGAACAAACCAACAAGCAAACCTATGATTTTACATTGACAAATAAGATTATTACAAAATTGATAAGGTTGAAGTGTATTTATGAATGTAATACACTTTAACAAAAATTTATTATTGTTATTTTGATGGTAGAAGGAGATGCATAGGACCCGGGTTCGAATCACGGCCAGGACAAGTCTTTTCTCTTCAAAACAAAAATATTTAAAAATAATTACCATCAAAATAACAATTAATAAAAATGAATTATATTATTTATTACTATAATAGAAAAATAAATTATATTATTTATTACTATAATAGAAAAATAAACAGGGAGATTGTTGAACCTAAATCACAATTTACCTACTTTTTTTTTTTTTAAAGGGATAATTAAAATGCAACGAAAAGAGTATCTTATAACAGAGTCGTCCTTTGTAATAATGATAATTATGTTGAGAATTTAAAATTTAAACAGATCATGAATATCACTGATTTAATTTCTACACTGATAATGGTCGAAACGTCGGATCTCGGAATGTATTATAAGGAATAAAAAATGTTACACGACTCTACTCTGACTATTTATTATATTTTCTATTTTTTTATGGGCCCCAATCCAGCATTTATAAT
The DNA here is from genome assembly GCA_037127475.1 of Arma custos. NCBI lineage: Eukaryota > Metazoa > Arthropoda > Insecta > Hemiptera > Pentatomidae > Arma > Arma custos. The sequence continues at coordinate 66,496,184 of CM073765.1, read as the reverse complement.
CTTTTTATTTTTGAAATTATAAAAAAATATGCAATTCTTACAAATGAAGATAATCTTTCCGTAAACTTTTATAATCATTTCTAAAAAAAAATTTAAAGTAAATTGTGATCCTAGTTTCAACAATTTCCCCTGTTTATATTTACGTATATATATATATATATGTATATAGTTAATGTTTACTACATTTACAAATTATTTTAAACTATCATTTTTGTAATAATCTTAGTCCTAGAAGGATAAAACGATGTTAATTAAAATCAAATACATCCTCTTGATACCCATAAAGGATGTAAACAGAATAAGAAAGGTAATTGCCAATTATACGAAAGCAGTTGAGACTACAAGAAAATAAACCTGCCCCTGTTTCCTCTCAGAATTCAATATCCTGTCAGTATAGAAAGTACGAAAACTAAATATTTTTAATACAAGTTATTTCTACCTTTATCATTTAGGAATTATTTAATTTTTAGATTAGTATAATAATTCATTGAGGCTTAGTATAAAGTTTACAACTAATAATAAACAACTAATGTACGTTCTGTATATTCAAATATATATATATATATATATATATATATATATATATATATATATATATAAACTATGTTTTAGATCTTGAGTTTCAGTCTTTTATTTCTTTATTAACTTCTTAGGCGACGTTTCGAGACTAGGTTAGTCTCATATTCATGCCCTGACAGTGAACAAATGAGCTTTTAGTAAAAACATTAAACAGCACACTAAAATAGATCTAAATTGACCTGTGTAAGTTGTAATAGATAAGGTGTACTTACAAGTTCCAAAGAATGAATCAGTTTTTCATTAATCAGTAGCCTCGTAAAACAGCATAAAATGTTTGTATTGCAATTGCTATGATCAATGAGTAAGTAATCCATTTTTTGGAACAGCAGTTTATTTAATTGTTGAATCATATTAGATTATTGTTATTTTATATATTAAGAATTAATTAAATTTGCATAACACGAGCTAAGACCTTGAACATCCGATTTTTGTTTACAGCGCGATTTTTATACTTCTCTATAGTTATCATTTCTTTTATAGCCCCTTTGAAACTATTTTTCTCTTGCTGTATTATTTTAGGTTTATCAAATTTAAAGATATGTTGTGTATTTCTAAAATGTGTAGTGAGAGTTGTTTGATCTGGTTTATTGGGGTTTTTTTTTATTGAATCACAAATATATTTGTGTTGGTACACTCTACGTTTTAAGTATTGTTCCGAAATAGGATTTACCGCATTTATCTTCACATTGTATTTCGTACACGATATTTGATTTTAGGGGTATATATATATATATAGGGGTTAGCAGTTATTAATGAAGGAATTTTTAAATACTATAATAAAATTTTCAGAGGAATATGGTAGCTCAGTACGAAGAACGCAGTGTTGCTAGGCTGAAGATTCCCGGATTGAATCTGGCTGTGATAGATAAATTATTTAATTTGTCCATAACGGATGGACCCTCTTGGGGCTCACCCAGGCTCTATAAATTAGTTACACTTAATTGTGGGAAAACCCTGGTTCTGGAGCGTGCTCTAGGACACCGTAGTCTTAAAAACAGTACAGTCTCTACGATGTATTGAAATTACAAATTTAATGAGATTACATTTAGTTTTATGTTAAATTAAATTTATGAGATTACAAAATAAATCCCATATTTTTAACGTACATAAACATTTTACCACATTACTATGTGCTTAATAAAAGCTATTAAAGGTATTGTTAAAAATATACAAAAATATTATATTAATTTATTCTTACTGGCAAAAACTTAAAAAGTGAGACAAAAGAAAGAATATACGGTTGGTGTATTTAATACATAATCTCGATTCTCTAAAATACATACTCAAAAAATACATAACTTGCCAAAATTTTAACAAATTCAGGTTAATAAAATCAAAAAAGTTGGGGGGGGGGCAGTCAATGAAAACACCATAATAAGTGCATACTTATTTATTGTGTGCCGACGTTTCGACCTACAGTGTAGGTCATCTTCAGTGCAAATATAACGAGCTGCGGCATAAATTCTCATTTGGAAGGATAACACAAGTCCTCCTCCTACATTCCGTCAGTTTAATTTTTTAAAGCCTTAAACTATGGTAGTTTTCAATAATAGAATGTAAAGTTAAAAAGTGATCAAGTTAAAACTAAAAAAATAAAAATCAATGTGTCTCTTAGTTAAAGTTTTGTAATTTAAGAAGTTTTTCGACCAAGCTTTCAATTACAAACTCATCCCTACCGACAACTAAAACTGCAGTATACAATTGTAAAAACAAAATAGGTAAAGTACTTATAAATAACGAACGAAACTAATATGACAAAATTAAAATAAATGTTTGAAATATTGACTATAAATATAAGAAATCATGGAAAAATATAAAATGTTTAAAGGTTTACATGAGAGTAAACAAAAGTTTAAGATCGGAGTGACTTGTTTATTGTGTACAGTGATCAATCTTCCTGAAAACATATTTCATTACTTTGTATCGAATACATTTATCGATAAATATATCGAAAAATATGAGTTGAATACTGCGAATAAAATCAAAATAAGCCAAAACGATTGGCATCGATAGTAACGATAGTTTAAATAACTTGCAGATCCGTATTGTGTATCAACAAATAATAAATAAATTTAAGGATTTATTTTACTACATATTTATTTTTATTATTATTTTTGCTTTTAAGAGAAATTTTAATGTTTTTCGTTGTTATAAACTATATTGAAGAGTCGTAGAGGTTCAATATTTTTCATAACTTTTAGAACTCATTATATCTTTAAATTAAGACAATTTAATAAAAAAATGTATTTAATAAATTTACTATATTGATAAATATTTAGAAATTTACGGTATTGAAATTAGTAAAATCAGGGTTCAATCAAACACGCCCGGTGTATGACAAGGAAACATAGTTAATGTCATGTTCAAAACTATTCAAGTATAATAAATAACTTATAAATAATATATAGTAATAAAAATTACACATAATTATAATATTATAAGATGAAATATAAGTATTTAAGTTACCTAGGATCGATGTAGAAGTGATGTTTACATGTCAACAGTAGACTGAGTCGGAACGAGCACTTGTAGATAACTGAAGCTGCCTTATCAGAGTGCACTGACCTTCTCGCGTCCGCCGCCAGGCAGCGCCACCGTACTGATCAATAGTACATCCCTCTTTTACACTAGGCTTAACAATAAATATATGAAATATTTACTTTTATAAACAAAAAAATTATGTTTTATATACTTTTATTAGTACCTAAGCACATATATAAGCTGTATAATAGTATATTTCATCTTAGAAACTATATAATTCAACTCATTATACACTCACATGACCTGTTGAACTGATCAATCTGTCCAGTTTAATTATTAAAAAAAACACAATTAAAACTCTGCAGTAAAACATTTCTTTAATGATTGTCACAATTATCTGTAACTATTCTTCGTCTTAAAACTTTCACATTAGTGTAATTGAGTCATGAGCCAATTAATGGATACTTTTTCTTTTATGGTGTTAATGTTTTAATTATTTTTCTGCATACATATTTTCTTTTTCCGATATTAGAACAGTTGTTTCTCGAGTGTATATTATTATTTGTTTCAATGGTTTATTGTCCATATGCCTCATTCTCTGAGATCTCTATTTTCATCCTAATATTATTATTTGTGTTGACTCTAGATTACCATGCACGTCGGCCTGAAGAGGCCCATTATGCTTGAGTCCTAAAGATCCCTAACATAGGTCTAGACCTCTGATTCATCCTAATAACAAACATTTCTAGCCTATCAATAATTTAATTTTACTGAAATATTTTTTCTTAAATATTTAGTTTTAATAAGATTATTGATTTTTAAATATAATAATTCACAGAAAATTGAATTAATATATGTATTGAGGCATATGGCCCCAAAACTTTGTACTTATTGAGATGAAATTTACCTAATAATTGATACCTAAGGAAGAATTACTCACATTTATTTTTTAAATCGTTTGTAGATAAAAAAATTATCTTCCATTAAAGTATGAAAACGTAATAGATCTTTTTTAGTATTTTTTAATATTTTTGTTAACACCTTTTAACAAATTCAAAAAAAGAAAGGATTTTCCGAAATTCTACCCCTAAGGGAATGAAAAAGGGGGGTAAAGTTTGTATATTTGCTCACGTGTTTCTTAATCGCAAAATCTACATATTTTTGCTGAACAAAACAAATCAAGTAACATAGTGCACTTCTCAAATGAAACCACTATAGTAAGTTCTCCCTTTCAATAACATTACATAATAATCCTTTACTGACACGAACAACAGTAAACTTCTGTCCATTCCGTTTATTAATCAGTGCCAATGCATGTTTCACGGCTGTGCTGATCCGTCTGTGATGAAATTTAATATGGATAATCTCAAGCCTGGGGAAGGACATAGGCTACTTTTTATCAACACACCAAACTGGTGAAGTTTATATAAAACTCTAACCTGATTGACTAACACACCCAGCAGTCAACGCGCAGCAGAAACCACTGAACTTAGCATCTTGAAATTCACAGATAGGTTCTTTGTACAGCCTAAATGAGCACTAAGAAAGGAATTTGGAGAATCCCACCCCAAGGGTTTCCCCCTTCATATAATAGGGGTTCAGAGATTGTATAGAATCCGTCAGTTTTGAAGTTGGACATCTGAAATTTCGGATGTTCGAGTAACTTATATTTAAAAAAAAAATTATTTATTTAAAATGATCTGTCACGAAACTTAACATGCCAGACCAAATTCCACGCGAGCGAAGCAGTGGGCAAAAGCTAGTTTAAGTATAAAAACGTAATAGATCTTTTTTAGTATTTTTTTTATATCTTTTTAAAAATTAATATTAACATGAAATTTCACTAAATTATTTACTACTGCATAGGAAGTATCTCTATTACTGCAGTTTTTTTTACTAATATTAATAAAGGGGAACGACTCTTTAGTACAGCAACATCACTTGAAGGTAAGAGCGAAATTGATGGTAACTTACTGCTTTGTCTTAAGTTTTATCATTACAATTATAATTTAAGAATAAAGAATTAAAATTGAATAGAAAGCAATTAGTTACCATGAATTCCATTGGTGGGGCACCTTGAATTGATAAGGCGGCAGTACTCTGGAGTTGTACCTCAGTACCCTTTTCTGTTGTAAAGAAACAGCTAAGATGTAAAGATGTAAACAACCTATTTTGGAAGATGGATACAAGGAGCCATATTCATAGAAGAAAATAAAGGATGCTGGGAGGTGACAATACATTGCAGTATCCCTAAAGTATTATTGTTTGATACAATAAAACAAAAGTAATCATATCACTAATATAACAAATAAAATATTGAATACTTTATATTTTATTTTGCTAATTAATCCATTATACCATGTGCTATTTGAATCAATTTTACCCAGAAAAGTTGGTAGCATATAAAGAATTAAACAATATGGCATAAGTAATTACAGTTCTAAATAAATATTAATGGCTTTTAAAAATTTTTAATAGTAATTTATTTTCAATAAATATAACTTTTTATAATTTTCTGCTCAGGTGCCCTGTCTTCCATTTACTCTCTGTTCCAGATGCCTTTAGCCCATTATCATTCTTCCATTCTCTTAACATGCTAAATTTCAGCCTCATTATTTTATTTGTCTAAAGGATATTCTTACTTTACTCTCTGAATTATCTCAATACTTGAAACTTTTTTAAGACGAGACACCACATGATCAACTCCAGTAATACAATTCTAGGGCTAGATTTCTACTAAGAAGTCTTTTTGATGGCTCTCTTTCTATCGATTCAGCTGAATAGAGAGTAACACTTTCCACCGCACTATAGTTCTTGGGGTGGTGGAATCAGATGCCCTAGCCCCCAGTACGTTAGAAATGGGAAACATGCTCCGCAAGATAGGGACAAATGGTAAAGCATTTAAGGGAGGTCAAGGCTCTGTAAAAGGGCTGTAATGATAGATAATATTATTTATAAGGAAGAAATAGTTGGGGGTGCAGTCAATAAAAACACCTTAATAAGTGTAACTTATTTATTGTGTGCCGAAGTTTCGGCCTACAATGTAGGCCATCTTCAGGGCTAAGAGAGAGAAACAAACAGAAAAACATATAAAAAACGTTGCAGTAACAAGAATATGGTGACAAGTAATGTAGTCTTCTTCTTGTTACTGCAACGTTTTTAATATGTTTTTCTGTTTTTTTCTCTCTCTTAGCCCTGAAGATGGCCTACATTGTAGGCCGAAACGTCAGCACACAATAAATAAGTTACACTTATTAAGGTGTTTTTATTGACTGCACCCCCAACTATTTCTTCCTTATATTAGAAGTTACAGTCAACCAATTCTTCTCTAAGATAATATTATTTATTTTTCTTTATAGATTCAAATTTAAGATTCTAATAATGATCTAGTATTGTTATTTATATTTTTTTTATCTTCATATAAAACTTCATTTCCACCTTACCTGGTAATAGGTTATATGTAATTAGGATACCTTCCCCCCTCCCTCCAAAAAATAAATAAATAGTATGTACGCCATAATAAGTGGCAAAACGATACACAATGATATCATGTTCAATAAGGCTGGGGTGATTCCCCGGGGGAAGCAGAAAGGATGAAATTTAACCCCCCCCCCAAAAAAAATACTGATAAAACAAAAACTAACTAATTAAAAATAATGTTACTAATAACAATACTTATGTATATCTGTGATTATTTATAAACCAGTAGGTAGCAGGGAAATTGAAATTGACTTGAATGCATTTTTATTCATTTAAAATATTTATATGTTTCTTACATTTCAATTGTTATATTATATCTTAAACCTGAACTGAACCTATGGTTCATGTGGTCCTGTGTTTTATATATACCTGTGTTTTTATATATACCCTTTAATAAGTATATTATGTTTAATATTATATTAAAAATGTTTTTCTAAAAGTCAGAGGAAAAAGTAATAATACATTTTTTAAATAATAGTTTCTGCCACGTTTACCATTTACCTCCATATTTATTCTATACCTCAAAACTTTTTTCTACCCTCAACGATACTCTATAAGAAAGAGAGATTTGACTGTTTTATCACATGGATTATATACCCGAATGATACTTTGAAAATTAACCGTATTAACATTAAATAAATTCAATGTTGTTATTTTTATTTATTCCATTAAATCAGCTGTGAAACAACAGCTGGATTCATTAGACTCCTTGTAGCCAGATATACGATCTATATAAAGTAGGCACTGTTTATTGACAGAAAACTTTCAAACAGGTTTCCTTATTTCTTTATTCGTTGAAAGCCACTTTCTGCTGCTATAGCTAATCAGACGATGCTACATTGTGGGTCCTAAATTTTGCCTATCCAGGTTTAATTAGGATAGGCATATTTAACAATGCTGAGGCTCGAGACCGCCATTTTAAGTTCCCACTCGAGGAAAGCATATCCAAGGATTAATTACTTTCTTTAGAAAATCCTTGGATCAACAGGAGGGCTATGACCCTGCCATCTTAGGCATGGGAGGTTGTTATGCTAACCACTACACCACAGGTGACCCATTTTAAATATGCACTTTATTAAATAAAAATAAGCCTCTTCTTCTTCACTTGGCTTGACACTTGGGCACTACATGGCTCATGATTGGCTTGATATGCAATAAATCTACATTCATGTGTAAAATGGTTTCTAATTTCCAAAACATGGCAATGATTGTTTACTTAATTTCTAAAATGTAGTACAAATCTCTATAAAAATGTTAATAACATGAGACAGAACGATATCTCAATTTAAAAATAATACAGACAAAAGCTTTAAATTTCATCGAACACCTTTCAATCTAAATTGAAAAGTTTTCATTAAATACAGATAAAAAATACAGAAATATAATTAAATTAGAATAAAGTAATAAAAATTGGTTGTAATTGGATGGTTTATTGTTTCCAGGAGATCAGTTCTTTAGATTCTCTACATTAAGTTTTATTTGTACAGTTAAAGCTTTCATTCATTTCAGAGATCTAGGATAAAACCGCCATTGCTTCAGAATTGATTTAAGCTTTCTTTAATTTCTTGAAAGAGAAATCACTTGATATTTACCTTACATATTCGCTTCCATTCTTACTCGATGGAATTGATGATCTTGGCTGAAAAAGAAATAAAAAAAGTTATTTATTTTATCTTTATATTTAGGAATCCTAAATTAAAAATATACTAAATCTATTAATTTAACATGATTAAGAACTATATATCTACAGCCTCGGTGATTAAGTGGTTAAGTAAAATTTTCATCTGAAATGAGTTTTTTGTACTTAAGGAAGCGAAATAATGTTATTTTTGTAGTGAAAAGGGAGCTACGTCAGGCATTGCTTATATTACAACTATATTTAAAGCCAACAAATACAATAATAACACAATTCTGGTTCCCTTTATACACCCAACTCACTCTGAACATGATTTGACTTAACCAATAATTTACCGAGGCTACCAATATATAATCATAGTTCTGAAATTAAAAGGATTAACTAAATTATCCAATACTGTTTATAAACGGTTATAAAATGTTAAATAATGTTTTGAACAATTATTTTAAATTAATAATGACATTTAATTTTTAAATGTGATACTCATGAAACTGTCTATTACAACATGACTCTTCATCGATCATCCTTGCAAACAAATTGATTGATTACAGTAATATAACATACCTACGACATATCTACCGTTTTCACTTCACCGTTGTGATCGGTATCGAAAAATATATGAGAAACTACTGTTGACAAATTTTGAGAATACAATCTAGTTAAGAAATAATAATAAAAAATTACTTGATTAAGTTTTTCCTGAATCCTTTGGCATTGTAATCTTAAAAAACTTCAGCGAGGTCTTCGGTTGATAGCCTAACATGATCAATCTATATCCAGCTGTTAACAGATAATAATTGTCATTCTTATCGTAAAAAAAAAATAAGAAAAAATAACTAAACATATTGTTATAAGTCCGAACATCTTAAGTCCCATTACATAGGAAAAACACAATGAGCATTGTATTATACTATTCACACTTACTGTGAGAAGTTTCGGTTTTGACTTTTTGGCATCACTTGAACTGCTTCCGGGAAGTTCTTTCCCCAGCTGTAAATCGAAATAATATATTTATTTATTTAATTTAGGGAATGAAAAATAATTTAATATTAATCACATAATTTAAAATCTTAAATAAAAGATGAGTAATTTATTTTACTTTGATTCAGATTGCTTATTTATAATTTCGCATAGCACAAAAATACTATTATAAATTTTTCTTGATTTAAGGTGGAAAATAAGATTTTGAAAATAAAATATTTTATATTTTTTAAATCTTTTATATAAAAAGGCATTGAAATATATTTAATATTATTTATTTTAAAATAATGATAAAATTTCATAAACTTGCATGATGAAGCTGTTCAAACTTGGTTTTCATTCAAAGTTATAAGATTTCTTTTATGTTCTTTATGTATCTCAAGTACATGATATTAAAGCCAACAGAGCGCTTAATACAAACTTGAAAATTTTTCATTTTATATTTATTTTAAATACTATTCAGGGATTTTAATTATTAATGAAACACAATGAGCTTTAGTTTTCAACATGAGGTATGGATATATTGAAAATTTGAGTTTATCGATAGTCTATTATATATTAATTATAACTATCATATATTATATGTTGTTTAATAAATAATTTAGACATCAATAAACAACTAATATAATACACACTTATCAATTATTTAATTTTATATATGCACTAATTATAAAATATGAAATTTAAACTTATAATTCTAAGTTAACAAAACCATAGATGACATACTTGTTAATATTAATTAAAGAAAAACTCTTCCTTGAACTAATGCAGAGATTAATAATACTTCAATTATTATCTTAATATTGTTAAATTAATGTATTTACCTACTGGATGTATCATATTGGATCTTATTGGCTTCTTTCTAAGAACCAACTAACAAAAGTGGAGGGAAAGTGGGGAAATCAGTGTTGCCATTTGAATAGTTTTATATATAATTAAAAATTTCAATCAAATCTAATTAATAAAGTCTAAATGTTCATTAAGAATGCCAAATTAATAAAACGTATTATTTTCCAAGTACCTTTTTATATCAACTTATTGACCTAATGAAATTATTTAGAAAACAAATTTGTTAGTAGGGGAGGTAACAACTTCTAGTTAACTGGCGGCTTGAAATACTAATTTAAAGGTTTGAATCTAGTTGCAATAGAAATACCATTCAATTTTCACGAGAAAAAAAAATTAGATCCGATTATATTTAAATTGGATTAAATACAATTTCTTTGTTTGTTTATTCATTTAACGTCTCTTTAGGCTGCTATGTCTAATCGGACAATGCTACACTGGGAGGTCAAATTTTGCCTATTCAGGTTCAATTAGGATAGGGGATGAATAAAATTTAATTTAAATTGTTCACAGGCGACTCCTATTGAACATGTATGTACAAGGCTTCTCAAAGGAAAGAACCTTCAAAAGAAAATATTTGTATATAGATATTCATATACATTATTTACAGTATTTCGTTCAAATATTTATCGAAATTTAATTAACTAAAATAAATAAACGATGAACTATATAGTTTTTCTTCTATATGATTACTTTTGTTCCTTCAAATATGTTTTTAACCAGGGACAATATTATAGTTTCTTATAATTCATTTTTTTAAAAATTAACTATAACAATAAATAACGGGAATTTTTATATAAATTATAGAAATTAATCTTACTAATATTATAAATGTGAATGTTTGTATGTTTGCCTCTCTTTCACGCAAAAACTACTGGACGGATTTGGATGAAACTTTACAGTAATATAGGTTATACATCAGAATAACACATAGGCTATAGCAAACGCGGATTTATGGGAGGGTGCAAGGGGGCACTTGCCCCCCCCCCCCCCGACAGTATTTTAGGTACTGTGGAGAATCAATTATAGTACACAATTAAAAGCGAATGATAGTAGTAAAATAACAGAAAGAACATGAGTGAAACTACTGTTTTAATATCCTACTAATATTATAAATGTGAAAGTTTGTATGTATGTTTGTTACTCATTCACGCAAAAACTAATGAAAGTATTTGGATGAAACATATTGAGTAATATAGAATACATTCTAATAACACATAGGCTACAGCAAGAGCAGATTTAGGGGAGTTCACGGGGGCACATCCCCCCCAGACAGATTTTTGGTTCTGTGGAGAATCCATTATAGTACATAATTAAAGGCAAATCAGGAACTTAGCATCTTGAAATTTGAAGATAAGTTCTTTGTGTAATATAAGAAAGAAATTTGGATAATTCCAACTCCTTTAATATAATAGGGGTTCAAAGATTGTATAGAATCTGTCAGTTTTGAAGTTAGACATCTGAAATTTTGGATGTACGAGTAACTTATAGTTAATAAAGAAATTATTCATTTAATATAATCTTTCACGAACTTTATGTGGCAGACCAAATTCCACGTGAGCGAAGCCGCGGGCAAAAACTAGTATATATATATATATATATATATATATATATATATATATATATATATATATACTTACCTTAATAAGGAGTGATCTATTGTCTTTTTTCAATAAAGCTATCTTCTCCCTCTCTTTTACCAGCTGGGCTTCGAATGCGATCGCTTCGCTCTTCGCTAAGATGTAATTGTTTTTTTCGTTTTTTAATTGAGTCAAAATCCTTGATAATTCGTCACTCATCTGCTCCGTCTTTTCTTCCAGTTTTTCCTTTTCCTAAAAATATTGAAATAAACTTTAAATAAGAATGAAAAATACATAATAACAATATATTACGGTAGAGATATTTTAAGGTTCAATCTCTGCATTAACGCAGCCGCAGTTATTTTTGCCTAATTGTTCGCATGCGCGAGCAGTTATCTTTTATAACAGTTATCTTGCATTTATTGGGGTTAGGGGCGGTTTGTGTTAGAAATATAACTGTTAAAAAATATAACTACTCACGCATGCGCACCAGTAGGTAAAAATAACTGCGGCTGCGTTAACGCACACAAGTACCGTTTTCAGTAATATAGAAAATGGTTGGGGGCCGCAATTAAAGCGCTGTCAACTGGTGCACAAATAAGCCAAACTTGTGTATTTTCTGCTTACGTTTCGGTCTTTTCAGGCCATCACCAGAGGAAAGGAATGTAGAGTCTAGCGACAAATAAATAATATAGTATTTTGAACAATAATCTAAAAAAAAATTGTATTTGCATTATTTTTTGTTGTTTAAAGCCACTTTAATGTTATTGTACCTAAGCAGACGATGCTTAAGTGGGAGCCCTAAGTTTTACCTATTCAGGGATAATTAGGATCAGTGGCAAAACTAGAGTTGACACATGGTGAGGGGGGGGGGTTAACCCCTAACAGTCAACCACTCCAACATATTACTCCCTTCAAAACAGATCTCTCGTAATATAGGTATAATATATATTAAACTATAAAAATCATGAAGCTTCAAATTAAATAAATATATTATAATTTTTTATGTATGTTATTTTGGAAGTTATAAATGTTATTTTCGTTATAAATGCTATTGGAAGGCCAATCAAAAAATAGCTTTTAAATACAAGTAACCCTATTTATTGGTTACAATACCTTACTACACTTAATTGCATAGGGAACTTTCTAGACTCATCCAGACTTTACTTCTAGATTCTAAGAATTGTCTAAACTATTCTCACATTTGCGATCTTACTGTTGCCGCTAGATGCCACTACTGCCGCTATAATAATATAATTAATTGTAAATAAACAGTATTGGGTTTTGCTTTGTCATTTTAGTGTATCTTTTATTCATTAAAATAACTGTGTTTGAACTTTCTTTGTTGGGTTTTTGGCGTTATTGACTTACTTCTGTAATCCCACAATAATAGCTTTAAAAAAGTAAAATCCATTAAATTTTTATTTTTTTAAATTGTTACAATTTTTTTTTAATTTCTTCTAAGCAATGGGGGGGGGTACATCCCCAATAACCACCCCCCCTCGTTACGCCTATGATTAGGATAGAGGTCCTTAACGAATACCTGACGTACAGGCTCGGGGCCGCCATGTAATGTCCCCTCCGAAGGATGGCATACCTAAGGATTTTCTACTTCCTTTTAAAAAATTCCAGGGACACTTGCTGGCGTGTTTTGTATTATATTTTGTTCTCAGCTGCTCCTAGTCTCTTCATTCGTCTTCTCAGGTTTTGCCCTAAATGTTACGCCCTAAACATTGGTTCAAAATAAATAAGTTTGACTTATTTCTGCACCATTCATTGACTGCAGTCCTAGGACTATTGTCTACATTGGACCATTTCCCCACCAATATCAAAATGTTGTATAGTATGTAAAAAAATTCTTCTAAAATTTATTCTAAATACTGGCAACAGAAAACTCTATTATCCATAACTCAATAACTCTACAAAGAGTAAATGGGAAACGATGTATAGAAGAGCATATAAGAATATACCGCTCAAATAAAGTGAGGAAAAGAAAGAGACTACGTGACCAGAGGATCAAATTCACTTAGAAGAGGGGGGGGGGATATAATTGAAGGAAAGGGAAGACCCAACAAGAAATAAGAAGGGTCAGAACCTTTTGAAGGTGCGGATGAATACAGAATGAGCGATATATATATATATATATATATATATATATATATATATATATATATATATATAAGATTTATTTCATTACGTCATATATGTTATCGATTCTCATTCGAACGATCTATATAAAAATATTATGATACTGACAGCTTTGACAGTGTTGAATTCTTCCTGAAGTGCGGCGAGAAGATTCTTCAACAGGTTTATTTCTCGTATTGATGCCCCCATTTTCACTTCATCTGATGCCAAAAGTGACTTCAGCGTTATTAATTGTAGATTCAAATTATCAACCTGAAAAAATAAAATAAAATACCAACAATTTTATAATCTTTGGTAATATTACGGGAGAGTGAGGTTGGTCAGCGTGTAGAGTCCTGAGTTACAATGATCAAGTTCCTGGGTTCAAAAACCGCTGTGGCAGATAAGTTATTTAATCTAACAACAGTTGTAAGAAGATGTGGTGGCAACACTGGCAGCCCTGGTAGCAGTGCTTATAACCTACCATTCTTAATTACTGTTTTGTATATAATTGATGCATATGATCTGTGTTCTTTAAAAGATTAAATAAAAGTACATATATTGATGATGATGATGATGATATTGATGATAAGTCTTGTTTATGTGGTATAAGCCCTACAAAGTCATGAAGGCGGTTTTTGTTGTGATACCTTAGGGAGGAAGGTTTTGTATTGTTTTGTTTTATATGTGTGGAAAATATAAATTGAAATGGAGGAGTATAAATTAGTTTAATTCATCTGAAATGACAAGTCACTGTTGGACCCCATGGGATCTACAGACCTTCCCGGCAAGGGCGGATCTAGGGGGGCACGTGTCCCCCCAGAGTTTTTTGTGTTCCGTGGAGATTTCATTATCTTACTAGTCTTACTAATATTATAAATGTGAAAGTTTGTATGTTTGTCTCTCTTTCACGCAAAAACTACTGGACGGATTTGGATGAAACTTGACAGCAATATAGGTTATACATCAGAATAACACATAGGCTATAGCAAGCGCGGATTTAGGGAGGGCATGGGGGCACGTGCCTCCCTCCCGACTGTTTTTTAGGTACTGTGGAGAATCCATTATAGGACATAAATAAAGGCAAGTCACATGATAATAGTGGTTAAAATATCCGAAAGAACATGAGTGAAACTATTGTTTTGATATCCTACTAATATTATAAATGCAAATGTTTGTCACTCATTCATGCAGAAACTACTGAGCGGATTTGGATGAAACTTATTGAGTAAAATAGGTTATACATCATAGGCTACAGCAAGGGCAGATTTATGTGGGGGCACGGGGGCATTGCCTCCCCCCTTTATAGTACCTAATTAAAGGCAAATCAGGAACTTAGCATCTTGAAATTCGTACATAGGTTCTTTGTATAGTTTAAGAAAGAAATTTGGATAATTTCACCCCGTTTAATATAGTTTCCCCTTTAATATAATAGGGGTTCAAAGGTTGTGTAGAATTCGTCGGTTTTGAAGTTGGACATCTGAAACGTCGAGTAACTTATATTTTTAAAAAATAATTAAATTATTTATTTAAAATGATCTTTCACGAAACTTTATGTGGCAGACCAAATTCCAGGCGAGCGAAGCCGCGGGCATAAGCTAGTAGTACATAATTATAGGCAAATCACATGATCACAGTTGTTAAAATAACAAAAAGAACATCAGTGAAACTATTGTTTTGATTTTTTAATAAACCTTTGAAATTTTTCTATAGATACTACAATTTAATTTGTAAGTTATTGTTGATTTTTTCCCGTCTGCCCGTTGTGCCCCCTCCCCCCCAGAAAAAAATCCTGGATCCGCCCTTGGTTCCCGGGGCTCATCTAACCTCTATACAGTGGGTATCTATTATTGGAGAGAAAACCTGGTGGTTGAGCGTGATATTCAAAGCGTGATAAATCACGTTGTCTTAGAAACAGGAAAGGCCTTACCATAGACATAACCCAAGACCATTCATGGGTTGTAGAGGTACACGTTATTTTTTTTTAGGGAAGGAGAGGAGATGATAGCATTTGACAAAAACATATGACAGCGATTTCATGACCTAACAAATCGAGCAAAGGCGCGTATATGCAACATAACCTTTACATATATATAGTTAATACTGGGATAACCTTCTTTGTAATGTTATAGTAGGTCGGAGGTTTTATTTTTTTAATTACTCTACACCACTGTAGCATTATATATAGACATTTATGGCATTACCTCAGCGTGTTTCGATGTCAGTTGTACTTCATGCGAATCCGAATTCTCTCTTTTTCGTACCAAAACATTTTTCAAGAAACGGCTATAAGCCAAGTACGCCAAGAACTTCGACTTCGTATCGCAAATATCCAAGTCATCTGACATTATTTCTACGCCTTCCCGACATGAAGAACTCCTTTGAATATTATTAAGACTTGCGCTGAACTTGGCATACCTCTTTTCTGGAAAGCAAGTCAGTTCTCGTACTTCTCCCGATATCGCCACCCTATTACATTTCTTTACCTTGTCAACATGTTGATTAAGTACCCACAAAGAGGTGCATGATGTATTTACAGGTGTGACTTGACTCAACACAGATCTTAACCTCAAATTTTTCAAAAGCCTTCCATTCTGTTTTGTTTTATGAAATTTTATCTTTTTCTTCGAATTGTATTTTTCTATTTGTATACCGTGTTTTGAAGTCACTCTCCCATTTTCCATTTTTTACACAGAGTAAGCAAATTATACTTTCAGCTGAAACTGACAGTTTGATCTTGCATAATATTTCCTCGTCAAAGACAGTTTTAACCAGCTGGTGCCTTCAACTGAGTGGAATATTTGTGATAGTTTGCACATTTTATGATGTTCATTATCACACCTTTTAGGTGTATAATTTTAATTTAATAAATCATAGTTGATTTACATAATTTTATATTTTAAGTGATGAATATATTTTTTTAAATTTATAACATTAAATATGTTGTGATCATATTGCTCCCAAATATAGAAATGATTAATTTTTTCCTAATTTAATTAAAAACTAAACTGTTTTCTAACCTTTTCTTAGTAATTATGGTAATGTTCCAAAACAGTGATATCATTCCATCGATTGTTTGGATCGATGAATTTAACATCAAGATGACTTTCAATGAGGAGTGGAGTGGCTCAGTAGTAAAGCGCTTAGTGGCCGTGCCAAAGGTCCCGGGTTCAAATCTGGCTCCTGGCAGACATTTATTTAATTTGTTCGCATCCGGAGATTCTGGGACTCACCCAGGCTCAATAAAGTGGGTACTATAAAAACAGGAAGAAAATCCTGGCGGTTGAGTGTGATCCAGCACAAATCGCCCCCCCCCCTCCTGCAAAGCCGTTGGGCAAGAAACAGTACGGTCTCAATCACGTACTTAATCCAAGATTCTCTTATTAATGCTTAACTAAATTCATTTTGCAATGGCTATCAACAAAATGTTTGCTATTTTGCACTATAAATATTGAATTTGTTAAGATCCATATTGTTCAACAGGTTATAAACCATCAACAATCAACCATTTGTTGGATTCCATCGATGAAATTAGTATCGAGTTTAAAAACTGAAAGTTGATAGGGGAGAGGGTTAGTTGAATGAGTAGGATACTGAACTTCTGATCTCTACTTCCCGAGTTCGATACAGACAGTATCAGATAAATTATTTATTATTTACGTGAATTGGCCTTGCGTGAATAAATCGTTTATTCAGATTTTTCCTTGATTGGACGTTGTAAAAGAGTATTGCGGACAGGAAAATTTGAAAAGATTTCAACAGATATGTACATTTTTTAAAAAGTTTTTATAGTTATAAAAATGCAATCGAGGAAATACAAAAAACCAAAGCTTAAAGTCACTAAAATACTGAAAAAAGTTAACAAGTCATTTTGTTACAAAATTTGGATATTACTCGTAATGTTAATTATAAAGCGGGTACTAAAAATTTAAACCAATTCTAATAGTACTTAATTCAAATAAACCTTACTGATTTTTGTATATGTAAATATGGTACTTGTGTCGTAACGCAGCCCTGGTTACTTTTCCCTGCTTGTTCGCATGCGTGAGCAGTTACATTTTGTAACGGTTACATTTCTAATAGCTGATTTGTTCTATGTTTCATCTTCCTTACTGTGTTTTGATTATTGCTGATTTATTGTTTCTTGTTTGTTATTTGTTCTTTTATTATTTTTGTATTATTTTAGTTAGTTATTTAATTAGTGTAAAATGATGCGTATTTGGGATTTGCCTTCAACAGAAGAACAAGTTATACATTTTTTGCAGGAGCGTAATATTTTACCAAAACAATGAAAATGTAGCAATTCCCATCAAATGAAATTGTATTGTGGTGAAAGGTTTTTTTGGAAAAGAATCATATTTATGCGAGTTCGTATGGCGACAGCATCAGTCAAAACAAAATACAGACTGTTTTGAATCTATATTGAAGTCTATTTCGACGCATTTTCCACCTAAACGCGATTAAATTTTTATTACTTATATTTTGTAATTGTTCATTCTTCTTTAATTAATTGTTCATCATATATTACATTTTTCAATTTTTTTTTTTACATAATTTTTCATTACTTTTAATTTTTTTAATTCTTGATTGTTTGAAATTATTTTTTTGAGCATAATTTTTCATTATTTTTATTCCCTAATTGTTCATAATTTATTATTATTATTTTCCATTTGTCAATAAATTCTTTTGATTGGTAATTGTTCTTCATTTTTCAACCCCAATAAATAGAAGGTAACTTTTAGAAATGTAACCGTTACAAAATGTAATCGCTCGCGCATGCGAACAAGCAGTTAAAAGTAACCAGGGCTGCGTTTAGACACAAGTACCATAAATTCTATAGTAATCTTAACTATTATTTATAAAAAATATATTTTGCATGATTCTATAATAAGTAGTAAGTTATTATTTAGTAACACGTGAAGATCTACACTCACTTTACTTTGATTCACAAACACTTCATGAATCACTGAATAATTGTTTAATAGACAAACTAGGAAGTCAATTGTTTTTCACAACAGATATTCAATTGCTTGTTTATTAATTTAAGAACAATTACAAAAATTAACCAATTCAATCATTTTATAAGATAATATATAAATAAATACACTAATAACAAATACTAGGTAATATAAATAATAGTAATGCTTTAAAAGTTTAACTTTTCCTTTTATCCCCTGTAATCCTTACAAAAGAAGTGAATAAGAAGTAACAGATCAAGATGATTAAACAACGTCTCATGAAGATTTGTCAATTTTTACATCTATAAAAAAAGAAATAAAAAAAAATATAATAATTATTATTAATTATAATTATGACTAACACTGGGAGGAAAGACGAGGATAACCTGCCATTTCAGTGATATCTTATCACAATGCTCCCTTCCGGATGAGGCTGAAGAGGAAGACGAACTGCTCTCCCGTCATCGATCTAGGAGGCTTCGGCGATTCCGTCTCTGGAAGGAATATCGCCTTCAAAAATGCTGAAAAAATAATATAATATTAATGATTAACGACATGATTATACTATATCTTTGTCAACATATTTATAAGATTTCCTTTGGGATCTGAGGCCTCCAGGGGCTGGACAAATCACCTCCCTGCACAACCGTAGTTTTGGAGTGAAAACTAATTGACATACTCGTGGCGGCACCTAGCGGCCGGTGCATGAGTTATACTACTTGTTTTAATTGTTGTTGGCTGATGCTGGTTTTAAATCATGAGTAAATTATAAATGGAGGTTGTATCCAGGTTAAATCCATTTATACATCGATTCGAATAATAAATGGAATCGATATGATTTCAGATTTTTTTAATTGATGAGTTTAGAAATTCAGTCAAAGTTATTCGTTACTCCTAAAAGAATTAGTTGATCAAAGATCAATCCCAGATATGTTTATTGAGCTATGTATTACAAAAAAAAAAAAGAATTATTATTTTAGTAGAACAGTGATGTCACCTTCTTATAGTTGTGGCCAACTTTTGCATTAATTGAGTGATAATCAACAATGTATCAATAATAATTAAAATTTATTATATATACCAATATATTCAAACTGATATCTGACCTAGTAAATATTTGAGCTGTTATATTTGAAAGTGGTACAAGTATATTTGGATAAAAAAAAATAGTTTATTCTATTAAATGCCTTTAATGATTATAATTTCATAATAAAATTTGAAAGGTGTATAGGATTTTAAACGTCTCTTAGCTAAGTGATAAAGACATTTGATTGTTTGTCCATATTTTTCAAGCAATGCAAATGGAAACTTTAAGATATCTAAAAATAATATATGTAATGTATTTTCAAATATAACAGCTTATTTATCTATGTATTTAATCATTTTACCCTTTTTAAAGTAAGTATAAAAATTGAACAAAATAATAAAGTATATATAAAATAAATGTAAAGTATATATGAAAAAATGGCAAAGAAAATATAAGTATGTAGATAAGTATAACTTTGTTTTAAGCTTATGAATAATAAGCTTACATAAGAATTATATTTGCAAGTTTATGTATGGTTAATATTTGACTTTCTGACAATATTTTTATTATGTATTAATATCACAATATTTTGTTTATGTAATAACATGTTATTTATTATGAAAGTATATATAAGTATTAATTAGCATAAATAAATTTAAGTCTGTATACTGTCTAGTTGTGAGGGCAATATTAACCATTAGCAGTTCTTTGAATTACTCATTAGATATTCATTTTTTAAATAATAAAGTAATCATAATAAGTGTTGTAAAATGAACAATAATACTCACAATGTTCCACTTGAGTGACTTGCACCATGACACTTGACATTTGAACTTCAAATTCGAGCGTACCAGCTTGGACCATCTTGTTGCGAAGTTCGTCTTCGTTTTTTTTCTCTTTTAACGACATTTCTTTTCTTCACAATATATAGTAAAAGTTACTTCTTAATTACGAGAAAAGTCATAAATCAGTAAGGACCATTCAAGTATAAACAAAGAGGCGAAAAACTTAAAAAGCTTTTTAACTTAACTTCCAAAATGCCTATATTACAAATAACTATTACCAAGTTAATATTCTAATCACAAATTCAGCAAAAGGTCTTAGACAAGTGTATTAAATAGAATAACAACGAACTCGGGTTTGTAAATAAACACAAATAGTATAAAAGATAAAAGCTGCATTTGTTTATAATGATTAAGATACTTACAAAAACTACCGCTAGGCTGCGGCACTTACTACTTAAACGGTCACCATAAGTTGCTTTTAAACGTATCTCACTTTCATTGAAGAATACTTTAAAGTATTTTAAGTAAATTTCAGTAACTTGCTTTTTAGATCATAGTTCCACATTTCTAATCTCAATGGGGTAATTATTCTTAATATGAAACGAGTAACAGAGCGAAGTGGCTCAGTGGTAGAGCACTGTGTTGCCATGCCGGAAATCCTGGTTCAAATCCCGCTGCGGGCAAGACTTTTATTTAGTCTGCTTGCAGCCGCAGATGAACCATATAGGATCTAGGACCCTCCTGGGCCCACCCAGCCTCTATAAAATGTTAAAATAGAGTACCCATAATAAGGGGAGAAAATCTGGCGGTTGAGCGTGACCTAGGTCAAGTCACCTCCTTGCTGATCCATTGTTCATGAAACAATACAGTCTCTACCATGTACTGAATCTCAGACCCATTCACGGGTTGTAGTGGTATAGGATTATGAAACGAATAAAATGACACTGTTAAGATCTGGATTCTGCTGTTTAAGAAACAACTTTAATGATTTTTAAAAGCGCTTGGTATCAGTTCCGGAGGTTGTCGCTTTGAGTTAAGTCAGCAGTTTTAACTTTTCATTCGTTTCCCTTTTAATATTCTCGAAAGTATAAATAATAGTGGGTTTTGATATTGAAAAAATGATGAAATTATGAAAAATATGTTTATTTCGGTTTGTAATTTCATGAAAAATAAACGTTTCAATAGACACATATGTTATTATTTTATTCCTTTAAAAAAATCAATATTTGTATGTTTTGTTCCTTTTATAACTTAAGCTGATATTACTTAGGAGGCCTGAAAGCCAGGACCCACCCAGGGTTGTAGCGCCACGTAGATAGATAGATATTACTTAGGTCTATATATTGTATAGTGATAACATTCAAGAAGTATTTATTATTATTTTAATGATGATAAGAACTACCATAATTTGAGATTTATAAGTTTGCTCAAAAAATACTGTGATTCAATGTGTTTTTTTTTTTTTTTTACTGTTTTGAATAAATGGTATTTTATTTAAAACGTGTATTTGCCTTATCCTATGAATAAACTAATGATAATAAAACAATTCTTGATACAATTTAGGCAGTTTTAAAATTTAAAGCCCAATCGTCATTGACATGGTCCATGAAATCATTGAAATTTCAAATAATATTCATGAACTGCTATAAGCTAGGTTTGCTGTGGGTGGGTCCATATACAAGTAGAATTCTTTTTTTATCCACATTGACATATAATGCAACATGAGAACTTTCCCGTAGAATGAGAATCACCCACATACCGTTATCTATACTTCGAAATGTTTATTGGAACCTTCATTTATTGATCAAATTATTACCGAAATATAAACATTTCTCATAATTACACATTTTTTTTCAAACTAAAATTCAAGATTATTATTATTTTCGAGACTATGAAAAAGGAAACAAGTTATAAGTTAAAACTTGTGAAGACTTAGCTCGAAGCGACTATCTCCGAATCTGATACCAAACATTTTTAATAATCATCAAAGTTGTTTTTTAAACAGCAGAATTCAGATCTTAATATTGTAATTTTACTCGTTTCATAATAAGAATAATTGTTCTTATTTTAAAAATTTGGACTTTTAGAAAAAAAATTCATGAAAGTTGGTGAATAATTTTTTTTTACGGGTTCAAAATGAAAATTTGGGTGTTCCATTATTTATTTGACGGAATTGAACTATTTTTTTCTTTATAGTAGGACGGAATATTGCTCGATGGTTTTGAATATTGCAGGAGCAATGATTAGACCGTTGTAATTTATTCTTTTTAAAGTTTAATTTTAATTTTTATCTTTAAAATCAAGCGTCTTACTTGGAACCCTCACACAAGACTGAAAAGACAAGAAACAGCTAGACGCTTCCGACTACTTCAACACATACAAGATAAACGCTCAAAGCTTCAGATCAATTACAAGAGACTTATTTATGTGACTGTTATAAGGCCTATATGGACTTATGGAATTGAACTATGGGGCTCCACCAAACCATCGAATTCCTCTCGTATCCAATCCTTGCAGTCCAAAATCCTAAACGCTCCTTATTTTGTCACAAATAAAACCTTCCATAATGACCTTAACGTTCCATATCTTACCGATTTAGCCCATTCCAGATACCTATCATTCCACAATAAACTTCAAACCCATCCAAACCCACTAGTTTACATCCTTGCATCCAATTCCATCCCGGACAATCCTCCTAGGCGTCTGAAGAGAAGATGGCCTCGAGACCTTCTATTCTAGAGCTTTTATTAGAGTGCTTCCAGTGGGTAGTGTCTCTACATGTCCTATCATGTATTATTTACTGCTATAGAAGTTGTACTAGATGTATATATTACAGTTGTACAACTCAATAAAATAATTTAAAAAAAAACTTTAAAATATTAATATGAAAATAAAATGAAGCCTTAAAAAATTCTTTAAAATAAAAAAAAAATCATCCTTCCAATAAACAGGACCGCGATGTACGAATTAATAATTAATAATAATTTATAACGTTAAATTCATACCTAATTTTTAATGTTCGATAAGAAATTCCGTTAGTAAATTCGAATGGAAAATATTAGATCAAAGATGTTTGAACAGGATGGAGGATTGAAAGGAAGTTGGTAATTCAATAAGAAGCTTCTACTGACTGAGTTCGTTTATGATTCGCGTTTGTTATTCGATTGCAATATTCGATTTTTCTATAGACATACAGACAAAATAAAAATATATAAAATTTTAATCATTATTAAATATTCTTTAAATACTGTTCCATCATTAAGATCCGTCGTGAGTGACATAACATCAGAAATAATAATTTATAAAAATATTATTTAAAACATAATATTAATTAATATAAGTTAGCTGTAGTGGTATTTGATGTAATTTAGTAACATATGCTCATTTAGTTATTGTTTTGTTCGATAGATGATTGAAAACATCTCTTACGAAAACCATAAATGTATAATAATTTAAGATAAGTAAAGCGCTTTAGTTCAGTCTAATTATAACTTTATTTGTATAATAAGAAACGAATAAAAGTTAAAAACTTGTGATTCAACTCAAAGCGACAAGCTGCGGTATAATTACCATTTATATTTTTAATTTTTACTTCTCGTTATTGAGATTTAGTCAATTCTTTCAACTTCCTTTTGAAGAGTGAAAAAAAGGGTTTTAATGAATTATATTAAATAATATGATAATATAATATATAATATATATATATATATAATATATAAATATATATATATATATATATATAATATATAAATATATATATAACATAATAATATGAATTATATTAAATAATAGACTAGTCTAAATATAAAATCGACATTTATACGATGTTAATACATAAATAATACTTACAAATTTATGACGAAATGATATTACCAGATCAATCGGGCAAAATACCTGTTCAAAATTTTCATATCAACTGTTACATACATATACATGCAAGTCTGAATCTGAATCTGCAGCCCTGTTGAATAAATAGTTTAACCGAACTTTGTCCAAAATGAGTTAATTGTACTTAAGTAAGCGGGATCGAGTAATTTTCGTAGTGAATAAATGGCTAAGTAAGGCTCTGGTTTGAAAAGGAGTTTATATTCTAACTCCATTGCAAGCCAAAAACTACGAGAATGAAATGATTCCTCACCCCTCAATAAAATTAACTCACTCTGAACAAAATTATACTTAACTTAATCACTATGGCTGCAGATGCAATCCTACAATGTAAGGAGGGAAACCAATGCTACCAATATCCTTATAAACCAGACTTAATAATTACAGTAACTGTATTGTTAAAAACTTTTTTTTTTTTCAAAATATCAGAAACCTTAGGCTTCTAAAGTTTATACATATTTATAATTATTTTTCTTAAGTATAATTATTTGTTCAGGGATTTATAACGATCAAGTTTATTTTACAAAGATAGAAGTATATAATACATATAATGAAATCGGTAATATTACTGATCATTTAAAAAATTAACGTGATTGTACATTATTTTAAATATTAATAATTTTTTTAATTTCTTAATTCATATGATATACTATAGTTTTTATTAGTGTGTATAAAATGAATATTCTATTCACAATTCAATATTCTTAGGTTGGTACTTAATTTCTTTTCTCATCAAATTTTCAGAACTGGTATACTTTAATATATTTTAAACTTGATTAAAAATATTAAAATTTAGCATGCTATTAATAATTATTAATTTTTTAACAATTGAATTTTGATAGTCAATTAATTAAAAAAGTTATGAGAAGGTTAAATTGTGGCAGCAGTATTCTTTTTAGGTTTGGAGCCAAAATCAGTCTCCAGTCTCCATCTTTCTCTAGTGGCTTCTTTTTAGTAGTCCACTGTTCTGCACCTAATATTATAATATTATATTATATTTGATAGTTTTTGTTTATTTATTTCTACTAAATATCTTTAGGATAACAATATTAGTGGTAAGAAATAATTCATTTTATGGGAGTAATTGATAAATGACTTGAATGGTTTTGTGCTAATGCAGAAACTTTTTTTTTTTTCATTGGTGTTTTAAATTCCTTTTATTTTGTACGTAATTACCTTTTACATAAAATTTTACACATCATATACTTATTTACATACATTGATATAAGTTTAAATTCTAATCCAAGGTGATTTAGTAATGAGTTCCGTAATTTCACGATTAACATTTCTGACCCTTGCTAAAAAAATTAACAGTAAAAATCAGGCGATCAATTATCTCAATAATCTTTAAGATACCTTATAATTATTGATTTGTAATTGATATATATATATATACTATTTTGTCTTTTATTTATAAAATTATCTTTATAAAAATGTTATTAGCTATAAAAAGTATATATATATATATATATATATATATATATATATATATATATATATATATATATATATATATTGCTACAGCCATGGTAACTATTCCGCAGGTTGTCATTTCAAATTGAGTCACTTCAAGTTTTAACTTTTTATTCATTAACTTTTTAATATTTTTCAAAAATACAAGCTATCATGACCGTTAGAATGGGAAAGAGAATGTAATTGTGATAAATGTCTATATTTCGGTGATGATTTCATCAACAAACATATACCATCATCTATAATTTGAAATGTAGTTACTTATGTACACATCACCCATAATTACGTTCTCTTTTCCGTACAAAAGCTCATGATAACTTGTATTTTTGGAAAATATTAAAAACGGAAAGGAATGAAAAGTTAAAACTTGTGACTCAACTCGAAGCAACAACCTGTGGAATAATTAACTTATTATGCTACCCTGAAATTTTATCTCTAAACTTATTCATCTTTAACTAAATCTTTAAAACTTTATTAATTTTTCTATCAATTTTATATTAAGTGTAGTTTCCATTATATTTTTTATTCAGAATATTGTTTCAGCCAAAACTTGGAGTTTTCATCCGAGCCATTAATTATGGAGATAACTGTCTCGGAAGCAACTATAACTTCAAAGTGACCAATTCGATAATCTAGGTTGTGGCACATTTCGCTATCTGAAATGGTAATGGATACCTATAACTTCTTCATTACATATTTCTTTTTATTTCATCTTTTTTAATTTGACAATAACAATTTAAAGATTTCTTGCAAGTAGAAATGGTAGCGAAAGTAAGGTCAATTTGACAATCCAGTAAGAAATATTTAAGTTTCCAATTCAGTAATTGATTTCTCTATTTATTATCATATTCATTACAGATTATATAGATTTTAACTTAAGTATACAAGTCCAAATTTTGGTTTTGCATATTGAAACAATTAAATTTGGCTTCCAATAAATTAATGTTATACTTTAAAAATAAAAAAATTATTACTGATTATTATCTTAAGATATTAAATCTTGTTCTTTAGAATATCTCTCGACATCGTTCTCACCCGTCCTGTTACCTTTTTCAAGCTGGAAATTCTAAGAAAGGAGCTGAAGTGATAAATGTATTCAGCGATTCACAAAGATAATCCAGATAAAGTATGGTTTGAAATCATATTATGACGCTGAGGGTAACTACAGTTTTTTTCAATTAACTGTTTTAAGTAAAGGAAACTATACTTTAAAATGTCGAGGTTTTCTCCAACCAAATTTTAGGATATTCCTTTCCATGCCTACAACTTCTTCATTGAGACCGTATCCTGCCTGAACTTTTTCATCCATGAAATTCTTCTTCTTTCAGGGTTTTTGGGTATTCCATTATCTTTCATCCTCAGTAGATGTCCAAACCACTCTAATCGCTTCATGTTGACTTTTTTGAGAATGGTATTGTGAGTATACATTATCTCTCGGACTACTAAACTGGGTATTCTATCACGCCTAGATATTCCGGCTGCCCTTCTCCAGATTCCCATCTCCACGGCTAGTTGTTTCTCTTTGCTCCCCTTGCCCAATTTCCATGTTCTTTTCTTCTTTTTCTGGTTCTTCAGGCTGCATCTCTCTGTCATGTTCCATGCTTTTAAAGGACTGGTCCTAGGTATTTGGAATTGGTAACATTTTTAATCCGTGAACTGTTCACTTCCAATGGTCCGTCCTTCTCAGTATCCAAACATTTAGTCTTTTCCAAGTTCATCTTCATTTCCCTCCTATTATATACAACCATGAGTTTTGCCCACGTGTATTCTGCGTTTTCTTTGTCTTATGCTATGGTGACTTGGTCATCATACTATAATTATTATATATTTTTATTTTAAAGAAAAAAGATATGCCCTCGCCCGGGAATCGAACCCGGATCCTCTTGTCTCTCCGTGACAGACAGACAGAGGATCCGGGTAATCCCGGCCGAGGGCATATGTTTTCTCTTTAAAATAAAAATATTTAAAAATAAAAACAGTTGACCAGTAATTATAAAATATTATAATTTAAAAATATTTTCGGCAGAAAGACATTTAGGCCTTATCTAGGTTTCAATCACTTAGAACCATTGCTGAATTAATTAATATTTATCTTAATTCAGAATTAATTAGAGTTCTTTCTTTTCATCGTAACTATGGACTCATCATTAACTAATTAACAAAACTAATACTTTTCAAGATAGTATAACATCAGATTTTATTAAACCTGTTCACAGAAACGAAACTCGGTTACATACAGAGGAGATATCCTATATGTAGGATGTAGCCAGCTAGGTTATGGTTTCTACTAACCCTTTTTGATGAGGCTGTTTTATTATGCACTAACATATTTAAGATTGTTCTTTTTAATTAAGGTTTCTGAAGCTTATAAATTAAAATAATTTCCAGCGCAAAAATGTTAGATGCATGCTTTAGTTTCTATATCTATATTGATATTATTTACCTAATATAACTATTAACTTAAATCCATCCATCAATTAATACTTATCTAAATTAGGGAATTAATATTTTATTTATTTATTATTATTTAATTTTCATTTGCACCTGCGCAATTGCGCATCCAGCAAATTTGATCCAGATGTTTTTCTCTTTGCTATTGTACAGGAACATCGAGTTTTGGAATGAAATATCAATTTTTCAGTAGGTCTCTTGGCCAATGTCTTTTAATCTTTTTTTATTAAGTCCAGGTAACAGGGAGTAGGAAAGCGGAAGAACGAGTGGGTTTGGGTGATATTGTGTCGATAAGTGCAATGTTATGTATTTGTTATGAATATATGATTTTATAGTAGGAATGTTCATGTCATTGTGTATAGTGTGATTCGAAACATACCACGGTGCATTCAGAATTTTTCTGAGAATTTTGGATTGTGTTATTTGAATCTTGTGTATGTGAACTTTTTTTTGGGTGGGGAATTAATATAATGCATATTTTATAATAATAGAATTTTAATTGTCCCATCAATATATTTTAGATAGTCATGGTTCAATACTTCATCTTATTCGGGTTCACCAGTGGTGTAGTGTTAAGCATAACAACTTACTATGTGCAGGATGGATGGCAGGTTCATAGCCCGGTAGGTGGCCCTAAGATTTCTTAAAAGGGAGTAAAAATTCTTTGTTATGACATCCTTTAGAAGGGTCATAAAACGGGGATCCCGAGCCTGCACGATGTCAGGTACTCGTTAAATATCCCTATCCTAAATAAACCTGGATGGGTAAAATTTTGTACTCCGACTGTAACATCGCCCGATTAGCCATAGCAGCATAAAGTGACATTGAATTAATAAACGGTTTTTTCCTCACCTTCAAGAGAGGAAAAAAAAATATGTTATTTAAGATTTCTGGCAGAGTTTTAAATAGGACTTATTTTTGGCACTAAACTATCAGAAATATGATTACTTGATTTAAAAAATTCAATTCCAGCTAATTCATTTGTATTTATTGTTTTATTTAAAATTAGTTATTAATCTATTAGTTTTAATGTATTGAAAGTTATATTTTATTAATCTCGGGTAAACACCTCATACTGAGATGTTGATGGAAATCAAATCAAGTTAGATATAGTAGAGAGGTTTAAATATTAAGGGTAACTTGGTTTGGTTTTTATTATCATCTTTGTATGACCCTTTGTTACAATAATAATAACATTTTTTAGATTCTATAATATTTGATTCTATATTTATTGTTAAGTTTTATTAAAAGAAGATTGAATTTCCACATAAATAGTCTTGTTTCAATATATCTCGTGATTATCCAATTAAAAATTTGATAATATTTGTCTTTACGGAAAAATCAATGTCTTGAGATAGGAAGATAAAGAGATTCATTTAATTTTATTTTAGTTTAAAATTTAATTTTTTTATTCATGGATTAACACTTCATACTAAGATGTTGATGGAAATCAAATCAAGTTAGATATAGTAGAGAGGTTTAAATATTAAGGGTAACTTGGTTTGGTTTTTAATTATCATCTTTTTATGAGGTTTTGTTAAAATAATAATAATGCTTGTATTACGCCGAAATCTTGATTTTTAATACAATGTTAAATTAAATTTAAAATAAAAGAGAATTGCCAATGAAGTTGTCTTGTTAATAATACATCTCGCGCTTTTCCGGTTACTATGAATTATTTATCTAAATGGATGATTTAAGTTCACTTAACAATTAAACTGCTATTTTTTCTATTTTAAAATTTAATTTTCTTATTCATGGACAAACGCCTCATACTGAGATGTTGATGTAAACCAAATCAAGTTGGACACAGTAGAGAGGTTTAAATATTGATGCTAACTTGGTTTATTTTTCATTATCATCTTTTTATGAGGTTTTGTTAAAATAATAATAATGCTTGTATTATGCAGATATCTTGATTTTTAATACAATGTTAAATTAAATTTAAAATAAAAGAGAATTGCCAATGAAGTTGTCTTGTTAATAATACATCTCGCGCTTTTCCGGTTACTATGAATTATTTATCTAAATGGATGATTTAAGTTCACTTAACAATTAAACTGTTATTTTTTCTATTTTAAAATTTAATTTTCTTATTCATGGACAAACACCTCATACTAAGATGTTGATGGTAGTCAAATCGAGTTAGATATAGTAGAGAGGTTTAAATATTGACGCTAACTTGGTTTGGTTTTTAATTATCATCTTTTTATGAGGTTTTGTTAAAATAATAATAATGCTTGTATTATGCAGATATCTTGATTTTTAATACAATGTTAAATTAAATTTAAAATAAAAGAGAATTGCCAATGAAGTTGTCTTGTTAATAATACATCTCGCGTTTTCCCGGTTACTATTGAATTATTTATCTAAATGGATGATTTAAGTTCACTTAACAATTAAACTGTTATTTTTTCTAGTTTAAAATTTAATTATCTTATTCATGGACAAACACCTCATACTGAGATGTTGATG
This sequence comes from Arma custos, assembly GCA_037127475.1. Lineage (NCBI taxonomy): Eukaryota > Metazoa > Arthropoda > Insecta > Hemiptera > Pentatomidae > Arma > Arma custos. Next base: position 66,465,420 of record CM073765.1, on the reverse strand, counting down.
TAAACCAAATCAAGTTGGAGTCAGTAGAGAGGTTTAAATATTGACGCTAACTTGGTTTGGTTTTTAATTATCATCTTTTTATGAGGTTTTGTTAAAATAATAATAATGCTTGTATTATGCCGAAATCTTGATATTTAATACAAAGTTAAATTAAATTTAAAATAAAAGAGAATTGCTAATGAAGTTGTCGTGTTAATAATACATCTCGCGCTTTTCCGGTTACTATTGAATTATTGATCTAAATGGATGATTTAAGTTCACCTAACAATTAAACTGTTATTTTTTCTAGTTTAAAATTTAATGTTCTTATTCATGGACAAACACCTCATACTGAGATGTTGATGTAAACCAAATCAAGTTGGACTCAGTAGAGAGGTTTAAATATTGAGGCTAACTTGGTTTATTTTTCATTATCATCTTTTTATGAGGTTTTGTTAAAATAATAAAAATAATGCTTATATTATGCTGAAATCTTGATTTTTAATACAATGTTAAATTAAATTTAAAATAAAAGAGAATTGCTAATGAAGTTGTCTTGTAACAATACATCTCGCGCTTTTCCGGTTACTATTGAATTATTGATCTAAATGGATGATTTAAGTTCACTGAACAATTAAATTATTTTTACTAGTTAAAAAAATAATTTTCTTATTCATGGACAAACACCTCATACCGAAATGTTTATGTAAACCAAATCAAGTTGGAGTCAGTAGAGAGGTTTAAATATTGACGCTAACTTGGTTTATTTTTCATTATCATCTTTTTATGAGGTTTTGTTAAATAATAATAATGCTTGTGTTATGCTGAAATCTTGTTTTTAATATTAGATTAATATTAATTTTTTAATATGAGGCTCTGTTACAATAATAATATTTTTAAACTCATAATCTTTTATTTATTATATAGCGATAAATTTTATTAAAATAAGATAGAATTATTGTAGAAGTTGCCTTGTATCAATTTATCTCGTGTTCATCTGATTCAATGTAGACTAACATTTATCTAAATGTAAAAATATAAATGTTGGACAATGCCTCATACTAAAGTGCTAATGGAAATCAAATTAATTTTTATTTTAAAGAGAAAAGATAGGCCTTCGTCCGGGATTCGAACCCGGATCCTTTGTCTCTCCGTGACAGCACTCTAACCATTTAAGCCAACAAGGCCGCCTGCTGGCAGAGGACAAGTCTTTTCTCTTATCCGATCCCATGTCTTCGTGTTCTCACAATTTTTGAGATGTATACACGAGAACGAATGTTCTTTGAACATTACTTCTAATTTTAGGATCTTATTGACTTATGTCATATTAATTATAAAAAATTAGAAATCAAATTAAGTTTGACATAGTCAGGTATAATCATTGGACTTGTTTAAACAGATGTTATTTTCTTCTTGTATTGAAAACCTTGATTACCAAATATTAACCATTCTAAATCATAAAATATTGATCTATAAAGGGCTATAGATTTGATTCTAAACCTAATTAAGATTATACATGGCTTAAAATAAGGAATATCTACTATAATTTCAATTTGAAATACATTTTAATAGATAGTGCAGTGGAAATAACAAAAGTACAAGTTGTTATTGTACAGGCAAAGATTTATTGGATATAACTAACTATGTACACAGAAACTACACACAAATGGTCTCGACCCACAAAGCGACAGACAACAACTGTACAAAGGGTTATCTTATTATCGTAACGGTCATTTTACAGTGTTGACTAACTATAATACAATGATAAATATACAAAGTATATACATAAGGCAGAATTACACCAATAATACATTTTTTTTTCCTTCTCCTATTAATTTTCCTCTTGATCAGTCACTATCTGTATGCGGGTTTGTGAGGCTTTACTCATAATTTTTTTTTCATATTGATCACTTCGTTTTGATCAATTTCAATTTGTTTTGATCCTCAGTTCAGCTTCGTCCAACCTTCTGGTCTCTGGTCTTTCTTCATCCTGAAACCCTTCTAGATTTTTCATTCTGCTTCTAAATTCGTTACCTTCCAGCATGTTAGACTCTGTAATTTTAACTTTTTCAAATGCTTCTTCACTTCTTTAGTCCACGTTGTGGTCTTCTTTTCCAAAAAATAGTGAAATATTTGCTTGGCCCATCTCTGCTTATTCATTCTACACTGATGTCTGAGAAATGCCTGCCTCTTCTTCCACATTTCCACAGATTCTTTCCAATTTTTGATATATTTCCATTACTTTGCAGTACTATTAACTATTCATATTAAATTAATAAAAATGTCACTTAAGTGTGATTTTTATAATTTGGTGATTTTATAATTTCGGTTACTTTTCATCATAGCCAACTCTTATTTAACCATTAAAAAACAAGAGGTAATAATTTATGAGAGAAATAATGAAGTACTAATTCAATATGACAGATGAATAATTATTTACACTCTTCAATAATAAACTGATAAAAAAGAGGGGTTTTTAAATGTATTTTGTTATTTCTTGCTCTCGGAGTATTGACATAATTTCTTTAGTGCTTTAAAAAAGATTTATATTTAAATTTTAGGTGCAGCCATACAGTGGACTTATTTTTTTTTGTTATTTATTAATCTATCTATATTAACCTGCTTAGTTTCTATTATTAGGTAGTTGATAGGTAGTGCGGTGTGCGGTTCACGGATGTGTCATTCGCGGAGTGTTTGTGCTTGTTTAAAGTGTATGTGTTTGTGTTTGTTTAAAGTGTTTGAGTGAACTTCAAGAATAAATCAACTGAAATCTTGGAGAAACGAAGCAGGGGTAAGTTAGATATCATACAATTCATATATTATTAGTTTTGTAATTGTTTTTCATTGTTCATGTTAGTAAATTCTTCACATGCTTCATTTAATAAACATAATTACATACCTAATAATAAATATACGATAATTAATGAATTATCACATAATATTTTTTTAATCCATCTAATTTTACACGGGCTTAATTAATATCCATTAAATTAAGGTTATTAAATATATATTTTTCTGAAAAATATGTTAATTTCATAGATTTATCGATATTAATATCTTTATAAATCTAATTTTAACTAGCTTCTTTATTTAAAAACTTGTACCACTATAACCCGTGAAGGGTCTGGGGTTCAGTACATGGTAGAGACAGTACTGTGTCACAGACAACGGTTGTGCAGGGAGGTGATTTCTTTATTTAAATCATTTGAAAATAAATAATAATTTAAATAGAAATAGAAATTAAAAGAAATGATTAAAGGAGCGAATAAACAATTCAATAGAAACTTGAAAAAGTAAATAGTTAATAAAAACAAACATTATAGAGCTTTGAATATTTGGCTTATCTTTATTGATGACGTTAGTAGTAAAAGTGGCCTGCAGTATATATTTTAATATCGTGTATTTATTTTTTTAATTTTCTGATTTATAAATATAATTTTGAAAAACTATAAAATAAGTGACTAAATTATATATTATTAAACAAATTCATTGATGGATTTCATGCTAATTTAAACGGTGCACGTATGTGTAAATTTATGTCTAAATTAAATCTTTTTCACTAAACAATATAACAATATAATTATTAATTTACTGTAGATAGACTGTTTAATTTTTTTTTTACTAAATAAAGAGAATCTTTCTGTGTTTAGTATATTTACTTCTTTCAATTTGCTATAACATCATATGGAGGATTTTTTTTTTTTTCAGAACTTATGTTCATCATAAGCATAAGAAACTAGAATATCACAGTACCCAAAGATGCGGTGCTAATGATATACATATATGTATTATTATTAATAAGTCACCCATGATGACAGCAAATTGAAAGAGAATAATTTGGACACAGAAAGCTCTTCCGTATTCTACAAATGAACAATGTGTCATGAGTGAGACTAACTTGAGTAACTTACCCAGGCTAGGATAAAAAAAAAAAGAAGAAGAAAAAATTGAAAACAAATAAATACCAGACACTATTTTAAATAGAAATTAATTGTTTAATCTAAAAATGAAGATTAAAAAGATAATATGGATTTTATAAATTATTCAAGTAATGAGTTTTTGTTCTGATTTCAGATTACCGGCTGTGGATGTGTAAATAACAGGTATTTGAACTATTTATCAACATTCGTCATCTTAGTGACACAAAAATTATTTACAAACTTTGTGTTTTTGTAAGATGAGTGGTATATAACACTATTTTGCAAATTATAATTTTAGGGTCACAAAATGTTATGATAGCATTGCCTGGATGTAAGTTATTTGCCATTACTAACAAATCACTATTTAATTAATTTCTGAAGTATGGGAATTTTTTAGTTATGCTTTTGTGTCACTATGGGGTTGTATTTAAATTTATTTAAATGAATTTGATATTTGACCTATTGTATAAATATTTATATCTTCTAGCAGTTTCAGTTTCATTAATTCAGTTCTTTAAAGTTCTTTTATTACTGAAAAAAGCTTAATTACAATAAAATGAATTTGTTATATATTTATATTTGTTGTTATATATTACAGTCATTGCTATTAGGTTCTTTATTTCTTTCTTATTCATACATCTCTTCTACCTTGCGATGTAGAGCTTTTGCATAAGGAGCGCCACCTGTCTCTGTCAAGGGCTGTTCCCCTGACTGTCGCCCATCCAATCCCTTTTTCTTTAAGCATATTTTGGAGATAGCTTTCATCAATGTCCAGCAGTCATCCATCCTCATTACATGTCTGAACCATTGAAGCTGTCCTTTCTCGATTATCTGATTCAATTTTCGGGTTCAATTTTTAGTGCAGACCTTATCGTCTTGTTTTGTAACCGATTCCTCTTGGTATTCCCGTCTATTTTCCTCAGGTAACGCATTTCCATGCTTTGGAGTCGGCTCCGATCACAGTGCTTTAGAGGATTCACTTCTGTAAGTGAGAATAAGAATGTACGTCGAGTGGTAAACAGCCAATTTTGTTTCTTTTGTGACTTCTTTCTTACTTAAAAACTTTTTATTTATAGAAAAGAAAACATCTGTCCTGAAGTGGCAATTCTCGCGCTGATTTCATTATTTAATTTTCCATTCTCACTCATGCTCACACTCAAATACTTAAAGGATCTTTGTATGTTCATAAAATATTTTTTATTTAAAAATAATAAATGAATGCAAATGATCGAATAATGTTTCTGTTTATAAATATAAGGAGGCGGTTATTGTTTTGTGTTTGTTTAAGTATCTGCTTGGTTTATGTAAATGTTGATGGTGTGTTTGGCATGTGATTTACTGTGGGGGCACCTGACGATAGCAAAAGTTGAATTACGGGGGGGCGTAGCTTGTAAAATAATTGATATCGATAGAGCTATAACATAAACTAGAATTCACAAACAGAGAATTTTTCTTCCGAAATATATCAGTACATAGTATTTATGGATTATATCTATAGCCATGTTCTACCTACATATATCTCTCGATTACATAAAAAAGTTTGTAGTGATTTATTTTATTAGTGTTGCCTGGCAACGGATCCAGGGACTACTTTTTCTGTAGTCTTTTGTCGTGCTTGATAAGTTAAATCACGCATATTTGTTAAAACTTGCTAAATCACAAAGCCACTTTGACGTCTTTTAACCATTACACAAAATATATCACTGGTTTTGAATTTAAATGCACAATATTTCAACACAGGTAATAAATTAAATTAAAATATTTCAAAACAGTGAAATAAGATTAAGACCTTTTCCTTATTAATTATAAATTATTTTTTTATGTATAAAATAAATCTTTAACAAAAATCAAAACAAAAAACGTTCTTCTTCTTTCCCTTCCTCCGTATACCTTTCAGTGTGGAGGAGCATCTACCCATCTGTGTCAGTCCCGTCGGTCCCATGCCAGCATAATCGCGTCATGTCGTTTGCGTTTAGACTGTTCATTTGTTCCAAGGCTTCTATATCTTCTCTGGATCATTTTACTAAATTATGGGTGATTGACCCAGTAAAAAAGATCCCGTTGCCTCGTGATAACTAGCCCCCTGTTTCCCAAGAGGTGAGGTGGAAGTAAGGATAAATCGGGGTATACTTAATATGGATGGGACATAGGAAAGGGGTCATGTTTCTCCTGGGATGTAGGAATAGGGGAGAACAAGAGCTGACATGTGCAGGGTGGCTAGGTTCGTACTACCAAGGAAGTAGATCTGTTCCTGACTTGGTTCGTAAGGTAGTACCCATTCGCTACCCTACAAAATACGTTTCATCATCTTATTTAATGCATAATAATCAATATCTCAAAACAATACTAAGTGAGCACTCATATTTTAATAGGCTCACAAAGGAGGTACAAAATTTGTACATAAACGAACTTCAATTTCTAATAAATATCAGGTATCTCTCAGGGTACTAACACATTGAATACAAACAGTAGTAGAATTACTTTGTAAATTGGAGATTTGGTCCAGTCATGGAGGTACTCTTTCCCTAGGTTATAAAAAAACAAAAAAAAAACATGTGCCTCTACAATCCATGAAGGGTATTGGGTTCAGTATATGGATCCCCCAGTCCCCCATCTCTGGCTGCTAATAGGTTAACTAATTTATATCTAACAACTATTTGAATAATATTTGAATTATTTCGTTTACATTATTGACTTTAAGCAGATATCCCTATTTGCTTGATGAGAATATTGACTAGATTTAGGGTTGAGTAGTGGTCCGTGGACCGAAGTTTGTAAGCAGAGATTGAGCCTCCGGGATCACAAAAATTATTTGTGATAATTACAATTACATATTAACTAGGAATTTAATTTGAATTAATTTCAAGATTAAAAATTCGGGTATAGGTAAAGCAAAGCATTCTTGTTGTAATGGTGGTATTGAAATTCTGCTATTAACTGCTAAAAAAAATTTAAAAGCTTGAAACTTTTTTGATTTTAACTTATGTTGTTACTACCATAAAACATCCAAGTTTTAAACATGATTCAACTCCAAAAATGATTTTATTAAAAAAAAAATGTTGGAAGTGGAATAGCCAAGGTACATGTGGTATCTGAATTAATAAACTTGAGCCAATACAATTGCTACTGAAGGTTTAGTCGAAAATGCCAATTTTTGAGTTATGCCGTTGTTATTTTGAAGGAGCGTAATGCATTCCTTGTAGAAATAGTAATCAATAAATCGGAGGCACAAAAAAAAAATCTGCTCATACATTTACTTTTATTCAGTTCTCACTTATTATTAATAATAATTGAATTAATTTCAAGATTATTTTCACTTTCAGACGGTAAATGCCAAATTATTGATTTTCAAATTAGCTTGTAATGTCATTTTATTATCTTCATAGATATTATAATCATTCATTTGCTTATTGTTTTATTTTCATTATTTTTGTATACATTATCCTTTAAATTTAATTTTATCTCGGAGGTACGTTCTTTCTGCTTTGTTTCTTTCTTCTTTAGACAAATTAAATGTTAAGCCTTCAGTATTAATCGTATTTGTTGAAGATTTCTGATTCAGAGTCGGCATATCTGATATTCCATTTTCAAATTTTTTTTTTCTTTAATAAAGCCATAATTTGAGTTGTATCATGTTTGAAGTTTTATGGGAATAATGAAATAAGTTAAAATCAAAAAAGTTTAAAACTTTTAAAAATTTTCTAATGGTTAATAAAACTATTTCTATGCCATCATTACAAGTGGAAATGCTTTGGTCTACCCAAATTATAATTTTTTTAATTCAGAGCGTTGAGTTGCTGTGCCGAAGGTCCTGGTTTAGAATACTGCTGCTGGCAGACATTTATACAGTCAGTTCGCAGAGATAGATCCTATAGGATCTAGGACCCTCCTGGGGTTCACCCAGCCTCTATAATGTGGGTACCCAAAATAAGGGGGCAAAATCTGACGGTTGAGCGTGATCTAGGACAAATCACCTCCCTGCACAACCGTTGTCCAAGAAACAGTACAGTCTCTACCAGTTACTGAACCTCAGGCCATTACGGGTTGTAGTGGTACAGGTTAACTCACATGGAACTGCGTAATAAGTCTATTGAAACATGGAGTTTATTGAGTTGTGACATTGTTCTTTTAACGGAGCGGTATCATTTATTAAATATATTTCTTGAGGAAATTAAATAATATTTACTAGACCACATCCTTATAAAATATTTGGCAAAAAAAAAATTGAGAACACTTTTTATATAGGAAGTAGGTTCCTGTGTGATCGCGTGCCAAGTGTGTTCCACAGCGAACTGCTCCGACGGTGGGAGTCACGGCCATCCGAAATTTGTTGGAATGTTTGTTCCATCGCCTTCCATCAATTTATTGGAGGATAGTCCAAGGATTATGGGATGGATAGAGGCCCATCAGAGTCTCTTATCTCATCAAGTTGCCAGAGAATAGTCCAAGGATTATCGGACGGGTTGAGGTCCATCAGAGTCTCGTATCTCAAGTCGCGAGAGGAATGCGGTGAATTATTTTATTTTTCAATGACTTTGGAGTTTAAATTGTGTGTCATCATGTGTAGTCAGGATTAGATTTAGAGATTATCTTTAAGCCTAGGACAAAGTTCCTTAACAGTAAAATATTAATAGTCATTTTTATTATATCAAAAGCAGAAATTAAAATATAAAAGGTCAAGGGTTGACATTGAACTAACTACTAGTAAAGGTGTTTACCTTTTTTATTCAGTGCTGATCAACATAGGCGGATCCAGGGCAAAGCACGGGGGCACGTCCCCCCCCAGACGGGTTTTTGTGTACATAATGTGGAGAATCCATTACAGTACATACTTATAGGCAAATCATGTGATGTTTTAACAGAAATAACATGAGTGAAACTATTGTTTAGATATTTTAATAAACCTTTGAAACCTTTCTATAATTACTAAAAGTTTATTTATAAGTTATTGTTGATTTTTTTGCCCATTGTGCCCCCCCAGAAAAAAATCCTGAATCCGCCCTTGCTGATGAACACTTGAAATTTGTTGAAACCTTGATTTCTAGTAATTTCTTCTCGATTTCTAGCAATTTCTTCTCGATTTCTAATAATTTCTTACTATTTCAAAATTTATTTTGACCACTTTCTGTATGAAATTTTAAAATTAATTATATCGATAGAACACGCGAATACGAGAACGAAAATATGCCAAAATTTGAATCAGCGTTCTATAAATATCCATTGCACGTCCTATAACTGTAGCCTTATAAATATTTATAATATAAGGAAGAAATAGTTGGGGGTGCAGTCAATAAAAACACCTTAATAAGTGTAACTTATTATTGTGTGCCGACGTTTCGGCCTACAATGTAGGCCATCTTCAGGGCTAAGAGAGAGAAACAAACAAAAATACATTACTTGTCACTATATTCTTGTTACTGCAGCGTTTTTTTTATATTTCTGTTTGTTTCTCTCTCTTAGCCCTGAAGATGGCCTACATTGTAGGCCGAAACGTCAGCACGCAATACATAAGTTACACTTATTAAGGTGTTTTTATTGACTGCACCCCCGACTATTTCTTCCTTATATTAGAAGTTACAGTCAACCAATTCTTCTCTAACCTTATAAATATTCTATGAAAGTCATTTGGAATAATAAAAATAATTATTTAATCTTCCATCAAGTATCTAAAATAATTATAATTATAGCAATTAATTACGAGGTATAATAATAAATATATAATAATATTAAAATTAAGTAGTGAAATAAAATAGTTAATGATTTATATAAAGGAATGTGACCTTAGAAATATTTTTACCTTTGCACCTGTTAATAGAACAATTGGTCGTATATTTAATGCACTTGTTTTGAATCCTAAGTCCGTCTGGCGCATGTGCTCTCTTAAATCTTTTATCTTTAGTAAAGACGTTTTTATGTGTTTGTTTTCTTTTTGCCTTCGTAGCACACACTATCTAAATATTAATAGCGTTGTTTAGTTACTGAGGAAGTATGTTTTCATTTTTTTAATTACATTTTTCACAGTAAAAAAAGAAAACCATTACCACTACAGCCCGTGAAAAGGTGTTCAGTACAAGGTAGAGACTTTATTGCTTCTAGGACAATGGTTGTGCAGGGAGATGATTTGTCCTAGATCATACTTGACCTCCGTAATTTGTTATTTTGAAGCTATTATTTAAATTATTGATAACATATTGTTTATAAGGATAAGCATGTTATAGAGAAGAAGGATAAATATCTAATGCGAGATTTTTCGCAAGACCAATAATGCTTTTAATTGGAATGAGATAAGTAAAGAAACTCAAAATTAATAATGATTGAAAAGTAAAAAAGAGACCTTACACAAATTTTAAGACCATGGAAAAATTCCAACGAAAAGCCTTAAGTCTCCAAACTAAAACAGAAATAGAAATTATCTGTCCAATATTCCGCCTATTCAGACATCCTCAGGGCAGAAAGAGAATAACAGCAAAACAAAACATGAATAATGCATCCAAAAAACATCCCACCACCTCGAAGGCTCAAACGCAACTAATGACCAATAATTAACCAGCTGGGGTCGAGTAACCTTTCTTATGATCATTAGTTGCGTTTGAGCCTTCGAGGTGGTGGGATGTTTCTTGGGTGCATTATTCATGTTTTGTTTTGCTGTTATTCTGTTTCTACCCTTAGGATGGGCAAAATATTGGACAGATAATTTCTATTTCTGTTTTAGTTTGGAGACTTAAGGCTTTTCGTTGGAATTTTTCCATGGTCTCAAAATTAATAAGTTTGGATATTTCTAATATTTTTTATTTGTCCATTTAACGTCACTTTATGCTGCTATGGCTAATCGGACGATGCTACATTGGGAGCTCTAAATTTTGCCTATCCAGGTTTAATTAGGATAGGGATTTTTAAGGAGTGCCTGACATCGTACATGCTCGGGACCCCCGTTTAACGTCCCTTCCGAAGGACGGCGTAACTAAGGATTTTTTACTCCCTTTAAAAAACCCTAGGGCCAGCTGCCTGGTTACGAACCCGCGATCTTGGACTTAGTAGTTTGTTACGCTAACGACTAGATCACAGGTCGCCCCTGATAACGACTTGAACGCTATGTTTAAATACATTCCATGTTTTCATTCAATTCATTCTATCCCGTTCGTTAAACAGCTGTTACCTGTTGTACAGCTGATTTATTGAACTAACGTCTACCTTAACGTATAGCTCGGTTAATTCTGGAACCAAGCAAGCATCTGTCTTGTCAGGCCGTGCCGTCTGCTGTGTGTGGAAATAGATAGGTCTGGGTTCGTAGGATGTAGGCAGCAGGCAACATAGAACAGATATATAGCCACTTATCCCTATATTATTCTATTCGGAGATGTTAATTGGTAAACACTATAAACGGTGCCAGTGAAGAAATCACGTTACTAGGCAATTAACGCACTTTAGTCGAGATATCGATTTTTAAATATGGACAGTAATGTAAAATATCGGAAAAGAATCTATGGATGATTCAATTCTACCATTGTTTATTAACGTACTGTTTGCTCTCACTGTTCATCCATCAACAATCTATTTATACATTATATGATCCTCATGAACATATATCATCATATCTTTCGTATAATTATTTTCGTGTATATATAAAAAAAAAGAAAAGAGAGTAGAAAAAATTAAGAATTGTACTGTAGTTTTTAAGTATCCATTTAAAACAAACAAATTATAACATATAAAACAGTATGTCCGATATGTATTACGGCAATCCAATGTAGTTGGACAGCACTGCTGAAAATAAAGCATTTCTCTCTTGGATTTCAGAAAAAACTTACAGTTTATCACTTTAATGTCAGTACCGTTTCCATTTCTAGAATTTACCAATGTATTCATAATTTTTTTGTCGCAAAAATAATCCGAACTAATTAATCGTTAAATATTAATGTTTAATTCGTAAATAAGTTTAATAATTTTTCTGAAGAACGTCTACTAACTTTATTTTGTGTTAGTACTGAATATGGTTTCGGATATATTACTTTATTAATATATCCACATATATTATAAATATGGATTATATGTTCATTTATTGATATATAATTTTAATTATATTTTATACTAGCTTATGTCCGCGGCTTCGCTCGCGTGGAATTTGGTCTGCCACATAAAGTTTCGTGAAAGATCATTTTAAATAAATAATTATATTTTTAAAATATAAGTTACTCATACATCCAAAATATCAGATGTCTAACTTCAAAACTGACGGATTCTATACAACCTTTGAACCCCTATTAATTAAAGGAGAATCCCTTGGGGTGGAATTATCCAAATTTCTTTCTTAAACTATACAAAGAACCTAACTACAAATTTCAAGATGCTAAGTTCCTGATTTGCCTTTAAGTATGTACTATAACGGGGGAGCACATGCCCCCGTGCCCCCACATAAATCTGCCCTTGCTGTAGCCTATGATGTATAACCTATTTTATTCAATAAGTTTCATCCAAATCCGTCCAATAGTTTTTGCGTGAAAGAGAGACAAACATACAAACTTTCACATTTATAATATTAGTAAGATTAGTTGGATATCAAAACAAATAGTTTCATTCATATTATTTCTGTTATTTTAACAACTATGGTCATGTGATTTGCCTTTAATTATGTACAATCATGGATTCTCCACAGTACCTAAAAAACTGTCGGGGGAGAGGCACGTGCCTCTATATACGCGCTTGCTATAGCCTATGTGTTATTCTGATGTATAACCTATATTAATGTAAAGTTTCATACAAAACCGTCCAGTAGTTTTTGCGTGAAAGAGAGACAAACATACAAACTTTCACATTTATAATATTAGTAAGATTTATATATATATTTTTTATTATTGTATCATTTTTTTATTTATATTTATATTTTTTATATTTATGGACGTATACTTTATTTCATGTCAGTACATACCGTGGATGAATGAGTCGGTATTGTGACACGGAAAATTTAAAATTTGATTATATTTCCCGATATTTTGAAACTAGCGAAATCCTCTTGGACTTTTATTTTACAATAAAATAACAATATTAAAATGCATTACAAAACTAAAAATGTTTAATTATAGAATTAAAAAAGATTTAATAAAAAATTAGTCGTTTGAACAGAATCACCCCTATATCGAAATTGTAGTTCCATATTTTTAAATAATCAATTTTTCAATGATGTTTTTTTGTTAATTACTATTATTTTTTAATAAAGTGGCTTAGTTATACAAATATTAATACTTGTTTTATTGATAGTTTTTAAATTATATATCGTTTTGTTAATGTTACCTAACATTAAGTAATTAAATCGGTTAATATAGGTGATATGTTTTTAAAGATTATGCGGAGGACTTTAGTTGCATCATTTTGCCAGGAGAGTTCGCCTCCTGTTTCCACTACACACTGCATACTGTATACTGTATACTGTAAACTATATAATATATACTACTACAATAATAAAGTTTCGATCGCTTCCAATATATTTATATATATATATATATATATATATATATATATATATATCATTTAAATTACCCAAAGACATCGACTAGAACGTTACTTTTGGATATATTCGTTGTTTTCATTGAATTCCGTTTTAATGTTAAACAGCTGTTGAAGGTTTTAACCAGTTAAAACAGCTGATTATTTGAAGTAGATTATGTCTTAAAGTATATAACATTTAATACTTGGAGCAATAGTTCATTTCATTACAGTTTATTATGAAAGAATAAATATCGAATAGATTTTTAATTATTATTCCGAAAAATTAATTATGGAGAATATGTGTTTTAGTCATTTTAGGGGTTAATAATGTTACGACGTTTTATTATCTTTATCATTCCGTTCTTGTTATTTCTGATCAATCATTTCATGATTTGTATTTCTATCATACAATTCTCATCATTTCAGTTTGTATAACCTGTTATATATTCTTCGGTTCTGTATTGTTTATACAGGATGATGGCCTAAAACTTAAGTCGAAACGTAGCCACAAATAAAATAAGTCTAACTCATTTCGTGTAATTTAATGACTGCACCCCCTCACCATTTTACACTCTTTAAGATATATCCAGTCAACCATTATAATATAATAGTTATTTAACCAGCCAACTTAAACATTCCATAATAATGTAATTCGTTAAACAGCTGTTAAAATTATAGAGAGTTAAACAGCTATTGAGGGATTTGAATAGTTAAAAACAGCTGATTTATTGAAGTAATTACTGTCTTAAAGTATAGCTCAGTTAATTCTTGGCGCAATGTTTGCGCAAAGTATTAGTGATCTATTAACACATTTAAACTATATCAGTTTAGTATGGAAGAATGAATATTATGTAGATTTTTAATTTTCCAAAAAAATAATCATGGATAATTTGGTTTTTAGTTAGGCCTATCGTGCTATTCTTATATCTACTATCCGGATCTTCTCGAGATCTCTTCCAGTAGTTCCAAAGTCTTCGGGTATACTCTTCATTATCGGTAGGAACGGACCAAGAAGAGGAATAGCTAGTACAAGTAGGTATTCCCCGATAGATAGGCAGTCTATTTCCGAGACTCTTCTGCCCCTGGTGGTTATATTTAACAATTGGCAGTTGGAAGGGGAGAGAGGGCTCGGGAACCGAAACCAGTCAGTTCCGTGGCTGCTATCCGAGGAGCAACGTCCGTCATGAGCACCGTCGAGGAAGTCTACGAGGGGGAGGTCACCCGCAAGGTGACCAGGAGGACCTCGTTCAAGATTGAGGAGGTAAGGAGGAAACGATAATAATAAAGGCTAATAATAACAACAATAAAGAAAAGGAAGCGGTCTCAAGATCGCTAGTAGTGTCATGATACCTGTGCCAAAATAGGTAACCATAAAAAAAGTGTTTAAAATACTAAAAATAAAAACATAAACATCGAATAATGTAAACAAACTGTTTAGAGTAAACATTTAAAACAACTTGAACAACACATCGTTCATTCAAAATAACAATGCCGTAACTCAAAAACCTTATTTTTCAAAAGAGGTTATATTTGTAAGTTCCATGTCTTGTCAAAATTAGACTAGAAGAGTCAAAATAGGGTAGACAAAAGATATCGTCTATGTTTGTATCTGGGTATCAATACATATATATCTTCACCATGACTGCAAAAAAAAAAAATTATACCAATGATAATATTTTTTTTATTATACAAATCGGGTACATAAACAAGGAATCTGGCTTCGTAAAAAAAAAAAAAAAATATCAACATTACTAACTATACTGAGACGATTTTAGTGCGCAATAATCTATATAATTCTAAAAAAATAAAACTTTACAAACAATAATCAGAGCCATTTAAAACATGATATCGCTTATTCAAAAGATAATTTAAAAAAACCAACTGATTTTTCAATAGAGTTATTTGAAAGTTCCATATACGTAAAAAAAAATAAAAATTTAGGTATTAATAAAGCAAAGCATTCTTGTTGTAAGTATTGAAGTTATTTTATTAACCATTTGAAACATTTTAAAAGATTAAAACTTTTTTTATTTTAACTTATATTATTATTACCATATATCAAGTTCAAACATGATACTACTCCAAAAATGATTTTATTAAAAAAAAAATGTTGGAAGTGCATGTAGAGTTGGAAGAATGGTATGTACATGTCGTATCAGAATTAATAAGCTTGAGCCAATACAATTGCTACTGAAGGCTTAAGTCGGAAATGCAATTTCCTGAGTTATGCCATTGTTCCGAATCAATAATTCGGAGGCACCAAAAATAATAAAACCTGCTCATACGTTTACTTATTATTCAGTTCTCACTTATTAGTAATAATAAAATACAAAAACAAATAAATTGATACAATTACTTGATTAAATATTAATAATAATGATGTTCGGATCCGACACCACCAATCTCTGCTTACGAATTATGGATTAATAAACAAACCCAAATCCGCAAGATCACGCATTCAGATTTACGTTATCACCCCACTTACGCCTCGGTCTACCCTTCAGTCATTTATCAGTCAGAGCTCAGAGCTTCGTTATAACTTTACAAGCCCATCTTAATCTTCACAATCTGTCACTTTAATAATATTAACATGCTCTGTAATTCTGCATTGAGTAATCTCTTAAATTCCCCAATGGTCCCATCCTTTTTCGGACGCAATACTTTATTTTCGAATACCTTAACACCTTATTCATCCTTACCGGGCACGCTTAGCAATCATAACATTTGGAAGGATCGAAGTTTTATTTTATTTTTTGAATTTATTTATTGATATTTACAACTGTATTACAATAATACAACAAGTAAATAGGATAATTGATACACCATGACATGAGAATGACAAGTAGAAAAAGTACCCACTGGTAGTACTCAAATCACAAGTTCAACTAAGTAGGTCACGTGGCCATCTTTTCAGACTCCTCGGAGGATTGCCGGGAATTGAAGAGGAAGCTAGGTTTGAAACTAGAGGGTTTGAGTGGGAATGAAGTTTGTTATGAAAGGATAGATACCGGGTTCGGGCCAAATCAGCAACAAAAGGGACATTAAGGTCGTTATGGATGACTTTATTCTTAACAAAATAAGGAGCATTGAGGATTTTACGAAGGATTTTGGATTGTACGGGTTGGATACGAGAGGAATTCGATGCCTTAGTGGAGCCCCAAAGCTCTACTCCGTAAGTTTTATTAATTCTAATTTTTAGATTCCGCGACAACAGACGTGAGTTTAGTAATGACAAGAAAAAACAAAACAAGAAAAAACGCTCCTTTATTTCCTCTTGGATTTCGTTTTTTCTAGTTACCATAGAGACCCTAAGTACTTACCTCAGTTGCCATAGTTACCATAGAGACCCTAAATACTTACCTGAGTTGCCATAGTTACCATAGAGACCCTAAGTACTTACCTTAGTTGCCATAGTTACCACAGACCCTAAATACTTAAACTCCTCGACATGTTCGACTTATTCCCTCCTAAAACAATATTCCCAAAATCTCTCCCCCCAAAATTTCTGCTACTAAACATATACTTAGTCTCATCCGAATTTACTTGCAGCCCTATTTCCTTACCTGCATTCATCAACGTATTTAGTTTTATAGTTCCCCCCTCTTCATCCAACAGCACCATATCGTCCGCAAACTAAATTAAGTACTATCTATTAAAATCACCTTCTAAACTATAACTGAATCGTTCAAAATGAGGTAAACAAATTATTCAGATCGAGTAAACATATTAAAAATTATGTCTTCCTGGTAGAACTATAACTCGCTGGCACAAATCCAGGATCAAATTAAAATCTGCGTATACCGTTTACTTATTATTCAAATAGCACTTAGGATAGTGCATAATTACGAAATTACCAATAAACTTTAAAACAGGATCAAATGAAATTGAAATTTTATGAAACTCGATAAAATTAAAAGCTATTACTCCCTTTTAACAGCTTACATTTAATTGTTATAGTAATATAACTGTAAAATATTACAAAACATAGTTTAATATTACAAAAGACTTTGTTTATTTCTTCTGGTTTAGACTGTGTAGATAAATTTTTAGCCAACGTTTCGTCAACCTTCCTGAGGGCTGAGATTAGAATGTTTGCTCATCCTCAGCCCTGAGGAAGTCAGCAGCATGGTTGACGAAACGTTGGCGAAAAAATTATCTACACGGTCTAAATCAGACGAAATAAACAAAGTCTTTTGTAAGAATAGTGGCCGTGGAAGCCTAAAAGAATATTATAGTTTAATATGTTTCAAAATGCCTTCTGGAATGTAGATATAAGACTTGAAATCTCAAAATAAAAAATCTTCGTGATTACAACGGTTACTTTACTGAGTACTAGGATTTAAAAATGTAGGTAGATTATTTAGCACAATTTCTATACACCTGATACCATTTGATTGGCGGTAAAATCATTTTAGATTTTCAAGTTCAGTTTCGCTTCCGGTTCATCAAACATATCTAAAATTTAATATTAATACAACTGTTAATAAAATTTAAGTTATTTCTATTGATATAAAAATGTTGAATCTGACCTTAATACGTGCCTTCCAACCTGCAGTGTGTAATTTAACCTTTAGAATGCGTTACCATTACTAACTCATTTTCATAAAAAGTTGTAGATAGGCGGTATTGTTTTAATACATATTTAAATTAAAAATATGTAACAATCGAGAAGAAATATTCTTTTTAAAAATCTCCTTGAATTAAAGTTTCACTTGGGGTGGTATGTATTAACAAAAAAGCGATTTTACAGTTACTCAGATATCACAATAATTCGAAATGCGAAATTACAAATTTCTGTGATCATCAGTTTTCGAGTGATGCGAGTGACGTACAAACGAACCTACACAGACGTCACTACGGAGCTAGCCAAAATGGACTGAGAGAGTTTCAAATCGGATGTATCAGATCTATTTGTACTTCCGTAAAAACTTAAAAAAAAAATTTTTTATTAGTATTTATCAATTTGTAAAATATAACTTTCTGTTACATTTTTTTAAATTATTGTATTAAAAAAATACCATAATATTGGTCATTAATATTTATTTGTTCATTGTCATCAGGATTTACATTTTATTGTTTTTATTATAAGAATAAAATATGCTACGTTTACAATCTATAAATATTCATAACACTATTATAAACGTTTATGTAGCATGGAACATTTTGTTATTATTGCCCTCTCTATTTTCTTACAATAGTGTGATTTAATTGCATCCATTTTTATTATTAATTTTACAACTTTTTATTTGGTTGAATGACTCTACGTGATTTTCACTGTCAACATTGAAGTTAATTTAGTACTGACTCATACGAGTATCGTTGTTATCTTATGCCTGTCAATAAATAAACAGAGATGATCTGTTGAATATGATGAAAAAGTAATATTAAAAAATACATAAAACATAAAAATTATAAGTTGTTAGTATTAATGAACGAAATATATTATATTTTTTCAATTCTTGCCAATTAAAAAAAATATAATAATTTGTCTCACATCTGCTTACTGTTTTTTTATTATGACGTTTCAAAGATAGAAACGTATACAATAGATCTATAACATCTTGACTGAATCAACATTACATTAATCAGTTATATTTAAGTTATATTAATAGAATTAATTAAATATGAAAATTAATTCTTTTTATGAATGGTATTCGTTTAATAATTTAACATTTATTAACACTCAAACCAGATTATCTCAGATAACTTGTAATAATCTTTGGACAAGTTGATTACAATATAATTGTTTAAATAAATAAAATTAAAGTTTTCTATCCATAAATATATCATTTCTAATTAATGTATACTTTTAATCTGTTTAATATTGAAAGGGGAAAAGTAAAAAGAGACCTTACAAAATGTTAAGGCCGTGGAAAAAATTCCAACAAAAATCCCTTAAGTCTCCGAACTAAAACGAAATTGAAATTATCTGTCCAAAAGAAATGTTTTTTTTATCTTGCACTTTTACTTTCCTCTTTTCATTTGGTCTTTTGTCTTATGTTTTTCTGTTGTTTATTACTATTATTTAATTTTTTTTCCTGTTGTGGTTTTTGAAGTTTGGTGAGTGTATATCGAATTTTGAATTTCTGAAGTATCTATCAGCTGTTTTTATCTAACCCTCTCGAGCTGGGGTCGAGTAACCTTCCTTATGATTCATTAGCTGCATGTGAGCTTTGGAGGTGGTGGGATGTTTGATTGGTGCATTATTCATGTTTTGTTTTGCTGTTATTCTCTTTCTACCCTGAGGATGCCTGAATCGGCAAAATATTTTGGACAGATAATTTCAATTTCTGTTTTAGTTCGGAGACTTAAGGGCTTTTCGTTGGAATTTTTTCCACGGTCTTAACATTTAATCTGTTTCTTTGACAATGTTTAATTAGTTGGTAGTTACTGATAGTTGGAGTTGAAGGTTACATTTCAAAACGTGGGTCGGTTACGAAATATTTACTTATTTAGTTTCAAGATGAGACCTCTTCACTACTCCGCATAACTTGGTTTGCGTTCCAAACAGGAGGAAATGTAAAATTTGGATGTTTTTCTATTCAAATTTTTCTGGGTTAAAAAGTTTGTAGAAATCATGTACTGAAACCAATAACCTAGTTAGGTTTAGTGATATTGATTTTTTTTTCTTCAATAACCAGATAGTTTATGCGTGAAGACTCATTACATACACGTCAAATTAACTGACGATATAGGCATTTACAGTACAATAACAGTAGCTTTTTATTACCAAGCTATAAAACTTTAAAAGCAGTTGAGTCAATTGCGACATCCATTTAACCTCTCTTCCGAAAGAAGGCGTAACTAAGATTTTTTTTTCTCACTTTAATTATCATTAAGCAAAGATAATAAAAAAAATAAATTTTGAAATAAATACCTACATTTCTTACATCTAAACCTGAGTCATGATATTTTGAAACGCTTGTTTTATTCTAAACCATGGTCATTAATAAATCGTTAATCATAGCTCTGGCATGAGGATATTTATGCAAGGCCTTTAGGTTCTGAATTATAAGATAATATTCGGCCAAAGAGATGTCCTTTGAACAGCTTCCTCCTGTGCGATCCTGCCAACGGTCCAGAGGTCCTGGTCAAGGATGAAGGATATCCCGGCTATTTCGGGTCTCGGATCTTTCCATCAGATCCCGAAACAACTGTTTCCTTTTCTAAAAGTATCCGATATAAACTGCGCTGAACATCTGTTGTGTGCCATCAAAGCAAATAAAGTTTCAAGATCAGATTATCTACTCTACTCCACGTAGCTCAGTTTTCTTTCAAAACAAGAGGAAATGTTAAATATGGATATGATACATTATTTAGATATTAAAAAAAATAGCTTAGAGCGTTTGTCTAGTAAATGTATGTAAATAGGCTGAAACGGCGAGCTGTTTCTTGTCGTTTCAGTCTAGTATGAGGATTCCAAGTTGAGCGTTTGTCAAGGTGTAGTCCTAAGTACCTGACCTGTTCTACAGGAATCAACAGGATGTTATTAAACGATACAGTAGGACAGGAAGTCATTGGTTTACGACGGAGGTGATTTGACGGGATTTGTGGGAATTTATTTTAATCCTCCAGTTTTTGCACTATTTAAGGAATTATTTGTTGATCTCCTTCCAGACCAATTTTCTTCTTGTTTAAATATGAAGTTGTACAATGCTAATTATTATGTAATTATATAAAGAAATAAGTTACATTGCATTACTTTTGTAATATATTATAATACCTTGGCGGACTAATGAAGTAAAGAACATTGCCAAATCCACTTAGAAATACAAGAACGCGAATTCCGGCGATCTCTTCACTGAATGAAAATAATTCTCGGGTTTTACGTCAGATCTTGAAATAGTTTCCTCGAGTCTATTTTCTCTAATTCTCTCATTAGATTAGAGCTGTAGGTTTTTAAATGGTCCAGCGTACGCTGAGAGTCGCGAATCTTAAATATATTTCATGTTATAAATCATGTAGATATACTGACTGAGGCTGATCCAAAACTATATTTCATGTGGGCTTTTTTCTATATTAATATGCTTAACAGAAATTAATACGTAGTAAAAATTAAAGGTAATATATATATATGTAAATAATTTATATATATATATATATATATATATATATATATAAATTATTTATATATAACCTTTATTATTTATTTGCATTATTTTTTATTTCTTTCACCAATTTTGTTCCTGTTTTTTTCAATGCTTCCTTCACTGACATTAGTATCAACTGTTCTAGCCAAATATTTTTTTAATTGATAACATCATAACATAACATCACGGCTGTGCTTAGTGACTTTTGGTAGGGGAAAAGTTCGTGACCGACATGAGCGATATGCTCGTGACATGTTGTGCGTGCCTGACGACGTATAGCGGTCTTTGAGTTATACAATTTGTTTTAATCAACTTTAATCTAAAGGTTAGATTTCTATTGATATATGATTAATTATATTTACCTAAAAAGTAGTTTAATAATTGTGAAATTGATATTTATAATAACTAGTTGAACTTTCCTCTCCCCCCCCCCAAAATATTTTATTTGCCATAGTTAAATGCCTTGTTTTATTAAATGGTTAAAAGTACAAAGATCTATTTTTGTACTTGTATTTTTGAACTTAACGATGATAACAATGTTAAAAATGAAAATAAAATACAAGTAAATACAAATACAAGGTATTAATAATATAACTGTATACTAATTATTATTTAATTTAAATTATTGATATTTCGTTTTGAGTTTGTGCAGTTTTGATTAACAAATAAACTACTTGGAAATATATCCTTTATTTCTGTTGCCAGTTTTTTTGTGAATTTTTTCCTCTTACCGTATATTATTTGCTATTTATTTTTATCATTTTTATATACATATTTTTAAAATGTTTAAGATTTTGTTAATATTGGTATATTAAACTATATAGCTAAGCTTTGGGTAGAGCAAGAGAATATTAAGCTAGTGACTGTAAGAATCAGCCAAGGCCTGTACATTTATAGCGAGGCCTGCTCTCTATCAGGGCAACGTGGTCTCTGTTCTATGGCGTCAGTTCTAAGCCACTTTATACATCTCTCTTTCATGATCGATCCTTATTTTGTTATTGTTTACTTCGTTCTCTGTCCTGCCTAAATAAGGAAATCAGGATATCTCGGTCGGTATACCAGGGATCTAAATAGTCGCATGCGAACCAATTCATTTGAGAGAAATGAGATGAGCTGTTTTCGAATTTTGTTATACTATTTTATTAACTTTGATTTTTAATTGTTTGAAAAAAATTAATGGACGATAGAAAGGAAGAAGGGCTCCGGACGACCATTAATGGACATTGACGAAGTTCTGCAGGAAACTTCCAAAGACGAGTACAGACCTTGGCTGATTATTACAGTCACTAGCTTAATATTCTCTTGCTCTACTCTAAGCTTAGATGTTTAATATACCAATATTAACAAAATTTTAAACATTTTAAAAATATCTATATAAAAATGATAAAAATAAATAGCAAATAATATACGGTAAGAGAAAAAAATGCACAAAAAAACAGGCAACAGAAATAAAGGGTATATTTCCAAGTAGTTTATTTGTTAATCAAAACTGCACAAACTCAATACGAAATATCAATAATTTAAAATCCAAGCAAAATCCATCCGCAAGTACTCGCATCGCGACGGTTAGTCGCCATCTACGCTTCATTGGGAAGGGGAAAAGTGCTGTAGGCTGGTCCCTCACGAACTTAATCCTCAGTAATCAGCTATGACTTTAAAAAATCGTGAAAATTTATTGATAAACTCTTTTCATATGGAATCTCTTTCTCATCCACTACAACTTTTTTCGATCCATGACATATTCTATCAACGGAAAATTTGACAAATTTGCGGAATTGCAGTCCAACAGTTCTTTGACAGCCATCCCAAGAAATATCAGCGTGGAATCGAGTAATTCGCTAGAAGATGGTTGATTACAATGACTATACTTTGGGTATTATGTGTATTTTATATAAAAAAATTATAATACAAATATTTGGTCATTTTTTTATACAGCCTATTGTTAAAGGAATTTTTATATGGATATAATTATTAATTTGTCAATATAATTCTAATCTTTGAACTAAAGTTGATTGAAAAAAATTATATAATTTAGACACAAGCCGCTATGCGTCGCCAGGCTCGAGCATGTCGGTGACGCGAACCCACTAGTTTTTCGCTTAAAGCGGCTAAAAAAATGTTCACTTCAAAAGCTTAGATATATATTCTTCCTAAATTGGATTTATTATCATATAGTGAACATGCTAAAACCCAAACAAGATTATTCTTTGTCATAGAAAGTAAGATGAAGGTTTTGACCGGAAGCCAAGTTATTCTAAGGCATTTCCTCTCGACATCAGAAATCCACAGCTGTTTGAAATATTCCGACTCAGATTCGCGTGATATATTTCTTCCATCATTTATCACTTCTAAGGCCGATTTACTTCTCAAAATAAAACATTTATTACTTGTTTTGAAGTGTTTTTGTTAAATTCTGTAGAACGAAAATTATGGAATCCTACTGTTCTGAAGTATCTACATCTGACATTTATCTGCGATAAATCGTTTTAAATTATTGCAATTGATAATAAGCGATATATTTGCTTATAACTGTATCTTACATTGGGTGAATGCCCAATCAAAGGCGATAAAATAAATACTAATGGTTTTTAAAATATTTGTAAACATGTGTTTATTACCATATGACTGATTGTCATTTGTTATTAATTACAAGTGACACTGTTATTAAATATTGGATAGTTTCATGTGAAATGTCCGTTTTAAAATGAAAGATAATTTAGTAAAACAGCTTTATGAAACCAAAAAAATATTATTCAATATTTTACCTTTATTTTCTGAACATTTTTTCCAAGATGTTCAATCCGTAAACTTAAAAGAACGTAAAAAAAATTTTAATAGAAGTTTTTGGCTAGTGAATCATTTTTTAAAAGTTTACCCTTTTTCTAAACTTCATATCAGATGGAGCTGTGTTGGAGATAATTCTGGCAAATAAGGTGGGTGTGGGATAATTTCCTAACCCAGCTCGTTTAGTTATGAAATATGAGGTCTGGCGTTGTCGTGTAAGATTTCTGCTCCATTATGTCAATATCCTTGCTGTGCGATGTGGATGTGATAGTAGCTCTAGTAGCTGTGGCTAGGAAGGTGAAATTAATTATTTATTTATGAATTAGTATTTAACACCAGTTAAGAATTTCTCGAACAAACGACGAATGGTCCGTTAGTTACAACACCCTTCACCGATGGTGCCCCTGGATTCATATTGTGATTAATAATATTCATGGATGGGTTTTTGTCATATTGCGATTACTGAACTTCATCGACCAAATAATAGGTTACTGTCACCTGCCATACTGTCATACTGCCATTAGCAAAGGCCATAGACCCGAGAACTAGATTGGGAAGAGACAAGATGGCCACGAACACAGGTAGAACTCCCTCACCTCACTTCAATGGCTCCTGCAAACTGAGACCGCTAAAAAAATATCTTTAGCTTGCCAAGAGCAGTCGATCCCGTATAAATAGCTAGAGCACTTTCAGGAGCTTGTCTGTTCTCAACAACATAACTCCTGCTTTTTGTCCATATAACATAAACATGCCTGTGTATATATATATGTATATATTAAGGTTTCTGAGCAAATTATACTCAAAGGGCTTCGAGTTTTTATGAAATAACACGTTTCTAAACAACAAGTATTTCTCTCAAATATAAATGTGAGAATATTTATATAAATGTGAATCTGCTTCGAATTGTTTAAGTAATTACTTAGCAATTCCAATAACAGTAACAACAATTTTCTTTAAACTGTTTCTATAAGTAACGGGGTAACATATTTTGATTGTTCAACATTGGAAAATTGCCTCTTATGCATAAATGAAAAAACTACAAAAAATGTGACATAGTCTACTTTACTCCCAGGGTACATATATATATATAAATATGTATGTTCTGGCTATATATATATATATATATATATATATATATATATATATATATATATATATATATTTATATAGATATATATATATAGGTTTTTTGTGTTGTTTTTTTAATATACAACTTTTTTATTTATAGGAGACGTAATCCCTCACTAAAGATGTTCTTTTTCGATTCTATTCTATTCTCCAATTAGATTACCTTCAATATAGAGAAGGGTTTTGGGTTCAGAACATAGTAAAAACTACTTTTTCTGGGGCTACGATTCTGCTGGAAGATGATTTGCCCTATATCACACTCAATACCAGATCCCCCCCACTTTATAGAGGCTGGGTGAGCATTAGAAAGTTCCCAGTTCCCATAGGATTCATCTCTGGCTAACAGATTAAATAGTTTACTAGCGAGCGGGATTTGAACCCAGGACCTTCATCATGGCAACTCAGTGCTCTACCACTGAGCCAATCCGCTTCCTGTTTTTGTAGACAAATTAATAATATATAGAAAAAAACCTGTACCACTGCAACCCACGAAGGTTCGTAGATTTTTAGGTTTTCTCTACTTCATAGAGGCTGAATGAGCCCCAGGATGCCTCCATATAGGCAGATACAACAGTGTCCATCCGTGGCTGTTAACAAATTTTTTTATTGATTTTTACAACTGTATTACAATAATACAACAAGTAAACAGGCTAAGTGATACACAATGGCAAGTAGAGAAACTACCCCCTGGTAGTACTCAAAGCACAAGTTCAACTAAAAATGTCCGTTGCCTAGCAACGGATCCCGGGACTACTTTTTCTCTAGTCTTTTGTCGTTCACGACCAGTTAAATCATAAAAATTCTTAATAAATTGGTAAATCACGAAGCCACTTTTCCTGACTTATTTAAGTCGTAACACAATATATAGCACTGTTGGATAGATTTAATTTATATATTTCGATTTTTTAATTTTTATTTTAATACAGGGAAAGCATTGAAATAAGATTAAGATTCATTTTACTTGTGAACTATAATTTTTTTAAAACTTTAATACAAACCAAAAATAAATAAGAAATCCATTATTTTATTTTATTAATAATTCTCAATATCTCAAAACAGTATAATGTGGGTACTCGTAGGATCACTAGTGAGGGTACAAAATAAGTACCAAATGTTATTTCAATTTCTTTTTTATATATATATATATATATATATGTATATACATATATGTGTGTATATATATATATATATATATATATATATATATATATATATATATATAAATTTATTTATTGATATTTACAACTGTATTACAATAATACAACAAGTAAATAGGATAAGTGCTACATAATGACATGATAATGGCAAGTAGAGAAACTACCCACTGGTAGTACTCAAATCAAAGTTCAACTAAGAAGGTCACGTGGCCATCTTCTTTTCAGACGCCTCGGAGGATTATCGGTAGGTGAAGAGGAAGCTAGGTTTGAAACTAGATGGTTTGAGTGGGTATGAAGTTGACAAATTAAGTAATTTGTCTGCCTCAGCCGGATTCGAACCCTTAACCATCAGCATATCAACTCACATTCTACCAATTAAGCTAATTAATATAAACTTTATAAACATCCAGCGACCCCTATATATAATATAATGAACTAATAGACTGAAGAGAAAAAACAAAACCTCAAATAAGAATCCTTATCAAAGTTGGCTCGAACTAGGAAAGTTATCCAATTTCAGTTCCTTCTTCGCTTTGACAAATCGCTTTCTCACATTTTGTGTCGCTATTTGCCAACTCGGCTAATCTTTTGGAAAACAAAAAAAATAAAGCTTTTTTCCTATTTTCTTGTGATCTGAAAAATATCATATTTTATAGCAGAAATTTCCGAAAGTTATCTCTTTTATTCACTTCTTTTGCTAAACAGTGTTAATATCTAAGGCTTATTCTTTCCCATAATCCTAGTGTGGCTCACCCAGCCTATTTAAATTTTATATTTTTTTATCGTTATCTACTTTGGAGCCCAGTGTTTAAAGCGCTGAGTTGCAATGTTGAAGTGAATGTGGATTCGAATTCGGCTGTGACAGATAAATTATTGAATATGTTAAAAACAAATGAAGGGCCTGCGGGATCTGTAAACCCTCATAGGGTTCACTCAGCCTCTATAAAATGTGACCCTTAATTGGGTGGCAAACCTGATCTCGGCTAAATCACCCCCCTGAATAACCATTGTCTTAGAAACAGTACAGTCTCTACCGTTTACTGAGCTCGAGACCCAAGGGTTGTAGTGGTACGGATTTGTTTTCAATAATAAACTTTTAAATGCACATAAAATAGTAATGTCGTATTAAAACAAAACCTCGTATTTCTCTGAGGCGTTATGTTTAGAAAAAAAGTCACGAATCAGCCCAGAATAATTTTCGGAACTCGACAACTGAATTCGGTTGCAATTTAAATATTGATTTGAAGAATTTAAATTTCTCAATTTAAAATTTCATGGACTCTTCGGAAATGAAAGGAAAATCCAAATTATTTTGACGTTATACAATCAGTTAAAGTAAAATATACTTCTCTATTATTTCCAAATAATTATTTGTAAATAATAGTGGTCATTTAAAGCGTTTTAATTTCTGAATTTATATTTTTTATTTACTCTAGAGCAATAAAGGACAGATCTATACAAAATAGAATAATAAATCATTCTAATGTAATAAACCGTAGTAATTAAATGCATTTTTTATTTTAGAATTGGAATTTGTATTTACTTTATAAGGGAGTGGAGTGGCTCAGTAGTAGAGCATTGAGTTGCCATGCCGAAAATCCTGGTTCAAATCCCGCTGCAGGAAAAACTTTTATTTAGTTTGTTTGCAGCCGGAGATGGATCATATATGATCTAGGACCCTCCTGGGGCCCACCTAGCCTCTATAAAATATAAAATTAGGGAACCCCAAATAAGGGGAGAAAATCTGGTGGTTGAGCGTGATCTAGGACAAATCACCTCACTGCAGAACCGTTGACCATGAAACAGTACAGTCTCTATTATGTACTGAACCCCAGACCCGTTCACGGGTTTTAGTGGTACAGGATTTACTCTATGGGAATCAGGTCAGTGAAACTTGACGATGTTATTGTTGGATCTATTTCGATTGGCTGCCATATTTTTGGACGGACCGTCATATTTTGTTTGGCATTAGATTTATTTATATTAGTCAAAGACTAAACTATTTTGGATAAATTATTAATAAGGATGTCAATAAATCGAAAAGAGTTTTACAGCTAGATAATCGATAATGATAACTTAATAAGTCTGATTAATTACTTACTATTGTTTTTGTTAAATACTCAAAAAGTCTGGAATCAGGCTTCAATTATTAAGATGCCTCTATATAAAAATGGGAATAGCAAATTACCGAATTCTTTCTAAACAATGATTACTACAAACGCCAATAGTTCGAAAATAGCTTTCCAACCAGAAAGCCGATAGTCATCTATAGGTTAAAAAAAAAAAGTTTTATGGGAAAATCTAAAATCTAAAAAAATTCAAACTTTTACAAATGTTCTTACAGTTAATAAAATAATTTCAATACCATTATTACAATAGGAATGCTTTGCTTTACCAATCCTATATCAATTAATAGATTTTTTTTTTAAATCATCTTGTTTAATTTTGACATGATATGAAACTTTGAAATACTAATATTGAAAAATTAGGTATTTGAGTTATGACATTGCGCTTTTGAAGCGATATGCAATTTTTTTTTTAAACTGAATAACCTTCAACGCAAAACAGTATTTAGTTATAATTTTTTAGTTCGAAATCCTTGTTATCGATTATTTCTCAAGAAATATCGATATAAAATGGAAATGGTGTAAAATCGATTACTCGTAACAAAATATTTCACTTAATGTTTCGTGTAAAGTTATATAATTATGACTTTTGCGCCTTTGCTTCAATTAACTGAATGTATATTTGCAGTTGGGTATTGCGGGTACTGTATCCTTGCGCCGTGTCAACTTTCTAATAATATACAATTTTTTTTTTATTTCACTTTATATATATATATATATATATATATATATATATATATATATATATATATATATATATATATATATATATATATATATAATTTAAAAATATCATTTGGCACATAATTTATCTACAACCTTCATATACAATATTAATTGAATATTTATGAATATATGACACTATAATTTTTAAAGTGACACAATTCAATTCACTTCAAAAATCTGTGTTAGATCTGAACATGCAAGAAGTGGGTAAATATCTCTCATCACAACCGTATCGACTTAGCTTCAGAGTTTGTCCGCCAGGAGGCATCTGTGTCGCTCTCACGTGTCCTAATGTTATTCCAAGATAAATAATAGTTTTTCTGTTTTAACAAACATTTAGGTATTTGACTTATGTCACTTAAGAAATACTTATGCCTTATGATAGTGAGTATATAAAACGTATGTATGTAACTTTATTGTGAGGCCGGGATCAATAAGAAAATAATGTTTTGATAAATTAATAAATAAATTATTTAAAAGTTCAAATAGGAAATTTCAAACAATTAAGCCTTAAGGCTATATCCAATCCTTAATAACCTATAATAACTAATCAGTATAAATTTTCTTAATTAAGGACTCTTGAAGAAGTTTAAAATAATTATTAATTAAAAATATTTACATTATGCCTAATTTTGACTTTTTCCTTCATTTTATTGATAATAAACTGTTTATAAAAATAAATAAATAATTTTATTTTTATTAATTGTTATTTTGATGATGATTGTTTTGAAGAAAAAGGATTTGTCGTGGCCGGGATCCGAACCCTGGTCGTCTGGATGTCCGGAGATGTAGACGACCCGGGTTCGAATCCCGGTTAGGACAAATCTTTTCTCTTAAAAAAAAATATTTATATTATTGTTTCTAGTAAATTTAATGAGGAATTATTTTATAATTATTACATAATGATTGAGATAAGGAGTCCATACTGCAATAAGAACATTAACACTGTCAAAACATGAAAAGATGTAATCTCATAATGTTACTTAATGCAGGGTAACATTAAGAGATAATATCTTTATATGTTTTAACAGTGTTAATGCTTTTTATTGCGACAAGGCCATGTTTTCTCATTTTTAGAGAACAGTGTAGAGTTTAGTAATTTGAGAAGGCCAAGAGTACTCAAGGAAGCATACGATAATTATTTTTTTTGCAATTGACTTATTCATAGTTATATCCATTTTTTAAATATATATGCATTGTTATTTCTAAATTTCAAATTTTATTTATTCTATGTGAATGAAAGTAAAATGTAAATTATTTTGATATTAAAAAAAAAACATGCGCTTCCTTTAAAAATTGTTTGTATTGAATAAAATTTAAACAAATAAATAAAAACAAAAGTATTTTTTTATTTTAAATTGACATATGCATAGTTGGATTCATCTAACGTTTCAGTATTAAGATTAAAACGATACCCATTAACTTTTTATTCTTGAAACATTCTAAAGTTATTTTATTAAAAATGTATTTTTTTTAATTAATTCATATTACTTTATTGATAATAATTGTGTTTAAAGTCATAAAAGATATAATCTTAACACTAAAATAGAGCCAAAAACTCAAAAAGAAACACTATTATTTATTATAATGCAATTGGGAAAAACCACAATGCAAAGCCTTATGTTTCAAAAATACACCTACTTACCAGTCTGGTAAGTAGGTGTATTTTTGAAACATAAGGCTTTGCATTGTGGTTTTTCCCAATTGCATTATAATAAGATATAATCTTAAGAGACATAAAAACTATCAAACCGATAAATAGGAATTTATAATTTAAAATAATGCATCATTTACGGTTAATTAACTATATTTAAATATTTATATGTTAATGTCATGGCTCATGGAAGGATGAACAACGGCTTAAAGGTTTAGAAAATAAGTAATTGGGTAGAACACTCGGCCTAAAATAGGATAAGGCAAGTCTGCAGTTAAGGAGATTGTGGATTTGCTGATCATGCGGTTAATTGTTATTGAAGTGATAGATTGCGCTTAGAAACAAATGAATTCATAAAAAGTTAATAAGCGCTGTGCCGACGGGTAGTTTCTAAGGGGTTTACCGAGGCGTAGTTGGGAGGATTGCGTTATGAGTGATCTGGTGGATTTGGGTTTGGGTAATGATCCGTGGATGGAAAATTGTAAACAGAATTTTGTAAGTGAAACTTCCCGGCTGCTAATCTCTATTGCTATAAAAATGAATTTATACATATAAAAGAAAAAGATCATCTCATTGAAAATTAATCTTTGGATGGTCCCAAGTCCATTTTCTTTTCCTTCTCAGAACAGGGATAATAGGTTGAAAGCAATAGTAAATTTGATGTTTCGGTATCGAGCCTTCGGGCTCACTAAGCCTTTTTGTTATCATATTCATTGATAATAATTTTTTTTAATATGTTTTTGTAGATAACAATTTATTATATTTTACGTAAAGTGCTGTTTCTTATTTTATTCCAT
Organism: Arma custos; assembly: GCA_037127475.1. Taxonomy (NCBI): domain Eukaryota; kingdom Metazoa; phylum Arthropoda; class Insecta; order Hemiptera; family Pentatomidae; genus Arma; species Arma custos. The sequence goes on along the minus strand of CM073765.1, from coordinate 66,433,576 downwards.
TTAATACTTTGTAAATAAAGATGAAAAAAAAATCGAAACTAGATCAAATTTTCCATACCAAGAGTAAACATACTACTGAATTTTATGATAGTCGGGTGTTATTTGTTCTGGGATGTATTTATAACTATTTTATGGTATTCATGTTTTGGATTTCTTGTTATTTTGCTTACGTAATATTAGTAAAACGATGCTATGATGATCGTAAAATACAAAAGGTACGATTGTACAGACTAGAGAATATAGCGCCAGATAGTGGTGGCATCGGTCCAAGCCGAACCTATATTTCAAAACTGGCAAATACTTTGGCTCAAAAACAGGCACACTATTTATTTTACGAGGCTCTTAACATCTCCGTATTCAGTAATACCCAGCTTTTCCGGAATATTGCTTTATTTGCAGTTTTATATTTGTTACACGGATTATTTTTTACTTTAATGGGTACTCATAACCCTCCATTAGATATGCTATATCGTGCTATTTATTAAATTTCAGTTATAACGAATAGCACAGAACATTTCCTGTAGCAGTCTCAGTCTACCCTTGGGTATATTAAGGACTGATTATTTACAGATTCCGCTGTGTGGGCTTGTAAGCGTTGCGGCTATGCCTTTTGTATGTTATTTATAACTTTATTTCTATAGACATGAAACTATTAAATAAAATATAATTATCGAGAGAGGAGGATTAAAATAAATTCTCAAAAATCGCATCAAATCACTTTTACCTTACGTCGTAAACCAATGACTTCCTGCCCTTCAGTATCCTTTGATAATATCCCACTGGTACCTGTAGAACAGATCCGATACTTAGGGTTGCACCTTGACAAACGATTGACCTGGAATCCTCATACAAGACTGAAAAGACAAGAAACCGCTCGACGTTTCAGATTACTTCAACACTTACTAGACAAACACTCTAAGCTCCCAATTAACTACAAAAGACTCATCTACATGACCATCATACGATCTATTTGGACTTACGGAGTAGAGGTTTGGGGCTCCACTAAGCCATCGAATTCCTCTCGTATCCAACCCCTACAATCCAAAATTCTTCGTAAAATCCTCAATGCTCCTTATTTTGTTAAGAATAAAGTCATCCATAACGACCTCAACGTCCCCTTTGTTGCTGATTTGGCCCGAAACCGGTATCTATCCTTTCATAACAAACTTCATTACCACTCAAAGCCTCTAGTTTCAAACCTAGCTTCCTCTTCCATTCCCGATAATCCTCCGAGGCGTCTGAAAAGAAGATGGCCACGTGACCTTCTTAGTTGATCTTTGATTTGAGTACTACCGTTGGGTAGTTTCTCTACTTGCCATTATCATGTCATTATGTAGCACTTATCCTATTTACTTGTTGTATTATTGTAATACAGTTGTAAATATCAATAAATAAATTTATTTAGATATATATAAAAAAAAAAGAAAAAAGAAATTGAAATAAAATTTGGTACTTATTTTGTACCCTCACTAGTGATCCTAAGAGTACCCACTTTATACTGTTTTGAGGTATTGAGAATTTTTAATAAAATAAAGTAATGGATTTCTTATTTATTTTTGGTTTGTATTAAAGTTTTAAAAAAATTGTAGTTCATAAGTAAAATGTGTTAATCTTATTTCAATGCCTTCCCTGTATTAAAATAACAATCCCAAAATCGAAATATATAAATTAAATCGATCCAACAGTGCTATATACTGTGTAACGACTTAAATACGTCAGGAAATGTCGCTTTGTGATTTACCAATTTATTATGAATTTTTATAATTTAACTGGTCGTGAACGACAAAAGACTAGAGAAAAAGTAGTCCCTGAATCCGTTGCTAGGCAACAGCGGTAACATGTTACGTCATTAAAAATGTTTTTATCTCCAGCTGGTACAAAAACATGTGTTTTTGGCTCAATTAATTAGGACTAAAGTACGGCTTTTCTATCTGTGCATTAAAAATTAGAGTCAAAAAGTTAACTTTATTCCCTAGGGAATAATTGGTCTAAATTAATTGGTCTAAATAATGTAGGTTTTGTACTGAAAAAGTTTTGTAGAGGGTTAGGTTGGTACACCTGTCTCACCGGCCATTAAAATCAGCTCTTGTTTCAAAACTCAATGACGAGTAAAATGAAAGTGGCTCAAAACCTTTTTAGCACTAATGAAGAATTCACTGCAACAAGACCTCGGCTTGGCCACGTGAGTAAAGGTAATTATCCCCTCGCATTCGCTCTGGAATAAACTCGATTGTTCCCACGCATTCGCTCGGGAACAAACCCGAAATGTACCCGAGCGAATGCGAGACACTCTCAAACTCACAGCTGAGAGAATAATGATCTTCTTTAATCCCTAGGTGCATAAATAACTATTATATAATAGATGAATCTATCGTCGTTTTCAATTTGCTTAAATTTTGCACATGACTTTAACGAGTGTGCTTTTAGACGAAGTTATTACTATAATAAGAATTCTCAGTAGTTAGCAGTGAAGTACTGCAGAAAAATATACGATATAATAGACAAGTGTACATTACAAACTAACTAAAAAAATTATTTTATTTTTTTTTATTAATTTTTAAATATTTTTATTTTGAAAAGAAAAGATTTGTTCAAGGCCGGAACTGGAACTCGGGTCGCCCACGTTTCCGTCGTGGTGCTCTAACCAACTGAGCTACCTGGCACGTAACAGTGCCAGACAAATCCATTCTCTTCACCTATAAAATTATTAAAATTAACTTATTGTAAATAACTAAAAAATTAAGTTATAATTGTTGTTAATTCATATAAATTCACTTTATGCAACTATGGCTAATCGGACAATGCTTAAGTGGGAGTCCTAAATATTGTGAATCTATGTATAATTAGGATATTTACCTACCCCGTTTAACGTCCCTTCCGAAGGACGGCATTACTAAATATTTTTCACTCTCTTTAAAAATTCCTAGGGACACCTAATTTATAATTAGTAGTATAGTGAAGTGTATAAGACATAAATGTGAAGAATTAATACAATCTCAAAATTGTTATTATTAGGGTTTAGGTTGATTATTTATGGACAATTAACGTCTAAGGTATTCAGTGTCCTTATTCTATAATTTTTGGTCTATTAGATTTGATGAAATATACCTTATTTTTGAGGAATTCAATTATTGTTTTAAAATTTGTCTCATTATCGTTTGAATTTTTCTCTCCATTATTGTTATTATTAGGGATAGAATAAACCACATGTGCAAGTTCAGCTGATGGCATCAAGTGAGGGAATGTCAAGGTTGAACACTGTTTGCTCTAGAATTATAGAAACACATTGACCTTGTCAGTTATGAATAAAGTCGTAGAGACAAATTATGATTTCGAAATTGTGACATCCAACGAAGATAATAAACATTTCCAAGCGGTCATGTAAATTTAGCTGCACTCACCAATCACTTACCAACTTTATTTTTGAGATTGTCACTTTAGTCGGGGTTTTAAAAATAATATCTTATATTAGAGGTGTTTATGCTTATTCATTTAGTGACACTTTATTCTGCAATGCCTGATCGGACGATGCCACAGTGGGAGCTCTAAAATAATTTTAATTTTAATTTTTGCCTATCCAGGTTTAATTAGGATAGTGATCTTTAACGAGTACCTGACACCTCATAGGCTTTGGATCGCTATTTTACGCCCCCTATGAACGATGGCAGAACTAAGGCTATTTAGAAAAATAACCTGCAGGGCTGCGAACCCGTGATCTGAGGGGTTTATTTTTACTACCTACATACATGAAAAATAAACAACAACACTGTTAAACAATTAAGAGATTTCTATTATTTATTTCTAGTCAAATAGTGTTTGTTTTGTACTTCTTAAAATACATTTAAATTATGGCCCTTTATCATCAGAAAATTTCTCTAAATTTAAAATCCCCTACGTCTGTAACCCAAGAAGGGTCTTGTGGGGGGTTGATTTGTCCGAGTTCACCTTCAACCGCCTTGTTTTCCCCCGATTAAGGGTTACCAGTTAATATAAAACTGGGCGACTCCCAGAAGGGTCTGCAATAAAAAAGTGTCCATCTGTTGTTATTAACATTTGAAATTATTTATCAACTTCAGTTGGATTTGAGCTATCTCGCTCCCATATTCTTTTTTTTATATCCTTTTAAATTTTAACAAAGCATGTAGACGTTTAATTAAATTTATATGTGCCTGTTTATGGTTTTCATCAAAACAATCCCCAATCTTTGATAAAAAAACACCTCACACATCATCATAAAAATTTTACATTATTTTTAAATCACAATTTTTTATTAGATTCTTATACATAGTGAAGAAATATTTCCAGAACTATTATTCCTAATTTATATGATATTAAATATTAATAACAGTGGATTAATCTCAATATAATATAAAAATGTAGTTATTGATGTAATACTTTATCGGTATTGCCTTGCAAGAGGTCCAGGAATTACTTTTTGTTCAGTATTTTTTCTTGCTTGAGCAGTTAAATTGTAAATTATAAATCTACTGAAATCTTAAGTAACTACTATAGTGCTATTGGATGAATGGTTGTAAGATATGTAAATTTTGGATTAGTCCGCCGTTAGGCCTAGTAACAATAAAATTAATGCTTAGGGTGAAATTTAGGTAATTGAAAGGTCCTAAGTACTTATCTGAAAGTTTTATTTGTACTTATAATTTGATTTAAGAATAAAACATTGTAATTCATAAAACAATGAATAATATCCACTTTAAATGTTTGCAGAATGTTTCAATATTTGGATAGTGCTGAGCTCTGTGAGGAGAGAAAAGAACTAAAGAGCTTTCCCGTTATTCCGCCAGAGCTCAGGACCAGGTCCGTCGACTGTTACATCAAATGTTTTTCCTTCATTCATTCATTTCCTTCCATAATTTTCTACTAATATTAATTTTATTACGCAAATAAAATTTATTACTACGAATTAATGCTGGGCTTTATGTTTTTCTTTTATTATCTTGTAAGTAGTAAATTAAGTACTGTAAACAAAAAAAATTTTTACTTTGTTTATTCATCTAGTTACTTTATGCTACTTTTGCTTATCGGACGATACCACAGTGAGAATCTTAAATTTTTCTATCCAGGTATAATTAATTTTAGGATTTCAGGTAGATATGGATCAAAATAAATAAAATACAGGTGTTGATTAATTAGTACCAATAGGTGAAGTTAACAGTTATAAATGAAGTTAGAAAAAATAAAAAAAACATTATCTGCGATATTTTTATTTTGAAGAGAAAAGATTTGTCAAGGCCGGAGTTCGAACACGGGTCTAGCGCGGTGATTTAACCAACTTAACTTACCTGGCTTGAGACGCAGCCGACCTCGGCCTGGACAAATCTTTTCTTTTCAAAATAAAAACTATTACCATCATAAGAATAATAAATATAAAATAAATTATCAGACATAGACTGGCTATTTATTTAATATCATTCTATGCAATAATGGCTAATCCGAAGATGCCACAGTTGGAGTCACAATTTTTTCCTACTCAGGTTTAATTAGAATAGTGATTTTTGACGAGTATCTGACACTCCTTTTTACGATCCCTCCAAAAGACAGCGTGACCTAGGATGTTTACTCCCTTTAATAACCCTAGGCCATAAGCCGGGCTGCGAACTCGCGATCTTGGACACAGAAGGTCGTTATGCTAACCACTTCACTAAAGAATTATTTTCTAAATGTCAATTATTGGATCATGAATTAACTATTAACGAATTAATTAACTATAAAACCGTAATTTTTAATTGCATTTGTTAAATCTATACCGCCTAATATATCTATATTTAATAATTTATTCATAAATTTAAAAATAGATAATCGACTTGTATAATTTCAGGGGTTGTTGATCGGGTGACAAAAGAGACTAAAGCTTTTTTATTATTACAAAGTGTTTCTAATCACCAGATTCCTCCATGTACTCTAATCATATTGGAGTCTTTGATACCAGCTTGTTTTGACAACACAAAAACATTGTTTATTTTTTGTAACCATATTGAATTATCCTTTTTTGTATCAAATCAAACAAGAACTTTACATTTTTTTTTCAATGTAAATTAAATAAAAATAAATTTATTTATTCTGAGGAAATTCTTCCAATTTTAAATATAACTTATGTTTGCTTGTTTATATTTCATATTATCATATGCCATTTAGTGGCATATGAAACCATACTATTGTACCCATCAAACCTAATGTACACATGTATATATTTTTATCTTTCTGTATCTTTAATGATACAGTTTGTCATTTGTTATTCATTGTAAGTGACATTATAAAAAATATTCCAGTGTCGTAAAGGATTGTTAACCAATTTCTAATATTTTGTTTAAGTATTAGGGATAATTGCTTTTTTAAGGCCTGCTATAAATAAATCCTTTCTATTAATCCATTCTTCAGGAGTTTCTTCTGGTTTCGACCGTGTTGTCAGTTATTTCCCGACGTTTCGCTGGCCAAACAGGGCTTAATCTGAGATTGAAAATGTTCTTTTCTGCTTCGGTATTAATATGACTTACCTTTCATTAATATTATTATTTAGTTTAATTAATAAACTGTATTGGACTTTATTATTTAAAGTAATTAGTAATGTATCTCATTAGTAAATTGACTCACTAAAGACAATTTGACTGAATAAAAAATGAGATGCAATTATTAATTATTATTGTGTTTATACTAATATTCGTAGCCCGGCAGGTGGCCCTAGGATTTTTTTAAGGGAATAAAAAATTCTTAGTTACGCCGTCCTTCGGAAGGGACGTTAAACGGGGGTCCCGAGCCTGTACGATGTCAGGTACTCGTTAAAAATCCCTATCCTAATTAAACCTGGATAGGCAAAATTTAGAGCTCCCACTGTAGCATCGTCCGATTAGCCATAGCAGCATAAAGTGACGTTAAATGAACAAACAAACAAACAAACTAATATTCGTAAATGTCAACATAGATAATATTATTGAGCTGTTATATTTTAAAATGGTATTAGTCCGTTTATTCAAATTCGCAATATTTTAAGGTTTCCATTTGAATTAGTTTAAAAATATGGGCAAATGGTTTTATCACTTATCACTTAGCAAAGACTGCCGTTTCAAACCATATAGGCCTTTTAAATTTTATTATGTAACACCAATCAATAAAAAACATTTAAAACAATAAACTATTTTTTTTTCGATCCAAATAGACTTGCACCATTTTCAAATATAACCATACTGACCGCATATTGTAGTCATTAAAATGATTTTATCACGTAATTTCAATAGTTATTTTTTTAATATTTGGACGCACAAATAATGTGCTTTTTTAATGTATTAGTTCTCACTGCTTTCATTGGAGCGGGATAACTCAGTTTGTAGACCTTCAATTAGGTGAAAACCTGGTTGCTGAGCATGTTCTCGTACAAATCACTTCCCTGCACAATCTTTCGCCCAAGAAATAGTACAGTCTCTAACATGTTCTGAATCCCAGACCCTTTGTGGGTTTGTTCACACTTTCATCATTATGGAATAAATATATTTTGTAGATGTGCGATGAATCTCGAGGGCTGGAAAGTATAAAAGGTGGGGTGTGGTTTGACAATTTTTATTAATGTATTTGATTGAGAATGTTGGAGTGAGCTTTTTGTCTCTAATTGATAAATCTGTTGATGTGAGATGTGCTGAATTTGATTTTCGTTCATGTAGATTTAATTTTGTATAAGTCCTGGTAAAGCCTAATTTTGTGAGGCTGTGACTAGTTATTATTTTTCGAGACTTAAGGCTTTGCTTTTTTATTATTATTATTTTATGTCTTTTTTTGAGTTTCTCATTTTTATTATTGTACTGACTTCACGTTACAAAGAGTACTAACTAATCGCTTAAAGTCCCGTGACAGGATTTACAGGATTGGCCCAGCCAGTACACCTGCCAACAGGTAAGCTAATAAATACCTGGTGATGACACTTGGTAAAGGTGGTGGGGGCGTTGTGTCGTATAAATATACAAGGTAGGATTGTTGTTAGACCTCGAAATCTGGCATCCTACCCACCGCTCTCTATAGTTCTTCACCAGGACTAAAACTAAAACGAAAAAACATCTTTAAAAACGTTTGAAATTCAGTCAACAGGACACTATGTTATTGTGTTTTATTAAAATAAAAGCCGACTGAAGGAGCTCAGGCTCTGCCTGTACCGCTACAACCCTTGAAGGGTCTTGGGTTCAGTACGTGGTAGAGACTGTACTGCTTCCAAGCCTCAATAGTTGTGCTGAGGAGTTATTAGAAATCACGCTGAGATTTCCCTCTTGAACCTTTGAAGGTCTTGGGTAGAGACTGCACTGTTTGTAGGACAGCTGTACAGGAAGTCTTAGATCACTCTCAATTACCAGCTTCTCCTCTAATCGATGGTACCCACTTATTATCGGCTGGGTGAACCCAAGGTGGTGTGTAGATCTCACAGCGTCCATCCGTGTCTGTTAAATATTTGGTTATACAAGTAGAGTTATTCGTGGGTTAACCGTTTCTAAACTTGATCTCGACGCGATAAAAAGAATTGAGGTTTTTTTTTTTTGTATTTTTTACGTGTAGCTACAGTTATTGTTCTTTTTGTGGATGTTTTATGGGGTGTAGAATGTGTTATCACGAAAAACTGAAGCCATTTTCACTGCCTTTGGATGTGCTATAAGTTTGTTTTAGTTTCGGTCATGTTTTTATCGAAAGATGTTAACTGATAAATAGAACTGATCCAAAACAAAAACAAAATAGATCACGTTGTTGGAAGGTTCAATTTTCACTTCTTTATTAATAAATATTCTCCTTAAATGTTCATCGATGACATCCTTAATAAATTAAGTCGTCTCTAAATTCATCGATGTAGCAACTGGCCATGTCATTCTTCACTGATGTAATCCATCGAACAACTATCGATAGTTTTAATAGGGGCCTGTAGAGTGGACCTGTGCTGTAGCGGTTAGGATAGCAACCTACTGAGCCCAAGATCGCTGGTTCGTATCCGGGCAGGTGGTTCTAGGATTTTTTAAAGGGAGTAAAAAATCTTTGGTTATGCCGTCCTTTGGAAGGGATGTAAAACGGGGGTCTCGAGCGTGTACGGTGTCAGGTACTCGTTAATAACCCCTGTCCAAATTAAACCTGGATAGGAAAAATTCAGGACTCCCACTGAAGCGTCCTCCGACTAGCTTGACGTTTAATGAATAAACAACAGTTTAAATAGCATTTTTTGGGTTTCAAAGGTTTTAAAAAAAAAAAAAATTGAACTGGGGTTTGTTATGAGACGCATCATATAAGAGAGATAATCAGTTGCAATGATTTTAACTGATTCCTTAGCGTAGTATTTTGGGTAAGAAACGGTTTGAAAACGATAAAAAAAAGTTTAACCTGTACCACTACAACCCATGATGGGTCTGGGGCTCAGTACATGGTAGAGACTGTACTGTTTCATGGACAACGGTTCTGCAAGGAGTTGACTTGTCCTAGGTCACGCACAACCACCAAATGTTTCTCCTTTTTTTTGGGTACTCTATTTTTATAATATTTTATAGAAGCTGGGTGGGCCCCAGGAGGGTCCTAGATCCCATGTGATCCATCTCCTGCTGCAAAGAGACTAAATAAAAATCATGGTCCGCAGAGGGATTTGAACTAGGTAGTTTTTTGGGTAAAAATCGGTTTGAAACGATAAAAAAAGTTAGTTATCAAATTCCATTGCTCATGACCTACTTCTTGATTCTTACAAATTCCGAGATAAAGTTGAAGTAATTGAGAGAAAGCATAGTCAAAAATAGAAAAGACGAAAGGTAGAACGGGACGTGAGGTAAGGTAGGAGTCGAATCGTCGTGTCAAGGATGCGACCTCAAGAGCTACGTGGTGTCTCCTCCGGGATAATGGAAGGAGTCCTCAAAGGACAACGGTCCGTCCACGATGCGGAGCACGCAGGACACTTTCTCTAGCTCTGTCCTGTATCCTTTTTGAGGCCTTTTGATCTCAACTGGTAACGGGGAACAAATCTGTTCCTCTACTGAACATGAAGGGTCTTGTGTTCAGTACAAGGTAGAGAATGTAATGTCTAGGATAGCGGTTGTGCTGTTAACCTATGCCTCGCCTGTCTGGAGTTCAACCTGCGCTACAAATTATAGAAAGTTTGAAAGGGTACAAAACCTATGCATGAGAATTATTAATAATTATCCCCGCTACACGAAAATATCGACTATGCTCAGAGATCTTGAACTTCCCACTATAAAACAATATGTTTCAGCCCAAACAAAAGTATACTTCGAAAAAACTCCAGCTTCCGAAAATCCATTAATCCGAGAAATCGGTAACTATGATAAACATTCACTACGACGGTACACGCACAAAAGAACAAAACATATACTTCTCACTTAACAAATCACTATTCGTAGGTATCGTAATCGAGTTATCTGTATTTATTTTATAGTTATTTTTAATGGTTTATTTATATTTATATTTAATTATTATTATTATTGCATTTATTTACTTTATTATTATTATTTTTATTTATTTATAAATTATAATTATTATTTTATGACTAGGATTATTATTATTAGGACAAATTATTATTATTTTTTTTAAGCGATTTTTTCTACATTTTTCATGCTATTTAGTCCAGGATCCCTGGTACACTTGATTACTATCAAGCTGAATCTTCGTGAATAGCTTCGTTTTGATGAGACGCCCAACAATTTCCTTTGCGAAAATTCTCGATGGTGGTAGCTAACAGAGGTAGCAAGGGTAAAATATGTCGATTTGATGATTCTCAAAAATTTAAGGATAACGTACCACGCAATTTGTAGGACAATATGACATGCCTGTTAAATTATATAAATATTAACTAAGTACAAAAAAAAAAATCAGCTGGTTAGTAATCATTTTTGATGACCTCGTTATCGATCAACATGTAGCGAGCTTGATAGTAATCAAGTGCAAAAATGTACCAGGGATCCTGGACTAATTGTAAAACTTATTTATAAAACACAACTTTAATTAATTAAAAGCACTGTTCTTTAAACATGTATTTACACTTATTCTGCTTGTAATGTAAAATTGTAAATAAAGGTTGTTTTTTTGGGGGGTTTTTTTACATACTAGCCTGAAGAGTAGAAAAGAATCCCTAACTAACTAGCAACAAAGATGTCAACTTAACTTGCTAAAATATTGTAGCCCAACATTTAGAAGGAAGGGATCATGATTAGGCTGCTGGACCTTGGTCAATGTGTGCCTTCAAGTTCAGTTGTTTGAGTTGTGACTAGTGCAGCTTGTAGAGAGGCTAGGCTACCTACAGTATCTGTCTTTGTGATATTGTAGTTTTTGTTTTGTATTTATGTTGTTTATTTCAGAAACTTCATTGCTTATTTCTTTATGTACATATGTGTTATTTTTAAATTTTGGATTCGGACTCATAATTAACTATTACTGCATCTGGATATAAAATCTTGTTTGCACCTCGTAGAACTAAACTTATCATTATCCCAGGAATTTTCTCACTCGGATTCGCCTCGTGTCTAAAAATAATCAGGAACAAATCTATTGCTGAGGAAATAATGATATTCTTTAGTTCCTAGTTGAATAAATAACTGTTGCATCCAGGAAGTGCGTAGGACTTGAACTGCAAGTTGCTTTTTCCTAAATTGGATTCGGGTGGATGAGTGGGCCCGGGATAAGAAGTAGATTTAGAAGATCTTCACAAAAAGAGGATGGTATAGGCGTAGTGTGGGCTGTTGAACATTATAACGGGTTTACAATGTCCCGTATTTCGGTTCACTCTGTTAACCAATATAATAAATAATTTATTATTCAAGTTAAATAAAGAAATAAAATAAAATTAGCCCGTGTCATTACAATCCATTAAGAGTCTTGGGTTTAGTGTATGGCGGGGACTGGACAGCTGTGCAGAGAGGTTATTTGCCCATGATCACTGCCAACCGGTTATTGGGGATGTACCCCCCATTGCTTAGAAGAAATTTAAAAAAAAATTTGTAAGTAACAATTTAAAAGATATTATAATGCAATTGGGAAAAACCACAATGCAAAGCCTTATGTTTCAAAAATACACCCATAAATACAACTCTTGTTGTATGTTGAACGTCTTGGTGGTGGGGTGCTGTCTCATGTTTGGAGCCTGTTTGGGCTGTTGATCATTGGGATGTATTGCACCTTTTTCTTCGAGATGCGATTCACATAACCCCCTTTTTTATTTTGGTGTCTTGATAATGCCTGAATAGGCGAAACGTCGACTGGTAAGTAGGTGTATTTTTGAAACATAAGGCTTTGCATTGTGGTTTTTCCCAATTGCATTATAATAAATAATAGTCGACCAACAGTCGACCAATTCTTCTCTAAAATAAATAATAGTGTTTCTTTCTGAGTTTTTGGCTCTATTTTAGTAATTCTAAAGATATAAAAATTTGAAGGATTTTACTTTTTCAAAGTTATTATTGTGGGATTACAGAAGTAAGAGTCAATAATGTCAAAAACAGAACAAAGAAAGTGCAAAGACAGTTATTTTAATGAATAAACTGTTTTTATAAAATAAATAACATTTATAAAAAATTATAATCTATTTATTTAATTTGAAGCTACATGATTATAGTGTAATATAAATTATACCTATATTATGAGGCATCTTTCTTGAAGGGAGAAATATGTAGGAGTGGTTGACTGGTGGGGGTTAACCCCCCCATGAGTCAACTCTAGTTACGTTAATGCTGTTAACCTCGAGGCTTTTTACGTGATTAAGGGTACCCATATTCCTAGAGTGTCTCTAGATGCTTCAAGCTGTTGACAGGTTGTCAGTTACAGCCGAATTTTTTATATGATAAGTAATTAATCAGTTTCTTCTCCTTCAAAATTAATAAACATTTTCTTAACTAGTTTTCTGTACACTGGAGAATACCCAACTTTTACATTTCCTCCTATTTCGAATGAAAACCAGGGGATGAAACCGATGTATTTATATTTTTGCTGCTCTGAATGAAACCATTATTTAAGGTAGAAAAATAACCTTCGTTCCAAAAATGCTCTCTTTCGAACCCTATCCGCAAAAGATGCTTTATTCTGCTCCAAGTTTGATTCAATCCCGACCGGAGCGAAATTTTTCCATCCTTTGAGGATTCGATCTGGACCGGAACAATAAATATCGATCCTTCGTTTTTACTTTCTCATCCTTCAGATGAAGAAAGTATTGAAATCGCCAAAAAATTCGACTTGGATATTTTAATGTTTCTTGACGTTTCATAGGCTGTAGAATCCAAAAAACATAAAATCTCAGTGGTGTCGGTCCGTCCGTCCGGAAAAGTTTGTTCCAACCGATGCTCGGAAACTACAAATCCGATTTCAACCAGGTTTTTTCCTAAATGTTTGGTTTATGATCTAGTCGATCCTAAAGAAGACCCGATAAGGATCGGTTAAGTTTAAGGTAGTAAAAAAAAATATATTTTAGTTCTCAGAATTTTTTTTTTTTTTTTAAGGATGAGAAAGTACTATGCCTATCTAGGCACAATTTTTTCATTCCGGTTTGGTATTTTCGTGTGTAGATAGGTGAATGAGGAGGCCAAAATCAAGGTTCAGAAAGAAACATGTGGAATCGATATTTTTTGGCTCCGCAGGATCAAATCCTCAAGGGATCCAAAAATATCGGTCCTGGCGGATTCTGTTCCTTTCGGGAGCGGTTGTTTTATATCAAATTGATATCGTTACAGTCCAGATCGGAACGATTTTCCTTATCAAATATTGCTCCTGCTCCGAACGATTTGAATGAGATCGATTAGGAACGATCCTTTGGGAACGAATCTTCGACCCCTGATGAAAACTAAGCTATATGGACTAGAGTAGAATTTTGATATGAAAACATTATTTCGCGTTCATGTCCGACGCATTTACATTGTCTACTTTTAGAACTAAACTGCTTTGTATATTCGATGGTAAGATCCCTGCTGAGCCCCAGGAGATTCTGCCGGTCTCAAAGAGTTTGTTGCTAACAAATTTAACAAATTCTCCCGCAACCGGATTTGAACCGCCTTCAAAACTATAAAATGTACGCTACTCCCTTCCACGCTTCCTGAATAAATAAATAAATCTGTTCGTTAAATACGGACACGGAAATATTGTGCTACAAATACACTGCTCAGACGTAAAATGTATGCACAGTAATGATGAACTGATATATACAATCGTATATACAAAAGTTGGAGATATGATTGGCCCCTTCATAGCGAGAAGAGATGGCGGAAGGCGCTCTGGCCTCATTCCAGCATCTCGTCTATTCTCGGTCACGGCTTTCCGTCTCTCTGCAATATTATATACAGTTAATATACTTAATAACAATAATACAAGTAGCATATTTTATTTATTAGGGGGTTTATTCCCTTCAGGCCTAACGGCGGACCCTATTTTACAACTGTTCATTTAATTCTACTACTGGTTGCTCAAATTGTATAACAGCAATATAAACTCGCTTTTATTAGCTTCCCCTGTATGTACGTAACGGAATCTTCAGCGGGAGTCCTAAATTTTACATGTCCAGGTATTATTAGGATAGCGACCTTTAACGAGCACCTGACACTGCTCAGGTGCGGGACTCCCATTTTAAATCCCTTCCGAAGGGCAGCATAACTAAGGATTTTCTTCGTGATCATAATACTTACCCAGCTGGTCATCTAACATCTGTAGATGAGAAAGTAAAATAATCATCTCGGCTTTGTAATAGACAGATATTATTTAAAGGGAAGGGAATAGATTCTCTAGAATAAGTGGTATTTTTAACATTTTCGTTTTTAAACAATTGGAAAGCGATTCCTACATTAAGAAAGGCAATTTAGTAAATGAGGAAATACCTCCTGGTGAAACCTGAGTTCCGGGTCGTTGTTTCTTCGACTGTGACGGATCCTCTGGAAATTGATCTTCTGCGAGGAATCTGTCATCCTGGAGGAACCATCCAATGGAAATGAATAAAGGATAAAAAGGAAAATAGTTGATCCTTAACTAGTTCATTCAAGTTCAAGTGATAGTTTTTCTTCCTAGCCCGGGTCAGATTAGACTTTTGGAACAAATTGATCCGCGCAATGTTTTCCAGACATCCATCCATTTCGTAAATTAAAAAAAAAAAATATATATATATATATATATATATATATATATATTGAAATTTACTACTGTATAATAATTATAATATAGCAAGCAAATAGAATGGATGATACGTAATGGCATAAGATAATGGCAGGCAGAGAAAGTATCCATTGGTAGTACTCAAATAACAAGTTTAACTTAGAAGGTCATGAGGCCATCTTCTTTTCAGGCGCTTCGGAGGATTATGAAGACCTGAAGTGGAACCTAGGTTTGAAACTAGTGTGTTTGAATGGGAATAAAGTTTGTCATGATAGGTTAATATCGGATTCGGGCCTAATTAGCAACAAATCGGACATTGAGGTCATTATGGATGACTTTATTCGAAACAAAGCAAGAAGGATTAAAGATTTTGTAAGGATTGTATAAGAGAGGAATTCGATGGCTTAGTGGAGCCCCAATGCTCTACTCCGTAAGTCCAGATGGGTCTAATGATTGTCATGTGTATGAGTCTTTTGTAGTTAATTGGGAGCTTAGAGCGTTTGTATAGTAAGTAGTGAAGTAACCTCACACGATTCAATATTTTAAAATTTAAAACTGTATTATGGCATTTATGGCGTTCGCTGATTATTATTGTTGTTTTAAATTTAAAAAAAAAATCCCTACTTCAACATTTACTGGGCTAACGCTATAAGCTCCCAATTAATTACAAAAGACTCATTTACACGACAGTTATCAGACCTATTTGGACACACGGAGTTGAGCTTTGGGGCTCTACTAAACCATCCAATTCATCTCGTATCCAATCCTTACAATCCAAAATCCTTCGTAAAATCCTCAATGCTCCTTATTATGTCACAAAAAAACTCATCCATCATGATCTTAATATCCCATATGTTGCTGATTTGGCCCAAACTAGATACCTATCCTTCCATGACAAGCTCCATACACACTTGAATCCGCTAGTCTCTCAACTTGCTTCCCATACTATTCCTGATAACCCTCCGAGGCGTCTGAAAAGAAGATGGCCTCGAGACCTTCTACTATAGAACTTTATTGGAGTGCTATCAATGGGTAGTTTCTCCAAGTGTTTTTTTTTTTTTTTTAGTCCTTTGTCCATACAGCAGATTTACTTGTAATAATATTATTACAGTTGTAATAATATAGTCTCATTTTTATAAAACTTTAAGTATTCACTTATTAGTATCGTTGATAAATATCAGCTGATGAGTGGGTACTGCTTGCCTTTGTAGTACCACACTAGACACAGTACAGTGTGACAGTAGCTGTCACGAGGAGATGACAGATAACTGTCACTAGCGGTAGTGCCCCTACAGTCTACTTCTTTCCTCTCTATAACTGTCCTTCCGTTCCTAATATCTACTTAGGTAGGAACAGCCTCTTTATAAGTTGCAACCCGTTGTAGCATAGTCGGAATCATGGTGCACGTTATATTTAACAGTTATACGGTTTGCAGAAATATGGTACAAAACACAAGACTATTTCCATCAATGGACTGAATTAATATGTCATTTGCGTTGAGATTAGAAACAGCATACTTGATTCAAGCGAAAGTTCATCACTCTTAGGAAGTAATGCAAATAAAAATTCTAAAATCTTGTATGTTAGATAGCTAAGGCAAACATTTTCTGGTCTTGAACAATAGCTATTTTTTTTTTTTTTAATCTTTATATTTGCATTCACACCTGTCAAATAAAACAATGACAATCAGCAGATTGGCTGACAGTAAGGCAAAGTACAATGTCATGAGAGGCATGAAGAACAGTAGCCAACAGCTATCTCTACCTTGGATTGATTCAGTTTCCTATGACAACAGATCCCTCATCCACCTTCTACTTAATCTCCTCCTAGTATTCTCTGGCATGAGAGTAGTGGCCATTTGTTCTATTAATGAGTTTGGGTGTCCGTGTAGTTTTCCATGAAAGCGTTTGTAGTATGTTCGTATGTGTTCAGTATGTAGTCAGTATGTAGAGTTTTATTGACATGCCAGAGTGCTTTTGTAACAAGTCTGAGTACTTTTGATTGGAAAGTTTGTAGTCGTTTTCTGTGAGTCTGTTTAGCGATGCCATAAATTTGTAATAGCTATTATTCTTAAAGCAATAATTATAGTTATAATAGTTACCCTAACACCTTTATATATAAAAAATCCTATGTTATGCCGTCCTCCGGAAGGGACTTTAAATGGGTGTCCCGAGCCTGTACGATGTCAGGTACTCGTTAAAAATCCCTATCCTAATTAAACCTGGATAGGCAAAATTTAGAGCTCCCACTGTAGCATCGTTCGATTAGCCATAGCAGCATAAAGTGACGTTAAATAGATAAACAAACAACATCTACTATTTGAATGGGTCATCGTTGGTCTTATAAGATACTCGTAGCATCGATCGAGAGTTAAGGGACTTATCCGAGTTATTTTTGGAAAACAAACGGTTATAAAAAGTAACCTAACTCAAAACTATATGGAATAATTATATTGAGATTAGTGTATATCGGCCACATTGTTTCAATGGATAAATTTTAGTTACCAGAGTTTAAAGTTTAAATAAACTCCTCTAGTTTATCTCGATTCCATATGAAAATACCGCTTGGTTGTGGATGGACAGTAGTACTTGAAGAATCTTGAACAAAGATTGTTGGTACCAGTTCCGAATATTGTCGTTTCGAGTTAAATCACAAGTTTTAACATTTCATTCGTTTCTTTTTATTATTTTCGAAAATAAAAATAATTTTATTACTGACTGTTTATACCAACTATTAATATATACTTCTATGTATTAAAGAACCGACATACACATACTGTTTAGGTTACATCATCATTATCAATACTTCGATCACAGAAATGTACACATTTTCCATTATTACACTCATTTTTCATATTTAAACATAATTATTTTTATTTTCGAGAATATTAAAAATAAAACGAATGAAAATTAAAAAATTGGTTGTGACTAAATTCAAAGCGACATCCTGAGGAACTGATTCTAGATTGCTTATATTGATTTGTTAAGAGACAGCCTGATGGGTGTACGATGCCATCTATAAACACGCTGCTGAGTTTAAATACCGTATGTGTTATTTTAACGGAATAGCTGTTATGAAAATAAAGTGATTTTATTTGAACTATCAATATTTGAAAACATCTTTTGGTTGTTGTGGTTCCTGAATAAAGATAGGCTGGACTGTTCCCTTTGAGGAGTTTAGAGAAGGTCTAATGGATTTATAATCGCACCTCCCTTACAATCTCTTAGTTTAGAAACATACAAAGATATTTTAAGACAACAACGGAGCACGAAATAAAATTAATTAAATTTAAATTAGCAGTATTTAAATATATTTGAATATTTTTTGGTTGTGGTAGAGGAGCAGTTAGTTCTCGGTTTATTAAAAATTCGGCCAGATTGTTTGCTTTGATGAGCTGAGAGACGGTCTGATGGATAACTTGGATTAACTCATCGCTGAGTTCAGAAACCCGTCATTGTAACTGAAAAAAAAACCACTATAACATACGAATGCACTTGGATCCAGTACATGGAGTGCCGAGTTGCCACGCCGAAAATCCTGGTTCAAATCCCCCTGAAGGCAAGACATATATTCAGTCTTTTGGCAGCTGGAGATGGATCATATGGGATCTAGGACCCTCCTGGGGCTCACCCAGCCTCTAAAAGTGGGTACCAAAATAATGGGGAGAATCTGGTGGTTGAGCGTGATCTGGGATAAATCACCTCCCTTTACAACCGTTGTCCATGAAAAAGTACAGTCTCTACCATGTACTCAACACCAGACCCTTCACGAGTTGTATTGTTACAGGTTAATATAATTTAGTGAACTGTTCTTGTATTTGACCAACTGACTATTAAAATCTAATAAATCTATATTAAGCTCAACTGTATTTAAAATAAGGAAGAAAACCATTGAAACATTCTTGACTAGCGTGAAGATAGAGAATATAACCTTGGCAAAATATAAATTTAGATTTGAAATATTAAAGATAAAAAATAGTAGTGCCATGGCGTCCCTCCCAAATCTTCTTACATTTATTTTATTATTTATGTTATGTATTTCTATAAATTATTTTAAATACCTCGATAAATAATGTATTATGTTTATCTTTATGGTTTTGTTATTTTTCCGAATTAACACTGATTTATATTTATATGAGCTATTTAGTGATGGTTTAGTTTTATTTATATTCACTCTTATTTGAATTTCGATAACAATCTCGAGAAAAAAAGCTGTTGAGTTGAGATGTGCTGCATCTAGTATGCGCTTTTTTTTTTTTCTGGACAATTTGATAATGCTAGAACTTTCAAATATTTTTTTGGTATGGTATTTGTATTATTAGTATAACTTGATGGAGTTATTATTATTAGAAATTATTATATTTTTTTTTATAATTATTTGTCAATTTTTTGATTTTTAAATATTTTTATTTTTAAAGAGAAAAGTTAGGCCCTCGGCCGAGATTCGAACCCGGATCCTCTGTCTTTCCGTGATAGCGCCCTACCATTTGAGCCACCAAGGCCGCTGTCACGGAGCCTACCATTTCTCTTATATATATTATATTTATTGTTTTTAGTAGGGAGGCATCCCCCCGGGGAATAAGTCGAGAAGTTTAACTACTTAGGCTCTATGGAGAACTTAGGAGATTACACAGACGGAATTGCGAAGCAAGCTGCCGGTTAATATTATAGAAGTGATAACATCAATAAGATTAGGATTAATTAAAGTTAATCAGCGCTATGCCGGCTGGGAACGTTTGAGGGGCAGACCGAGGCGTAGGTGGGATGATTGCATTTGGAGTAATCTGGTGGATTTAGGTTTGGGTAGTCGTGTGTGGGCGGAACATTGTAAGCAGAGTTTGGTGGTATCGGCATCGAGGCTTCGGATTTGCGAAGCCTTATTATTATTATTATTATAGCGATCCAATTAAAATTTGAGTCGTATTGTTTAATATATAATTTTTCTGCAACTGTACGTGCATGTAAGAAAACTTTACAGATGACAGAGATCGTACAGCGATAATCGAAACTAGGGAAATCAGCTGGAAATGATAGGCCTGGGATATGGATAAATACATTTTGTATTATTGTATATATTTGGCACCCAACAGTCTGAAAATGATACTTTTGGATTTATTTATCTTTATATTTAGTTTGTGAGCTTGACAGAAACATCTTTTGCCTAGACTCGGGTAAGAATTAAACCTACTTGTTGAAGTTAGTATGCAAAAGATGTTACTAGTCAGTTAGGCTCACAAACTAACTTCAATCCGTGAAAGGTCTTGGTTTCAGTACAAAGTAGAAACTTTCCTGTTTCTAGAACAGTACAATAGTACTGTCACAATACAATACGATATATCGGATGTTTATATTGAATCGATTTTATTTTTGGCGGATATCGGACCCGGATGTTCTGGATTTCCATCATCGTATTTCTTCATGTAATTATTCTTTTATAAACAGATTAAAAGGTTTTAAGAAGAAAAAAAGATTTAGCGACTTGACATTGGAAATAGGGCGGCAGGGGCTCGTGTAAATGGAAGGAATAGGCTAAAAATAGCTCGGCGGTACAAATGTTATTAAAAGCTGTTTGTTTTTTGTCGGGTGTTCGCAACGAGTTATATCCATCGGGTCCTGAGTCACTGCTCCTTCTTGTAACTGGTTTATGATTCCACGCGTTTCCTAGAACTGGATCTTCTTCAGAGTGTTTTCATGAACATCGTGTGGTTAGTGATCGATAAAATCGTCTGGTAACTATAAATAGATAAACTATTTATAGCCATAGATGGATCTTGCAGAACCTCCTCAGACAGAAAGCCACTAACTGTTACTAAGTAGCATAACTTTTACCATTAGCTATAAGTGACAAAGTATCAGATTGATACATTTAAACCTATTCTTAATTTATAATTGGCATCTTTAAATATTTTGATTTTGAAGAGAAAAGATTTGTCCTGGCCGGGATTCGAACCCGGGTCGTCTGCATCTCTAGTGCAGTGCTCTAGCTATAATATTAATTTATTAATTTAAAAATATTCACCATCAAAAGAACAATTAATAAAAATAAATTATAAATATAAAATTGACGTAAGTCAACAAGATGCCTATTAAATTAATGTTCAATGAACATTCTTCCCCGTGTATACATCACCAAAATTGCGAGAACTCGGGGATGCAGGATCGGTGAATGGAAAGGATTTGACTGAGTTGGATACGAGCCCTGGTAGCTCAGTGGTTTAGAGCACTGCTACGGAAAAGCAGCCGACCCGGGTTCGAATCCCGGTCAGGACAAATATTTCTCTTCAAAATAAAGATATTTATAAATAATCACCATCCAGAGAACAATAAATAAAAATTATATTATTTATTTATTTTGAAAACATTTTTATTATCAATAAAACTAAGAAAAACTGTCAAAATTAGGCATCAAGCAAATATTTTTAATTAATAATTATTTTAAGCGTCTTCAAGAGTCCTTAATAAGAAGCTTTAGGCCGATTAGTTATTATCAGTTATTAAGGATTTGATATAGCTATATATATATATATAGGTAGGGCTTTGTTGTTTGATATTTTCCACTTGAATTTTTAGATAATTTATTTATTAATTTAACAACACATTATTTTCTTATTTATCACAAGTTATATGCATACGTTTTCTATATTCACTGTCGCACACTCTATATCGCACTAGTATTTCATAAGTGACATAAGTCAAATACTTAAATGTTTGTTAAAACAGAAAAACTATTAGTTACCTTGGAACAGCATTAGGGCACGTGAGAGTGACACAGGTGCCTCCTGGCGGACAAACTCTGAAGCTAAGTCGATACAGTTGTGATGAGAGATATTTACCCATTTCTTTCGTGGTCATATCTAGCCAACGAATTAACACAGATTTTTCAAGTGAATTGAATTGTGTCACTTTAAAAATTATAGTGTGGTATATTCATAAATATTCAATTAATATTGTATATGAAGGTTGTAGGTAAATTATTTGCCAAATGGTATTTTTTAAATAAATATATATATATACACATATATATATACACAATAAAGTTATATACATAAGTTTTATATACTTACTATCATATCGCACTATTATTTCTTAAGTGACATAAGTGGTTTCCCTAAATTTTTGGAAAAACAGGAAAACAAATTTTCCACTGGAATAATAATGACATCGTGGATATTATTGGACGTTTTCCAGGCTTAAGTGCAATAATCGATGGAAATTATTGTGATTAGTATTTGCTACTATTCAGTATCAGAAACAGCAATGCTTCCCATCCTGCTGGGGGCGTGGAGACAAATCAGTGCGGGGGGGGGGGGGGCGCGAGTCCAGTTGAAAATAAAGAAAATTTTCTCTTAGTTTTGGTTATTTCTCTCTTACTTGTAGTTCTTCATCTTATATTGAAACTTATATTATTATATTTTAGGATAAAATGGCTAAATGTTTTGTTTTCAATGTAATACTTATTTTTTCATAGTCCCCATACAATTTATTGTGCATTGGGTCTTGGGAAGGTTTTATTTGAACAATGGAGGGGAATGGACTACTGGATTACATAGTCCCAGAATTTTTTAAATGACGTCGTGAATATAATTGGATGTTTACTAAGCTATAAGCTATGCTTACTAAGCCTATGATATTACTATGGAAAAATTTCGTAGTCCAGCAGGTGGCCCTAGCAGTTTTTTAAGGGAGTAAAAAATCCTTAGTTACGCCGTCTTTCGGAAGGGACGTTAAACGGGGGTCCAGAGCCTGTACGATGTCAGGTACTTGTTGAAGATCCCTATCCTAATTAAACCTGGATAGGCAAAGTTTAGAGCTCCCACTGTAGCATCGTCCGATTAGCCATAGCAGCATAAAGTGACGTTAAATGAACAAAAAAACTATGGAAAAATAAGCAGAAATAACTCTAAAAAGAACCTGTTGCTATTCGCTAACAGTTACAAAGTGTAAGATTGATACATTCTAGCCCTAAATTATAAACGAAATCGTGGATACCATTGGACGCTACCCAGCCTCTTGTAACGGAACAGTTACTAGAGATAATTGAAATAACCTGCCAATTTGGATGAGCCCTCTCATTAGAGGAGTTACATTAACCTCGAGGACTCACCCACTGACAGATCTGTCTTAGCGAACAGTTCGCTTATTAATAAAAACGTTTAGAAGGCTCAAAATACACTATACGGAAACGGAATAATTCAGTTGGTAGAGTGCTGAGTTAGTCTGATGTAGGATGGATTCGGCTTTAGCGGATAAATCATTTAATCTTTTAATAGCCGCAGATCGATCTTGTGGAACCTGCATATCCTCCTAGGGCACACTCAGCCTCTATAAAGTGTCTACCCTTATTTTGGGGAAAACCTGGAAAAATGGAAAACCTCCCGGTTGTGCATGATGGCTAATGACATCTAATACCTTTCCTGGGTTATAGGGATTTCAAGAAAACATGCTTTGGGTCATTACAAATCAAATTTCCATTTTCTAAGTTAAGGTTATTTAGTAAAACAACTTCATGAAATCAAAACATTTTTATTTATTTTATTTAATCTCATTATCAAATAAAAATTCTTATAAAATTTTCAATCACCCTGCTGAAGAAAATAGGGTTTTGTGGTTATATTTAGTATGAGAATCATTTTGAAAACTTTTACCCTCAAGGAAGTAGGGAACATTTCTGAGAGATAAAACTGACTAATAAGGTGGCTGTGGGAGTATTTCGTACCCCATCTCGTTTAGTTTATTCAGTGTCTGACATGAAACATGAGGTCTGGTGTTGTTCTGTAAGAGCATAGGTCCCTTAGCTGCTAAGTGTTCAAGATTTTTAAATATATTTATTTGAAGATATTTGAAAATATTCGAGAGTCGAACCAGGATGGCTCAGTTGGTAGTGTGCCATGACGGAAACATGGGAGACCCGGTCCTGGACATATCTTTTCTTTTCAAATAAAGATATTTAAAAATATTGAAAAATTATAACAACTAACAAAAAAAATAAAAAAAATAAATTATATTAAAAAAATCTCAGGAAAATCGCATGTTTTCCTTGATCATATTTAGTGGTTTACTAAACAACGTTCATCCAACATATATTACCAAGGTCAACAATTATCATTCAGTATTTCATTAACCATTAGAAAACAATTAAAATCTTGAAATTTGTTTTTATTTTAATGTATGTCATTATTACCTTAAAACTTCTAGTTCAAACATGACACAACTCAAAAATGACTTTATTTAAAAAAAAAAATGTTGGAAATGGTATATCAGAAATTTCGTTGCTGATTTAAAAATTTTCTACCAATACACTTGATACTGAAGGCTTAACTCAAAAACGCCAATTGTTGAGTTACTTCATTATTCTTTTGTAGGAGCTGTTGGTAAACTTGATTTTATTGTTACCTTCAGCAAGTGTGCTGTAGGAACGTTATTTTACTAGGTTATTTGTGTCGTTCATAAATAACTTTGATGTAACGGGAATATCCTCTGTAATATACAGTTGTGTGTTGTATCAACTCTTGTATACAGACCCGTTCGGGGTGTAATAACCTTTCTGACAACATGACGTCCTTCAGGCTGTCCGGAAAATGGGGAAAAAGGAAACTGCGGAAAAACTTGTGTTTAGTGGGGAAGGTCTAAATACGGTCGCGGTGTAGGTGCGCATGCGCGACGGTCCAGAATCTGGGAGGATCTCAGCTGAGGAAGACGGTTTCAGAAGAGTTGTGAAGTTGCTAGGAAGAAGATGGGCATGGAGGAGTTCTACCATGAATGGTCGGAAACGACAACACAGAGCAAGGTAATGGAATATGGTTATCATGGCTAATATGGAGTATGGAGTATGGAGGGTATGGATCCTGAATAAAATATATATCTCTAAGGATAAATCCGCTAATGTCAAAATATCGCTTCGAAAACAGAGATTTATTTATTTGTTTACATTTCGTGTCCTATGCTTACATAAACAGTTAAAGTAGGCATTAAAGAAACTTTTTGGAGGGAAAGAACTTTAGATTGTGGTTTTTTATGCTAAGATCATTAGAGATCCTGAATATTCTATAGGTATATACAAAGTAATATTCCAAATATAGCATATAATAAATTTGTCAGTATTTTAATGCATTTATATTCATAGAAATGCATAGAATATACTTCAAGATAAACGAAGTAAGCAATCCTCCCCCCTCATCTTCTTGTTTAAATTAAATTGTTAAATGCTAACGTATATTGCTTTGTAACGTTTCGGCCTTAATTTTAGACGTTCATCAGGGGTGAATAAATTATGAACAAGGCATACCATAATAAGTTATCTATTAATATATTATTTTTATTAATATACAATGCATGAAGAAGGTAATAAACGTCTTGGATATTATAAAGTCAGGATTTTAAATAAGGTACCTATTGCTAATGCAAAATCCAGTAATGTCGAAATATTACTTTGAAATTCATAACTTTTGTTTACCTTCAAAGTTATTGCAAGGCGATAAAATAGATCTTCAAGGCGAATAACGTCTATGGCTTTTTAACCAATTATTAGAGAGCCAGAATATTTTATAGGAAATACAAAATAATATTTCAAACAGTTTATCCTTTATCAGTAATTATTTATATTGAAGGAAAACGAACTAAACGATAAAAAAAAATCACCCTCATAATCCTGTAACCATAGCGATTGCACACAATAATTTTATAATTACTAAATAAGTTAATATAAATGAATGTTTCGGACTTAACTGAAGACGTTCACCAGATACGAATAAATTAAAAGCAAAACATACCCATAAATTATTTATTAATATATTATAATTCTTAGTAAAATACAACATAAAAACAAGTTTATAAAATAATGTGTTATATTATCTAAATACAGAGTTATAAACAAATACATAAACCGCCAAGACCTGATGAAGGAAGTAAAATATCGCTTCAAAAATCAGAATAATATTTATTTAATTATGTCCCATATTTAATATAAATTTCGCTCAAGGCCTCTTAAACAAGGATCCTGAGGGGGCCGAACAATTAGTAGGCAAATAATCTGTAAATATATCATTTTGACTATAATACAATATATTCTTTTAAACAATAACTCAAGGGTGGATCCAGGAATTTTTTTCTAGGAGGGGGCACAACGGGTAGACGGGAAAAAATCAACAATAACTTACAAATAAACTTTATTTTTATTATTAAGGTTTATTAAAATATCAAAACAATGGTTTCACTCATGTTCTTTCTGTTATTTTAACAACTATGGTCCTGTGATATGCCTATAATTATGTACTCTTATGGATTCTCCATAGTACACAAAATCCTGTCTGAGGGGACACGTGCCCCCATAACCCCCTAAATCCGCCGTTGCACTATCTTATAGTATAACTTTCAGTATTGTTTATAGAATTAATATTGAAGGAAATTATTTCAAAGAGTGATTTGAAACAATAATTTTACAATGATTTAAAAGGTTTACATTAGGTAAAGATTTGTTTTAATGTTCCGGTTCTAAGCCTTCATTAGGAATGAATAAAATAATAACTGAAAAAAGTATCCTTTAAATTGAAAAAAAATGTGAAGCCAAAACCTTACATCAGTTGTTATAACAATATTTTCAATTTTCAATTATACAGCTTCAACCGGAAAAAAATTAAATAAACCATTGTGTTTTACACAAGTTACTGAATGCTATTGAGGTTTTTTATGTTTTTATAGGCTAATGACCAAATGATCATAACATTATAAACTGTAAACTTATTATGTGAATGGTCTGTTTATTTTAATATTCCATATTGAACAGTTGTGTACATCGCATTGAATTGGGCATGCAATGCAGGCTTAGTAACGAACAAGTTTCTAAAAAAGAATTGATAATGGATGAGGCTACTGATAAACGTCCTTAGAGATGACCGAAGTGTAGGTGGGAGGATTGTTTGGGTTTGGGGGTGGAAGTTTGTTATTATTAATTAATTAATTTATTATTAATTTCGATTATTAATTTCGGCATCGGACTTTCAGGTTCACTATGTCTTTTATTTATCGTTTATGAAATCTAGGCGTGTTTACGATATTCGTTAAGTAAACAAACTAAACACATTTTAACTAAGGGACATATTAATATGCCATTATAACTATATGAAGACTTCTTACTAGATTGGAAAAGAAGAATTTGGAAATATTATTTTTTTTATATTTATTAGTCTTCAAAATGTAGCTAGTAATCAGCCAGTGCTTGTTTCGGCTTCGAACCTTCCTGCTCACTAAGCCTTTTATTATTATTGGTATCATTAATTGGTTATTGAAATTAGGTTCTGTGTTAGTGAGCATCTGTTTAAAGGAGCTAAATATTTTTAGGAGATTTGAGAAATGAGAAATATTTTGGAAACTTAGGGGAGCGGAGTGGCTCAGTGGTAGAGCACTAAGTTGCCATTCCGAAAATCCTGGTTCAAACCCCGCTGCAGGGCAAGGCTTTTATTTAGTCTGTTTGCAGCCGGAGATTGATCATATAGGATCTAGGACCCTCCTGGGGCTCACTCAGCCTTGGGTGCCCTACAAGTGGGTACCAAAAATAAGAGGGAAAATTTGGCGATACTCTACAGTCTCTACCATGTATTCTGAACCCCAGACTCGTTCACGGGTTGTAGTGGTACAGGTTTAAAAACTGCTTATATTGTACAATAAGATATTTGCAATATTATTAACGGATTTATCGATGAATAGGAATATTTATTTTAACACAATTTTTTTCCTACCTTAAATAATTTTATTTACTAATAGTTATAAAATGCCATCGTAAATACAGTTTTAAATATTTATCGTAATTATTGGTGAATAGAATTTTTGAGGGATAAGAAAAAAAAATCTTTTCCCATCCTCCAAAAACGTTATTCACAGAAAAATACCATGTATAATTGTATTTTACGACTGTATTTACAATTGTATATTGTAATTCTTTATTAATACAATGTTTGGTGGGTAAAAAAAAATAAATGTTTCTATTCCTCAATATATATTCGGTCATAATAATAATCTCGTATTAGCTATACTATCGAGGATGGTATATATTATTGCTTACAATGTTCTCAGTTTTAGCTAGAGAACAAAAAAAAAATCAAAATATTTATAGTTGTGGTGTTAAAGTTAGCTCCGCAGGGCATGTTTATTTGGTCTACTCAGACCAGATTAGGAGTAAGGGATATATTTTTAGTAACCGTACGACGGATGAGAGAGATCTCTGCATCTGTTCCCGTTCGTAATAGTCTCTTTTTTAATTAATATCTGGCCTGGGATTGTAGGAAGTGTTTCGGCCAATATACCTCCCACATCGGCCAAAGATCTCTGAGCCATTTTATTTTATTTTTAAGTAATGATTATTGCCTAATTCGTTATCCGTTAAATATTGATGTTGAAAAAATGGTAATTATTCCGCAGGTTGTCGCTTCCGGTTGAGACCACAGGATGAAACCGGTATATTTATACTTTTGCTGCTCTGAATGAAACCATTATTTAAGGTAGAAAAAATAACGTTCTTTCCGAAAATGCTCTATTTCGAATCCTACCCGCAAAAGATGCTTTATTCTGCTCCAAGTTTGATTCAATCCCGACCGGAGCGAAATTTTTCTATCTTTTGAGGATTCGATCTGGGCCGGAACAATAAATATCGATTCTTCGTTTTTACTTTCTCACCCTTCAGATGAAGAAAGTATTGAAATCGCCAAAAAATTCGACTTCGATATTTTAATGTTTCTTGACGTTTCATAGGGTGTTGAATCCAAAAAATATAAAATCTCAGCGGTGTCCGGAAAAGTTTGTTCCAACAAATGCTCGGAAACTACAAATCGGATTTCAACCAGGTTTTTTCCTAAATGTTTGGTTTATGATCTAGTCGATCCTAAAGAAGACCCGATAAGGATCGGTTAAGTTTAAGGTAGTAAAAAAACAAATTTTTTTTTAAGGATGAGAAAGTACTATGCCTCTCTAGGCACAATTTTTTCATTCCGGTTTGGTATTTTTGTGTGTAGATAGGTAACTGAGGAGGCCAAAACCAAGGTTCAGAAAGAAACATGTGGGATCGATATTTTTTTTGCTCCGCAGGATCAAATCCTCAAGGGGTCCAAAAATATCGCTCCTGGCGGATTCTGTTCCGTTCGGGAGCGGTTGTTGTATAACAAAATGATATCGTTCCAGTCCAGATCGGAACGATTTTCGTTATAAAATATTGCTTCTGCTCCGAAAGATTTGAATGAGATCGATTAGGAACGATTCTTTGGGAACGAATCTTCGACCCCTGGTTGAGACACTACAAGTTTTAACTTTTCATTCGTTTCATTTTTAATATTTTCCAACTAAAAATAAAAATCGTATGGTTTAATATACAATTAAGGGGAGATTCAAAAGTTAATATGGTAGTGCAGTTTACATGTATGGATATGCATTTTTCCCTATCCCAAGGTACAAATGCGTACATTACGTAAGTACAGATTGTGGAGCAAGTATGTTCCTATCTGTAAAACTCCAAGTTGAACCTCGCTTTCATATCTTCTGATCAAACTGCTCTGACCGCACATTCAAAACATAGATTGAAGTATTAACCTAAAATAATACACATCGAATATATAAAAAAACTACAATAAAAGCTGTACCATCAGGTATAACCCATGAAGTGTTCAGTACATGGTGAGAACAGTAATGGCTAGTATGGAGATCTAACTTATAATCCAGGTTTTTCCCTTATAAAAAAAAAAAACCTGTACCACTACAACCCGTGAACGGGTGTCTGGGGTTCACTACATGGTAGAGACTGTACTGTTTCATGAACGTTATCCAAGGAGGGTCCTAGATTCCATATGATCCATCTCTGGCTGCTAAAAGTCTTGCCAGTAGCGGGAATTGAACCAGGATTTTCGGCATGGCAACCCAGTGCTCTACCACTGAGCAACTCCGATCCCTCCCTTATTAAGCGTACCCAATTTATGGAGGCTTGGTTAGCCGTAGAAGGGTCTGTAAATCCCATCTGTGGTTCTTAATAGATTGAATATTTTTTCTACCACTGCTCGATTCGAACCTGGAACCATCGACATAGCAACTCGTAGCCCTAGACACTTATAACTCCCTTTCCCATAATTTACCTGCTCACTTGTGATTGGTAATGATTGATTATTTAACGATTACCTTTATTACAAGGAATGTTTTCAGTTAAATATAGTTTGTTTTTATTTTTTTAGTGGCTATTTTTGATTTGAATATCCCCGATTCTGTGAACTACACATTTCTCATGATCACCGCAAACATATTGTTTGTATACTTCTCTTTGATATTACATCTCATCGGCATTCTTGCAGATCCGAACCGTCTCTAAACTGGAGGATATGTTGTTGTTAGAAATCAAAGTTGGTTAAACATTTATTTAAAAATAGCGATGACTAAGACGGGTTTGGAAAAATCTATCTCAATCGAGAAAACAACAAACAGATATTTCTCTGTATATCTCAAACCTCTGTAAATATTTATCGGCTCTTAGATCAGTTCTTCTACATAACTACAAGGCGATTAATATTCGTCTGTCGTTCTCGATAAAATTATTCGAAAACTACATTAATAAATCTTAGTTAAATTTATTTGCTCGTCGCTTAAGACAACTTCAACACTTACTGTACAAACGTAAGGAAGAAATAGTTGGGGGTGCAGTCAATCAAAACACCTTAATAAGCGTAACTTATTTATTATGTGCCGACGTTTCGGCCTACAATGTAGGCCATCTTCAGGGCTAAGAGAGAGAAACAAACAGAAAAACATATAAGAAACGTTGCAGTAACAAGAAAATATAAAGTGGTACAAGAGTGGAAATTAAAATAGTGACTAGATATGATGAAATAGAGAATAGATATATGATAAATAAAGAATGAATAAAAGAGTGGTTACAGAATATAATGAACTTAAAATAGTGATAGATAAAATTAAAATTGTAGATGATGAACAGAAATTCTATTAGTGACAGATATAATAATAAAAGAATACGAATATAAAATAGAAAAAATACATGTCAAGAAAGGATAAAATGTAAACAATAATATAAAGGGAAAGAAAAATGAGGAGGTAAACGGAAAGATACAAAATGAGATTAAAATATAGAAAAAGGGGGGTTCAGTATGAAGGATTTAGAAAAAACTATTTTAATTATAGATATGGATAAGAGACCAGACATGAGGGGTTACATAGGTAAAGTGTAATAATACAAGCATAAATAGAAAGAAAAGATTGATAAATTTCAAAAATTAAACATTGAAAAAAGTGTTATTTATAAATATGAACTATGAAGTATGAAAAGAAAAAGAAAATATAAGTAAGGGAAGTTAAAATATAACTGTATACAGTTATAAAGAAGTGGCATTAATGCAAAATAAGATGTGAATATAACAAAAACATATAGAAAATAGGTAAAGAAATACAGTAGATGAAAAATATGAGGCTAAATAATAATGAACTCTATGCTTCTCTAACATGAATTACTGTACCAACGCTCTAAGTTCCCTATACATTTCAAAAGACTCATATACATCATTATTACAAGACCTGTTTGGACTTAAATGGCTTTAAGGATCTGTAAAATCCAAAATCCTCAATGCTCCTTACTTTGTAACGACTCCTCCATAATAACCTTAATGTCCCATTTGTTGCTGATTTCGCCCGAACACGATATCAATCCTTTTAGACAAACATTATTCCCACTCAAACCTAGCTACTTCTCGATTCCTGATAATCCTCCGAGGCGCCTCAAAAGAAGATGGCCTCGTGACCTTCTAAGTTGAACTTTTTATTTGAGTACTACCACTGGGTAGTTTCTTTACCTTTCTTTATCTGCTGCCATTATCTTTATCTTAACACCTATTTATTTGATGTATTTTTATTATACAGTTGTAAATTTCAATAATAGGTTTCGAACTCAAGGAATAGATATCTTCACCTAAATAATAATAAAAGCTGCCTGTAATGGACATATTTGCACTACTCCAACCCCTGAAGATCCTAGGGTTCAGTACATAATAGAGACTGTACTGTCGTAGGATAACGGTTTTTTCGAGCTGTGATCGTAGGGTCTCGGGATCCTGTAGACTCAATTCGTAGCAGATAACAGATTAAATAATTTGCCATCTCCCCATTAAACATAAATAAAAATCTATAAAATTTAAATTCCATCCTTAAAATTGGTTTTGTGGCGCTTGATTGGCACCCCTGAAACAAAAAAATATTGAAATCGTTAACCTATTAGTTGAAATATAGCGTATTGAAATTTTTATGGAATATATGCTGCACTTGTTTCCAAGGAAACCATAAGATCGATTCACAGCTGTTAGTATAAGAAATAATTCAGCCGCCATTACTTAAAAAATAAGCTAAATGTTTAGGAAAAAAAAATAATCGATAATTTTTCCTAACCTTTGCATTGCAGAGCTCGCTCTGTTCCGCTTTCTTTCAGAATAATAGATCGATTAAGTATCAGTATTACTATTCGATTAATATCGATTGAAGAAATTTTCCTATTTTAGTAAAAGTAGAAAACCTTAGGGGAATGATTTGCAGTTGTAATGCTTTTTCTAATCCATTCTTTTTTTGCGACAATCCCTGAGACGGCATCTCATCATTGTTGAAGAGCTCCCACTCTTAAAAAAGTTTAGAGAAAACCATCATTCTGAAAGTCAGAGTAAAGTCCTTCTGATTTCTAGATCCATTTTTAGATAAAACTGATCGTGTTAAGAGTTCGATGAAAGGATTTAATGAAGCAAAACAAAAAATTAAAATATAATAAACAATAAAAAATTGTTACTGCAGTAGATATCAATGTTGTATATCTTCAATAATTATACTTTTCCTATAAGTTGGAACATGTCGAGAAGTTTAAGTACTTAGGGTCTGTGGTAACTATGGCAACTAAGGTAAGTACTTAGGGTCTCTATGGTAACTATGGCAACTCAGGTAAGTACTTAGGGTCTCTATGGTAACTATGGCAACTAAGGTAAGTACTTAGGGTCTCTATGGTAATTGGTAAAAAAGAAATCCAAGAGGAAATTAAGGCGGGAAATGATTGCTATTATTCGGTCTCGACATTACTAAGCTCACGTCTTTTCTCTTGAAATCTAAAAATCAGAATTTATAAAACAATCATCTGATCTCTACGGATGTGAAACTTGGCCGCAAACGCTGAAGGATGATCAATGTCTTCATGTATTCGAAAATAAGGTGTTACGTAGAATATTCGGTCCAAAAAAGGATGAGACCACTGTGGATTATAGGAGATAACATAACGCGGAATTTCGAAGCATGCACCCGTTAAATATTATCCAGGTGATAGCGTCGCGAAGATTAAGATGGACATATAAAGTTGATGGGCTTGTAACGAACGAAATCCTAAGATGTTTATAGGCGCTGTACCGACTGGGAAGCCTCTGGAGGGTTGACCTAGGCGTAGATGGGAGGATTGCGTTAAGAGTGATCTAGCGGGTTTGGGTTTGGGAAGTGCAGAGTGTGGAGAGAAGTTTGTAAGCTGAGATTGGTCGTGTCGGCATCGAGCCTTCGGGTTCGATTAGCCTTTTATTTATTTATATTTCGTTGGGGAGCGAAATTGTAGAGCGCTCAGTTGCTATCCTGAGGATCCTAGATTCCTATTATTATTTCTACAGCCCCAGTGAATAAGTGGTTAAGTCTAATTTTCTTCAAAATGAGTTTCTTGCACTTAAGTAAGCGGGATCTAGTTATTTTCTTAGTGAATAAGGGGCTAAGTAAGGCATTGACTTCAAAAAGTGTTATTGCTCATATTAAAACCAAAAACTACGAGAAAGATACGATTCCTGTTATCTGAAAGCAGTTAACTCTCTCTGGACAAAATCCGACTTAACAACTTATTGTAGTGGGGCTGTAGATTTACTTCTCAGACAAGCTCGATTGTGGTTCAATTCACCTGTAAACATCACTGAAATTTAATGGGAAATTATACGAAAAACTCACTTTGGTATTGCGCTTAATTTTTGCTCAACATATAATTTTTAATAACACTGCAAAACGTTTCACAGATTAACTTGATATTTTCAATTATTTTATTAATCCAATAGTTTCAATTTATTAACATTACTAAGCTACGACGCATGTAACAAATTTGCGAAAAAATAAAAAACTTCTTATCTTAAAAAAAAAATTCATACCGCGATATCAGCGCTGCCTGCCGGACGCAGTGTTAATCAAACACATTGAGGTTATTAAGAATAATTGATCTAATTGTGAATGTAAACTTTTCTACACCCCCTCCGCCTCCCCCCGAGCACATATAAGAAATTTCATCAAAAGTCCGACTGGGTCATATGAGGTGTAGTGGTGCGGGTTTAGTTTTAACTCTTTTCTTTTGAATGTTATTTTAAATCGTGGAAAAACTACAGTATTACATAGGTACACCTAACGGCGGGCCATGTATGTTGACGCGCGCACTAAGACAATAGCAGAACAATAATGAGTCAATGAATCCAGAAAGAGGAGTCGAGGTAATTAGTAAGATGTGGCACTACTCCAAGATGGCGGCCCTCCTTCCCTTTTCATGAATTAAAATAAGACGGACTTGGGCGACTCTGCCAGCCGAGGACAAAGGGGCAACTGTTCGGCCGATTTGGAGATGTGATCATCCTGAGGCTGCGAATAAATTTCACTTTTTTAAATATTTTTGTTCGTAATATTCATAGAATAAAAGTCGGTAACACGTAGTATATAGTTTTTAAAAAACCTGTACAAGTAGAGCTCATGATGGCTTATTCGGTTCAGTACATGTTTAAGAACCATACGGGTTTTAAGCCGAAGGTTATGTAGGAGGGGGTGAACGCTCAACAGTCAGGGTTTCGCCTAAATAAGAGTATTCACTTTTTGGATTCTCAGAGGAGGGTCTCCAGACTCCAGAAGTGATAACAGATAAACTTTTGCTCCACCCGGTCTCAAAACTCAGACGTGGAATTTATGATGGTATTTTAAGAATATGGGCAACTTAAAATCCCATAAACTGAGCTACCCTGCTTTCAATACATTTTATTATTAATTTCTTGTTTAATTACTGCGCAGTAACTAGACGCAGTAGTATTAATTGTACTACCACATCAATAGTATACTATTAATAATACTTAAAACATAAGGAATAAGTGCCTGGGATCCCTTTTATTCGAGGAGTATTATTTTTGGGTCATGGATTCAGTACATGGTAGAGACTGTACTGTTTTAGGACAACGGTTGTGCAGGGACAAATCACCATTTGTTCGAGATCACGTTCAACCGTCTGGTTTTTCACCAGTTTAGGGTACCCACTTTGTAGAGCCTGGGTTATGCCAAGTAGGACCTTAAGAACCCACATGGTCTATTAACAGATTAAATACTATATCTGCCAAAGCGAGATTTGAACCTGGAACGTTCATATTAGGAACTAAGCACTCCCCACTCGCTGAGCTATTCCGATCATTATAAATGATATAGGTCCCTATATGAGGAAATAAATACATAATATTTAATTTTTCAATAAATAATGTTTTATTATTTATTTTAAAATTGTTTCTATTTATTTTTTATTTTCTATATCTAACCATAATAGGTCGTATTCCCAGTAAATTTTACAGGAGAGACATAAACATGACAGTTACAGTATTCAAGATATATTTGATATTTTTTTAGATATTGAAATAATAAAACACAGATTTTTTTTAGGGTGATGAGGCTCACGACGTATTGTAGGGACAAAATATTGACTGTGAGAATCAAAAGGCGCCAAAAACGCAAAAATAAATTTTGTGTGGGATACAACCTATTGCGCCCAAGCCGTTGGTATATCATCTAACTTAATAATTGTTATTAACTATATATTTTTTATTTATGAAAAATTCAACATTTCAAGCAAAGGTAATACAACTAGATCAAAACACTATCTTATGTTTATAAAAAAAAAAAAAAATTAAAATCCCTATATTATACGGACCTACATAAATTTACTAAAATGTTTCTTTTAAGAACAACTGGATGAACACCGAAATCCACTGACGTTTTCTATTTTTTAATTTACTTAGACCTATTAGTAATCCATAAATATATAATTCGTTAAAACTATACCAACCAGAGTGAAAAAATCGAAATTTTAGAAATATTCGATTCATCAATTAAAATTTTAAGTAAGCTTTGAACTGAAAGAGAAAAAAGAAAGAACGGAAAGAGAAAAATGTTGTTTTTATAATATGATTTATTGTAGGACATTAAGAGATAAATAAATATCCTTTGTTATGGCTAAGGATACGGATATATCGCTGCTATCCTGCGCTGAGGATTGGCGAGCACTGTCCGCCCTGGGCTAATATATTCCAGGATTTGAACGGGGGCTCATCCAGATCTGTAGATTTGGGTCTATAAATATATTTCTGGTAAAAACTGCACAACCTCTAAATCCGCTTCGATTAGGGTCAACGCTCTGTCTTCTGACGAATATACAATATAATAATAATAGTATTATATAATTCTATAACTTCCGGTTTAGTGACAATAATGATGGATTATGGAAAGATGTATAGTGTAAGCGTTAGTATAGAGGTGAAGATGGTCCGGCTGGAGTTGAAGTAATAATTCCTTAAAACTATCTATCAGATAGTTTTCGACACACTTGGAAACATAAATTTATTTGCTCTTAATGAAATTAACCCATTATTTACATTGATCAATAAATTAAATATTATACAATATTTGCTACATGAGTAGATCGGTGATAGAACACTGTTATGCTATGCTGAAAAGCACGGATTCGAATCTGGCTGTCGCAAAAAATTATTAAAATCTGTTTACAGCCAGGACCATTTGAGATCTGGCCGCCTCCAAGGACTCACCCTCTCTACAAAGTGGGTACCAGTAATAGGACAAATCACCACATTCTCAACCATTGTACTAGAAACTGTACAGCCTACTTGATCGAAGATTCTTTATGGGTTATCGTGGTACAGGATTTACGTTAGCAGCTATTAAATATTTATAATTTTTTTTTTTTTTTATATAAATTTATTTATTGATATTTACAACTGTATTACAATAATACAACAAGTAAATAGGATAAGTGCTACATAATGACATGATAATGACAAGTAGAGAAACTGCCCACTGGTAGTACTCAAATCAAAGTTCAACTAAGAAGGTCACGTGGCCATCTT
This sequence comes from Arma custos, assembly GCA_037127475.1. Lineage (NCBI taxonomy): Eukaryota > Metazoa > Arthropoda > Insecta > Hemiptera > Pentatomidae > Arma > Arma custos. Next base: position 66,396,291 of record CM073765.1, on the reverse strand, counting down.
CTTTTCAGACGCCTCGTAGGATTATCGGGAATGGAAGAGGAAGCTAGGTTTGAAACTAGAGGGTTTGAGTGGTAATGAAGTTTGTTATGAAAGGATAGATACCGGGTTCGGGCCAAATCAGCAACAAAAGGGACATTAAGGTCGTTATGGATGACTTTATTCTTAACAAAATAAGGAGTATTGAGGATTTTACGAAGGATTTTGGATTGTAAGGATTGGATACGAGAGGAATTCGATGGCTTAGTGGAGCCCCAAAGCTCTACTCCGTAAGTCCAAATAGGTCGTATGATGGTCATGTAGATGAATCTTTTGTAGTTAATTGGGAGCTTAGAGCGTTTGTCTAGAAAATGTTGAAGTAGCCTGAAACGTCTAGCGGTTTCTTGTCTTTTCAGTCTTGTATGAGGATTCCAGGTCAATCGTTTGTCAAGGTGCAACCCTAAGTACCGGATCTGTTCTACAGGCACTAGTGGGATATTATTAAAGGATACTGAAGGGCAGGAAGTCATTGGTTTACGACGTAAGGTAAAAATTTATAATATTAAATTTAATAATAAAACTTTGATCAAGTCCCAATGTGTCAGAACTGAGTATGCCAAACAAATTAGACTTTGAGAGTCTAAACTGAAAAACTGCGGGTTAGCTCAGTAGTGTGCTGAGTTACTGATCTCTTAGTTCTGGGTTGAAATCCTGATGTGGTAGATAAATTATTTAATTTGTTAACAGTCACGCGGGGGGATCTACCCTCATGTGTGGACCACCCAGGCTATACCAAATGCGTACCCTGAATTGGGAAAAACTCGGTTATTGAACCCAACCATACCCACCTTCTTACACAACCAACGACTTAGAAACGGTATACTCTCTATCATGCGCTGACACAAAATCTTTTTTTTTGGATTGTAGTGGTTTTTACGTTTTATATCCATTTCTCTATTATACAAACTGTCAAGTATAGTTAAAGAAGAAATTACCTTACGAAAGCGAGTTTACTTGTCATTTTTTCCAGATATTACTCCAGAAATACAATCTGGTGACAGATTTACAAAAAATATAGAGAAAAACTAGTTTCAGAGCTCGGAGCATTCAAACTGTTACGATCATAGCCTTTGTATAACAGTGATCTAACATCTTATGAAAGATCTGATATTCTTGTTTACAACCGTGAAGACTGGCAAATACAAACAGACATACAAACAAAAAAGACATACAAATACAAACATAATCAGAGTTACTGTATGATTAACGAAATTGATATATCAGTGAAGTTAAATATTGAGGTCTAAGCTTAGATGTAGATGGGAGGATAATCTTACTAATATAAATGTGAAAGTTTATATGTTTGTCTCTCTTTCACGCAAAAACTACTGAATGGATTCGGATGAAACTTTACAGTAATATAGGTTATACATCAGAATAACACAGCCTATAGCAAGCGCAGATTTAGGGGGGAGGGCGCACGGGGGCACGTGCACCCCCAAACTGTTTTTTAGATACTGTGTAGAATCCATTATAGTACATAATTAAAGGCAAATCTCATGATCATAGTTGTTAAAATAACAGAAAGAACATGACTGAAACTAATATTTTGGTATCCTACTAATATTATAAATATTATAATAGAAATAATAGAAAGTTTGTATTTATGTTTGTTACTCATTCATACAAAAACTACTGAACGGATTTGGATGAAAATTATTGAGTAAAATAGGTCATACATCATAGGCTACAACAAGGGCAGATTTATGTGGGGGCACGGGGGCCTGTGCCCCATCCCTTTATGGTACATAATTAAAGGCGAATAAGGAACTTAGCATCATAAAATTTGTAGATAGGTTCTTTGTATAGTTTAAGAAAGGAATCTGGATAATTCCACCCCAAGGGTTCCCCTTCAATATAATAGGGGTTCAAAGCTTGTATAGAATCCGTCAGTTTTGAAGTTAGACCTCTGAAATTTTGGATGTACGAGTAACTTATATTTTAAAAAATAATTAAATTATTAATTTAAAATGATCTTTCACGAAACTTTATGTGGCAGACAAAATTCCACACGGTTGAAGCCGCAGGCATAAGCTAGTCTTATATATGTTTTTGACAGTTGATGTTTACTAAGAAATTCTTTGTAGGTAACTCTTTGGTTAATCATTTAACGCTACTTTGTGCTGCAATGTTCATTGAGACAAAGCTTCAGTGGGAGTCATAAATTTTGCATATCCAGGTATAATAGTATATGAATCATTAATGAGTACCTGACACTACACCATTTTACGCACCTTTGGAAAGACGGCAGCCATTTTCAAATTTATATAATATTTATAAAAGTTGAAATATTTACACGATTTCTATTTCAATTAGTTGGTAAATTTTATATTTTTTTCGATTTCTAATAAATGTTTGTACCCACTATTATCTGATTTTTCTGTAAGTAAATAACATTAAATTTATTCTGACACATTTGGAATCGAACCTTTGGCAGCCATTCTCGCCATGGCCTCATAACCTGTTACTTTTAACTGCCAGAAATAACAGGTACAGACAAGAACTAGTTAAAAGCGCAAACTATTTGAGTATGGAGAGCGTATCGGGAGGTTTGACGGTTCACTGAAGCCTTAGTGACCCAGATCTCACTGAGTCACTCGCTCAGGCAGAAATAGCTCATCTCGCCTACTCCCTTCCGAGCTGTCACAATAATATACTACATTCCTAGCATATAATATAATATAAAAGAAAATAAATCAGCAATAATTATATAAAATCGTGTTCCACATTATTATCTGTAATAAATTCTAGCGATATATAGCCCTGAAAAAAAACCACATCACTACAACCCAAGGTTTGGTTTTGATAATACTCATTCGCCTTACGGACGACCTGTGGTGTAGCTGTTTGGCTCTAGGATTTTTAAAGGTAGGAAACAATGCTTGGTTATGCTGTCCTTCGGAAGGGACGTTAAACGGAGGTTCCGCGCCTCTAAGATATTTTAAACTCCCAAAAGATCCCAAAATTTAGGACTCCCGCTGTAACATCGTCCGATTAGCGATAGTGGCACAAAGTAACGTTAAATGAACAAACAACATACTCATTCGCCATCTTTTCTCCTAAATAAGGGTATCCACTTCGTTTGTGAGCCCTAAGGAGGTCTGTAGATAGAGAATCGAACTGGCTACTTAAAAGCTTAGTAACCCAGCCGCCCTTGTACTGAGTGACGCAGCTCACAATATAATAGGGCTTTATGTAAGTTAACGGTACCAACTTTTTAGAGGCTACGTGAGTCCCCAGCAGGTTCTCCAGATCCCGTAGTAGATTTACGAGTCTCGAACTTAAAACTTGTAAAAATGAAATTTCGATAGGAATTCGCTACAACTTCGAAATATCGGGAATGATCTTAATCCACACATAATATTTAAAAGCATATGGCCTACCTTTACCGATTTAATGACTTAATGTTAACATAAACCGATATATAATGGAAAATTATCAATAAGATAGATATTGATGTTTATATAACTAAACCTTATTCGTCGTAAACCAATGACTTCCTGTCCTCCTGTATCGTTTAATAACATCCCACTGATTCCTGTAGAACAGGTCAGGTACTTAGGACTACACATTGACAAAAGATTAACTTGGAATCCTCATACTAGACTGAAACGACAAGAAACAGCTCGCCATTTCAGACTACTTCAACATTTACTAGACAAACGCCCTAAGCTCCAAATTAATTACAAAAGACTCATCTACATGACAATCATTAGACCCATCTGGACTTACGGAGTAGAGCTTTGGGGCTCCACTAAGCCATCGAATTCCTCTCGTATTCAATTCTTACAATCCAAAATCCTTCGTAAAATCCTCAATGCTCCAAACTGTGTAACGAACAAAGTAATCCATAATGACCTTAATGTCCCATTGGTTACTGATTTGGCCCGAACCCGATATCAATCTTTTCATGACAAACTTTATTCCCACTCGAACCCACTAGTTTCAAACCTAGCAACCTCTCTAATTCCTGATAATCCTCCGAGGCGTCTGAAAAGAAGATGGCCTCGTGACCTTCTAAGCTGAACTTTTTATTTGAGTACTGCCACTGGGTAGTTTCTCTACTTGCTTTTGTCTCTGGACATGATTTATCTTCAATTATACTTACTTGGTGTATTCAGTATACCATTGTAAATTTCAATAAATATATTAAAAAAAAATAATTATAAGCAACAAAAACCATTTTTTTTTTAAGTGATTCTGTTTTTACTGATACTTTTTCTATTATTTTTTAAAAAATTCCATAGTTGTACTTTTTTAAGTTGCATATTATGCATATTATTACTCTATTTTATTTTTAAAAGTCAGAGAATATACTACAACTCAAAAATATCGAGAATGGCAATCAAATTTCAAATTTTCCGTGTCACGGTACTGACTGACATAAAAGAAATTTGGTCAGAAAAATTATTAAATTTATTTATGAATTGAACATTAGGATTTAGATTTGTTAGTTTGTATGATTTTTTTGCGGCCAAAAAAAAAATATTATAAATTAAAAAATAGGTAAATTCTAGAAATCGAGTACAACCACTGGGTAGTTTCTCTAATTACCTTTATTTATCTTTAAATATATTTGCTTGATGTATTCTATTATACAGTTGTAAATTTTTATAAATAAATTTTTAAAAAATTTAGAAATGGACCCGGTACATTAAGTAATAAACTATAAGTTTTCTCTGGACTGCAAGTTATATTATATGATGTGATAAAATATGTTCATGAGGATCATATTGATAAAAAAGTTTATAAATAGATTGTTAATGGATGACCAGTGAGGGCAAACAGTATAGGACGTTAATAAACTGTGGTTAGGGTGGAATTACTTTCATGTAAAATACAGTTTTATATATTTCGAGCAACGAGTAGTAGAATGGCTGTTATATATATATATATATATATGTATATATTTATATAATGTTGATAGATTCAAATACTAAATTGGGTATGTTGAAATAAATACCAAACTTAGTTAAACTATAAAATAAGAAAATTTGTTTTTATTATAATAATATTTTTCTTTAACTGATTTTATTATACAGTCTTACTCATTTTATTATACAGTCTTAGCTGTAAAATAAGAAACAACATTTAAATTGAATATTTCATAAACTATTTACAAAATTATTTAATCTGTTCAAGATAAACCACAAGTGAGAATAACCTCCCCGGTTTTTATATCCCAGCCGTTGCCATAGTAACCGTATCAGTAACAATCAAATGGTGTACATCTTTTACATATCTATATTATATTTTTAATTGTACTTTAAGACTATTTTAAATCGGATTGATTTATTATGTATTCTTAATTGTTCATTATTAATTAAGATAAAGATAGATTTATGCAATTTATTTCCATATATATTAACATAATAATAAGATTATCAAATTTATGAAGTTTTTCTTGAAGATATAATATTAATTTTTATATTTTCTTCTTTAGGTATGTACCAGAATGTTCCTTCCTTATCGTTGTTTCCAGTAGGTAAGACCATTTCATCCATTACTTTTCGTTTTCCTCTCGCCAAAGAGTTTATTTCCTCAATGGAGGAGACAAAGACAGCTGAAGAACGGTTCTTCGGTGACAACACTTGGACCGTGAAGAGTGTGGTTTGGTGTCGGTGTTAGTAGGTCTGTGGTTATGGGGAAAACTATTATTATTAATACACCAGAGTTTTCTATATTCTGCTAACCGCTTACTAGATGTAACAAAAACCAAAAATATTTGGGAATGTTCTACTTTGAATATTTTTATTTTAGGTGAAAACTTCTTTAGCCGCGTTTTGGTAGGGTAAAACCTTATGGATTCGCGTCAGCAACGTGCTCGGGACTGTCGACGTATTATAGCTCCCTGTGCATAACTTATACAATTTTTTTTCAATTAACTTTAGTTTAAAGGTTAGAATTACATTGATATAACAATAATAATATTTAACTAAAATACCGAATAATAGTTGTGCACTTCATAATAATAATAACTTGAAACATTAATAACTAGTTTAAGTTTTAATTTCCCCTAGAAGATTTTATTTGCTATTTTCGAGGTCCTACAGTAGCATCATCCCATATAATGATAACGATAATAGTAATATTAAAAAAGGAAAATAAAGATAACATCTATGTAAATACAATACAAAAATATATACATAATATAACTTATACTTATATAGTAATTATTATATTAATATATCTTTTATATATATTTGGATATGTTTTAATAAGCTTTTAGCCCATCCTATAATTTGATTAAATAAATAAACTATTTGAAAATGTATATAATTATAGTATTATTTACTTCTCAAAGCCGTTACACAAAATATAGCACTTTTTTAAAATTTAAATGGAAAGAATGGCCAACATTGAGTTCAAAAATTAAAACAAGCTACATCTCATTATATATTCAGTTTAATAAGATTAAGCCATTGTTCTTATTAACTATACAATGCTCTGTTTAACCTCTACCCTACTACCATATACTATAGAAATAAAAATAAAATAAAAAATAATAACTTCATTCAATACAAAATATTTTAAGTGCGATCTCATATTTTAATATATTCACTAGAGATAAAATTAAATACTAACCTGAAATTCAATTTCTAGAATAATATCTGGAACATCTGCTAAAACGTTAACTATCTAATAGAGTACAATTAAATTAACAGTTGTATAAATTCTAAGATTGGTCTGCGGTGTATATACACGCGCGCGCGTATGTGTGTATGTATGAATAACTGACGACTTCCGTTAGTTCGGAGTTTTACTTTTAAAGTCATAATAATAAATAATTATTTTTAAATAATAAAAACATTTACGACCCCACTTCCACTGACTTTGGAATGACACATACGGTTATGTAGCTAGAGAGATCTTAACGAACCCTATATAAACTATCAAAATAATAATCTTAAATTACATCTAATTAAAGAAATTATTTTGAATAGATATTACTTGACCGTATAAATATAATAGAGTATAAAACTGTCCGAGTGGAGATCAAAAATAAAATCTTAGATAGTAATAATAATTATTATTAACAATAAAAATAGTAATAAATAGTAGCTCACTATAATATTATGTATACATTTTATTGTTGACCTACATTCGGACATTCTCAATTAAACCTCATTTCCTTCTCATAATAAATAAATAATTATTTTAATTAATGCACTGATAACGCACTTAGCGGTGCAATTCTGAGGAGGTAGTTACCTCGGGTTCCGCTAGATAGCACTAGTATGGATCATTGCTCCTCATTATTGTTTAACTGATAATAATAACTTGTACTGTTATATATTTTATTTAAGTATAATATTAAAGGTAATGATGTTGTAGGGAATATCAGAGACTCCTTGCGAAGTTTTTATCTCAAGTGTCATTTATAAAATATTTACGTTATATAAAAAACTTATATCATGAATAGTAATGCTATGTCGGGGTTGCCTAGCAACCGATACAGGAACTACTTTTTGTGTAGTCTTTTGTCTTACTCGTTCAATTAAAATATATATATATATTTTTTAAATTTGGCAAATCACGAAACCACAGTTCCTGACTTCTTTCAGCCGTTAGACCAAATATAGAACTGTTTTCGAATTTAATTGAAAAAAAAAATGGAATTTATCGATTTAAAAATAAAACAAGCTACATCTTATTTATATATGTCGATTTTATGACTGTTATTTCAATAAAGATAATGCAATAAAATATGGTGAATACATTTTTCTTATTAACTATAAATTATTTAATTTAATGCTAAATACTCCACATTCCAAAAAATTGCTAAATGGGTATTTATATTTTAATAGGCTCAATAAAGTGGTATATAATCTATGCATATTATAAAACAAAGTCCACCTAAGACACTGCTTAATCCCGTGAAATTATCTAACGTGCAAGATAATAAATTCGTAAATAAATAAGTCTTTGGTTTTTTTTTTTTTTTTATAATTTCTATATAATAAAGTACATTAGCTGAGGTGGGAAGAAAGGAAATTAAGATTCCCAAAGAAGCCTAACCATTGATATTCACCTGGTCCTTAGTGGCCGCTACGCGATAAAAAAATGAAAAATACATTACTCAGACAAATTATGTAGGCATAATATGCCTTATTACCCGAGCAAAGCTGGGGTGGGTGGCTAGTAATTACTAAAATGAATTTCAATTTCTAGAATATTATCGGGCGACCTCTACTAAATCGTTAAATACATATTGTAGGGCAATTGAATGAACAATTATATACTTTGTAAACTGGGGGTTGGTCAGCCGTTAGGTTGTACTTCGGTATATTGTAGCCTGTTCTGTTTCTAGAACAAAAGTTGTGCAGAGATCACACTCGCAGCTTAGTTTTTACCCCAATTAAGGACACCTACTTTATTTAGATTGTGTGTGTCCGCGTGGCGAATGTCGCCATTAACAAGATATTACTAAAAATTATTTTTCTCTCTTATATTTGAGGTTGTATATTTGGTTTATAATTATAAAACTGTTTGTCACAAAGTAGTGTAAAATTATATCTAAGTAAATTTATAAAGAGGAGCAGGGCATGGTGAAATATATAATTAATCATAAGACTTTAGCGTTGGATATTTAATCCAGTTATTTTTGTAATTCTTTATTGTGAAGTTGGGTAAGCGGAGAATTTGTGTTGAGGGGGGGATGATTAAACAAAAAAATAAATGTCAAGTTAATCCTCTTGAATATTGTCCCAGCAAGCTATTAGCTATTCCCGGCTGAATATCGTCTAATTTTACGCGACTCTTTTCTATTTATACAATTATTCGCCTTGAAATATCTTTCTCCTTTTTAGTCTGCCTTCACAATATTCGACGGCTCCGTGTAAACAAAACGTCACAATATTTTTCAGGCGAAATATTAGAATAAGTGTAGCGATAAACAGTCTACAACCATTCATCAATCCTTCAAATACACTGGTTTATAATATTTATGATATTTTCTTTCAGATGTAACTCTCTGTTAGAGCATTGAGTTGTTATGCTATAAATCTCGGGTTCAAGTCTGCCTGTGACAGAGAACTTTTAACAGCTATGTACGGATCCTCTAGGATTTGCAGACCCTCCTGGTACTTATCCAGCCTCTTTAAAGGGAGGGAGCTTGCCATTAGACGTCATGTCGATGTACAACCGTCCTAGAAACTGTATCACATACCATGAAACCAATATTATAAGTTATTGTATCGTCTATAATATTCTCCTTTTTTAATCGGTCTCAAAAATGTTCTTAATATTTTTCTTTCCGTCATTTCTCGATTATGCATAAACATTTTCTTGTTCGGGATGAAACATTCTGCCACATACAGTACAGTGCCTCTTGGCGGATTATTGTTGAGTTGTGTCTTAGTTTAGCATTAATGGATATGGACTTGTAGTTAATATCTTCGGGTGAGATGATAGGCTGATTTCATCTAGTTAACTCTTGATTTAATTTGAGTTAATTCTAAGATTATTTACCTAAATTTCTGAAAATTTGGCCTTAAAATGTTTTTAGTTTCTTAGGAGCTGTCTTAATGTTTGTCATAAACTTTTCTCAAAGGATATTTTGATCCTAATTTCTTCGGTTTGTTCTTTTAATAACTGTTGTAATAATATTTATTGAACCAGATAATAAAGCCAATTAATCGGCTAACGCTAAACATTCTACAGCTCTAGATTGTCTTTCTTATAACGTAAAAGTGAAAGCGAAATAATATGCATTGTGTATAGCATTTATTTAAATTTAACAAAGAATATAAATATAAGTGTTGACGAGTTACTGTTACCGTAAAGATTACATATATTATATAATACACATTATTTAGCATAAATATATATTCAGTGGTCCGGACAAGGAAAGGGCTGGAAGCCCATGGGCAGCCCCCGAGGATCCACGGCCACCCTGGGGTCCGGATCGCAGCAGCAGTAGAACTTCTTCTGCGGCGGGTTGTCCCGGATCGCCTGCTCGAACTTCTCGTGGATGTTCACGTTCTTCGGGATAGCGTAGGTGCTGGAAACATAAGTCAGGATAATCGTATAAATTAACAATAGTGGTAGAGAAAGGTAACTATAATACTATCACATGAGTTTATATTGACCTGAGGAGGCGGCACATCTTAGTTAAATGTTAACATCACTTGGTTAAAATTAAATTTTATAAATCTTGTTTCGATCCACAGACAATTGTAGATTCTCCTGACATTTTTTTTTTTGGAAACAAGAATATTAATTAAAGCTGCGTTAACATTATTTCGATTTTCTTTGGTTAAAATATAGTTATTTTTAATTTTTTAAACGGGTGAAGGATTTAAATTGAATTGAACCGAAAAGTCAACATTTCAGAAAAAATAAATATCAGAATTTTCAGAGGTGTCGTGGCTAATTTTCATGAGAGTAAAAAATAAATAGAAAATTTGAAAAGAAAACTGAATTTAGAACGCCAAGGAGCCAAAGATAATATAAGTAACCTTGCTCGAAATTGTTGAGGATGGCAGCCGTGAGCACTGCAGAAAGTCAAGTAGTCCAATTTCAATAATTTTATAACAGAGACAAAGAAACAAACAACAAATAAACAATACAGACCTCTTAAATTGTCACATCAAACATTTATAATCCACTAGCTTATGCCCGCGGCTTCGTTCGCGTGGAGTTTGGTCTGCCACATAATGTTTCGTGAAAGATCATTTTTAATAAATAATTTAATTATTACTTAAAAATGTAAATTACTCGTACATCCAAAATTTCAGATGTATAACTTCAAAACTGACTGATTCTATACAACCTTTGAACCCCGATTATATTAAAGGCAAAAACCCTTGGCGTGGAATTATCCAAATTTCTTTCTTAAACTATACAAAGAACCTATCTACAATATGCTATATACAATATAATACCTATCTTCAAGATGCTAAGTTCCTGATTTGCCTTTAATTATGTACTATAATGGATTCTCCACAGTACCTAAAATACTGCCAGGGGGGGGCAAGTTCCCCCTTGCACCCTCCCATAAATCCGCGCTTGCTATAGCCTATGTGCTATCCTGATGTATAACCTATATTACTGTAAAGTTTCATCCAAATCCATTCAGTAGTTTTTGCGTGAAAGAGAGACAAACATACAAACTTTCGCATTTATAATATTAGTAAGATTCATTACCCATACCTTCTGGTTTCGACTGTTTCGTCAAATTCATTGCCGACGTTTCGCCAGTCATAATGTTAGCTTAATCAGGGCTTAATCTAAGATACAAGTCTAAGATTGGATAAAAAACTGATCTTGTCCTAGACTGGTTCCCTATCCATAGTAAACCTAATATTGTCAATGTTATAATATCATGCAGATTGTTCATTCTGCAATAAACGATGTCTCTTCTGTCTCTGTTCAAGTTAAAAGCTCCAAAACGCAAATCTCTCTAACGAGTGGTTGCCTTTCTGCAGTTAACGATTCAAATACCTAAAATACGATGATTAAGTCGAAATTGGTCCATAGTGAACAATTAGGATTGAGGGAGGCAGAATCGTATCAGTGTCTTTCAGTTTAGTTGAAAATGGAGTTGTAATATAAGCATTAACTCCATATCAAGCCAAGGCTAGATTCTGTGAAGAACTTTATTTTTCAAAGAAAACACCCATTTTTATATTAATAAATTTAAACGGGAAAATTTTTGGAGGTATAAAAAGTAAATCTCTGCATACTTTTAATGGAAATATTGATTTATAAAAATTTTCAACATTTCTTGAACTGATACCTTTCTGTACTGGCTACTTCAAGACATTTCAGTGTTAATGCGACAGTCGAAAACGGTTTTACTGTTGTGAAGATTAAAGTGATTGAAAACGGAACGAAAGTAATGTTTTGACTAAGTACGTGATTTTAGTTACATTCTTTATTGTTGTTTATTGTCTTCAATGGTTATACTTTTAGTTTCTTAGGTAGTAATTCGTGGTTAAATTAATTTATTTTTTGACACTCAAGGAGTAAGTGTGTAAAGTGCTGAGTTGCTACGCTCAAAAGCCCGTCTTAGGGCTCTCCCAAAATGGGTATCCCTCATTGGGGGAAAAAAACTTGGCTGTCAAGTGTGATGTATAAATCACCTCCCTGCGTATCCGTTGTCCTAGAAACAGTACAGTCTCTACCACGTACTGAACCCAATACCCTTCATGGCTTATAGTATTACAGGTTTCTTCTCCCTCCGTTTTTTAACTGGTTAATAAAACACATATGACTCATGAGTATAATCGAAATACTAATTTCAGTTCCTGTTACTGAAGTAATCGTTATTTGGAATCCTAATTAACTAGTTATTTAACTCCATGCACTATAATTAACACCTCGTAGTTAATAACCGTATATTTCCTTACGCGATTTCAGACCGGGAGTATTATTATCTAAGGGCGTCCTGTGGTCTAGTGGTGTACGTAACAAACTACTAAACCCAAGATCGCGGGTTCGTAGCCCGGCAGGTGGCCCTAGGATTTTTTTAAGGGAGAAAAAATCCTTAGTTACGCCGTCCTTCGGAAGGGACGTTAAACGGGGTCCCGAGCCTGTACGATGTCTGCACTCGTTAAAAATCCCTATCCTAATTAAACCTGGATAGGCAAAATTTAGAGGCTCCCTCTGTAGCATCGTCCGATTAGCCATAGCATCATAAAGTGACGTTAAATGAACAAACAACATATTATTATCTATATATTTTTGAATTTATCTAAAGTACAGTTGTATCTCATATGACATGATACAATGCCTATAGAACTAAACAATTTTGTAGTTGTCTCTCTTATTTTGTATTATCATCTATTAGGAACGAGTTTGTAAAAAGTCGTGTCCTGTGTTGTTGAAAAAATATTGATATGCAGAGACTTATTTTAAAAAAGTTAATGTTTATACATATATGTTCTTGCATACATTTCATCATGCAAAACGAATGGGAAATTGTTTTTTGCATCTTCCCTGTGACTTACAGGCTATTTTGTATACTTTATTTTATCGAAACTTTCTCTTAATGTGGTTTGAAACGTGTTTTTAATTTTTTTTTTTAAGTGAAATCCTTTAGATGGAAGAGAGTGCATCTTTTAATATAGGTCGAATCTTGTGGAGACATTCAACAATATTTTAGAGTAATTGATATTTGTATAAAAATTATTATACAATAATATAATTAGTATTATACAATATAATTCTTTTTTTTTTTATAACTTATATGAATTCGCCAAACCTTATAATCATTTGAAAATTCATTTTAAAATTTGTGTTTATTCTCTGAATCATGATCTAAATATAAAAATTTTGGACTCAACGCTTGTTGGCCCAGGGGAGGCATGTGACTCACGATTTCCTCTTATTGTATTTAATCTCGGATTTTTACAAAATAAAATACGATTATAAAGTTTTATGAATTAAAATAAGATTATTCAGAATAAAATTAATAAAGTTTCATTCATAAGTTATACTTGAATTATTTTTTAATAAATTTACAAAGCAAGGTTGATATTCATAGGTATTTAAGGTACTTGTCTGTTTGAACGTCCGTTGACATCAGCGCTCCAATTGTCACTTTTCTTAATTAAACTGCTGCTGTTATCGTAACCTTATTGTTATGATATCTAAGTGCATCGTTTGTTTAGTTAAAGGAGGTTAGGGGTGGTTGGGGGGGGGATAAGGGGTGGTAAGAGGTGGTTAGGGGTGCTCACGATGACAATGACAACAATGACCTGATTGCTTATAACCTTTTTTTTTTCTTTTTTTTAAATATAGTTGAGCTAAGTGACACTTGAGCGTGCTGATGTCAACGGACGTTCAAACAGACAAGTACCGTATTTTCATATATTAAAAATTTCAACATCAAACTAATTTTGGGCCCTAAGTATCTTTGACAATGTATCCATTATCATCCATTGTTAATTTTGGTATAAGTTCCGTGGGCTGTCGCTTCGAGTTTGGTTATAAACGGATAAGTTTATAGACTAAATATAAAATTTTCAGGAACACCCTTTTCAAAATTGTATTTATTTATTTTTTTCGTACTGGCCTAATGAGGAAAATTCATATTGTATTTTTAATATTTGGCTAATTATAATTTTTAAATTAAATTTAAATTGAGACTAGTTAAGTTAAAAGCCTTTTTTTTTTCACTGTTGCATGAATATGTGAGAAACATTAAGTCTCGGTAGCTCAGCAGTAGAGCACTGAGTTGCTATGCAGAAGGTCTCGAGTTCAAATGGACCCTTTGGGACCTGCAGGAGTGTGTAGAGTGATCTACAGATCTTCCTGGGGCACATTCAGCCTCTATGAAATTGGTACTTATAGGGGCGGACAACGTGGCGTTTGAGCGTGATTTGACCCAAATAAACTCACTGCACAACCATTGCCCAAGAAACAGTACAGCCTCTAAAACGTACTGCGCCCAAGAAGCTTTATGGATTGTAGCGGTACAGTTTTATTTATTTTTATATATTACTACTAAGCCCATGATCGCGGGTTCGTAGCCCGGTAGGTGGCCCTAGGATTTCTTTAAGGGAGTAAAAGATCCTTAGTTACACCGTCCTTCGGAAGGGACGTTAAACGGGGGTCCCGAGCCTGTACGATGTCAGGTACTCGTTAAAAATCCCTATCCAAATTAAACCTGGATAGGCAAAATTTAGAGCTCCCACTGTAGCATCGTCCGATTAGCCATAGCAGCATAAAGCGACATTAAATGAACTAACTTACTATATATATATATATATTGTAGTAACTTAGTACATAGTTTGATAAATTGATAAATGCTTATATAACGATAAGGCTTTAGATCGCAGTTGCCACTATCCGTTGGAGATGTCTTAACTTCGATCTTGAACAAGATCTTGAAAGTGCGCTTTGGAATCTCAAGGAGCTCAAATTTATTTTCGACTCCTTGACTTTTATTTGACTTTAATATTCCTTCTTGTATTTCCGTGCCAAGTCAGCTGTCTCCGATTTATATTCGCTATTTAGTACGCCCTTACCAGCCATCTCAATTGACAATGACAGGACGGTATTAAATAATTCAAACATACTTTAGCTTGTTATTTGTAATGATGATCATTTCCAATCGAGCACGGGAAAGTTGTGTTATCAAATACTAAGAATCGATATGTGGAATAATTAAGAAAACAAAATGTGTACGCAGTTCGCAGCTTTTTGCAAGGCAACTGAACTGATTTTGATGTTTATAAGAGAAATGCCTCTACGCCATCGAAATCCACCTTGAATCTCGTCAAAAAATAATTTTCAAAATGGTAGCCAACAAAAGTTTGAATACACCTACAGTTGTCATTTGTAGAGGAAATTAAAATTGTTTTAGGATAAATATACCGTGGCCCTATTAAATATTTTTGGTTTTGGTTCACGATTTTCTGTAATGTATTTGCTGGCTAGATTTTATTTAAACTGTTAGCGTCCGGAGATGGATCTTTTGGGTTCTACTTCTTTTCTGGGGCTCACCCAACCTCTTTAAACCCGAAAAATGGGAGAAAAATCTGGTTGAGCGTGATCTGGGTATAGGGTTGCCAGATGTCCGGCTTTTTTATGTTTGTCAAGAAAATCTTTTTAAACCGGACAAATGAATGTCTGGTTTTAAAAATATTAGCGTCATGGGAAATTTATGGACTGATGAAAGAAATCGTCTTGCTGTAAATACTGTAAAAAGTGAATTGCGTTATTTTTGTTTTCAATATAAGCAATAGTTGCACTGAGTTCAAATATGTCATTTCTTGCAATAAACCTTCGTTAAATGCAGTGTCATCGAATGCTAAATTATGCAAAAGTAGATTGCAACCTTTTTTTGTCATTTCTGTAATATTTATGAGCTAAAAAACATTAATTAATTAAATAAAGTTGTATGTTTTTTTTCTCGAACACACCTAGCAACCCTATCTAGGGTAGGGCAAATCAACAGCAACCGGTGTCCAAGAAACAGCACACTCTTCCATGTTCTCAACCACACTTTAAGGGTTGTACTGGGGCAGGTTTTTTTTTTTTTTTTTTAATGTATTGGATATGTTTGTATATTAGAGGGAGTGGAGGTGCTCAGGGCATACAACACTGACTTGCTGCTCTAAATCAATCTGTTGCCAGAAATAGATAAATCAAACAGCCCTTACTCTTAAAATATGAATGGCGGTGTAATTCAGAACGCAGAGTTACCGATATATAATTTATATTGCGTAGTAATAGCTATCGACGTACTCTGAGGGGGTACGTAGGCTATCCTGGAGCTCATCCAGCCTCTACAAAGTAGGTACCCTTAATATGGGGGGAAAACCTGGTTTTAGATCTATGCCAAATCATCTCCCTGCACAACTGTTGGATTAGAAACAGTACAGTCTCTACCGTGTACTGAATCCAAGATCCTTCATGTGTGGTAGTGGTGCAGTTTTCTTTTTAAAGGACAGAAAAAAAGTGTTAACAATTTTTCCTTTCAGAGTTTTATCATTCGTTTACTAATAAACTTAAGGAGTTTAATTAAATGGAACTGTTAAGTACAATATTGATACCATCGCGGGTTCGTAGCCCGGCAGGTGGCCCTAGGATTTTTTTAAGGGAGTAAAAAATCCTTAGTTACGCCGTCCTTCGGAAGAGACGTTAAACGGGGGTCCCGAGCCTGAATGATGTCAGGTACTCGTTAAAAATACCTATCCTAATTAAACCTGGATAGGTAAAATTTAGAGCTCCCTCTGTAGCATCGTCTGATTAGCCATATCAGCATAAACGTTAAACGAATTAACTAACAAATTGATACCATCTTAAAAAAATTTAGGTTTTTTTTCGTTTAATCCCCGCATCTATTTTTATGTAAAAAATAAAACACCTGTTACGAATAAAATAACTACATTGAATTAACAGTTATTCTGTAGACCAAAATGTCGATATGTGATTTATAATAACATCAAAAATATTTTTGTCTTTATACCTCTGTCACAAGATAAATTCACACAAATTCGATCCCCATAGGATTCTTTTAGTTCCTGCCTCTGCCTGATTTCTTCTTTTGGCTGCAGCCCACAGTGACTCAATCCACTACGTGTGCGCTCCAGTTGACGGATCCACAAAGTGTTCCGTGCGGTATACTGTAAAACGTTTGTGTTCATATCCGACTATGTTTTTCTATTTTTTTTTTAGTCTTCCATAAGTCCGACATGATAATTGTTTGGGGTGAATACACTCTTTAAAGCATGCTAATAGTGTTGCTTCATTTTATTAGGCATTTGATAAATGAAGGATTCTTTTGTTTCTCCGCCATATTCCACCGAAAACCACTGTAATGGATATATATTACTCGACCTACATTATATTTTCGTGTAATGAAACAAGATTCATCAATTTCTACAGTCATCCCATTTCCTCCTGTTCTGATTGGGTTTCTGATGTGAGAATCTGCGCAAACATCCTTAAAATAATTCTTCCAATTGGTAGCAGTTTCCGCAGACATACTTAATTCTTCATTACGAAATAAGATTTTTGTATATTTTTTGGGCCAAGCATTTAGTCTTTAGAATAACTGTTATTAAAAGTAGTTATTTTTTTCATAACATGTCTTTTATTTTTAATATAAAAATAGATGCGAGGATTAAACTAAAAAGACGCAAAGTTTATATTTAAAACTTTTTTTCCATGGCAATCCTGTAGCCTAGCAAACTTTAATTATTCTGCTTTTTTCACGGTTGAGCGCATTCTCTATTTAGTTCGACCTTTCTCTAAACTAGCCTCTAATTTGGACTTTGGGCAAGACAACTGCTTGCTATAAACTATTTCAACAAGAACTCGACAAACTTTTTTTTTTTACACGAATCGTGCCACAAGGACCACGGGAATATCAGTTAATAATCTCCTTCACACTCTCCAACTTCCTTCTACTCCAATACTCTCTCATCTTCCTGGGCTGTTCCTCTCGCTCTTCCTTAGTCCGTTTTCTCCCTCGTCTCTCCTTCCTTCCTGCCAGAATCCCCACTTCTTTTAGTTTTTTCACCGAAAAGCCTCTCTATCAGAGCAGTCCTTAACCTTGATTTTTAGCCTATCCAGCTCCTCTTTTATTTGTTCCACATATCCACCTATACCCTTATAGCCTAAGACTTTATCGATTTTTTTTTTTTGTTCAGCCTCCTATTGTTCATTCTGACCATGCGTCCGCAACCTGAGTTTCCTGGTCCTGATTATTGTTTTAAGATCTTCCAAATTTCTGAATATTTCTTCGTTGGATTTTCGACTTTACCCCTCTTGTAAACGCTGTTTACAAATTGTAATTTTAAAATTAAAAGCTCATATAATTTTAAAGGAATGTCACTTTTAACTATATGAAATAATAATCGTTCACTTAAACGTTTTTATTATAGCGAGAGCTTCTTTATTTCGTTCATTAATGGCCGGAAAATATATGTATTAAATCTTCAATTGGCCGCCATTGATTTGTGACTTTAATGAAACGTATATTACAATAGACAATTAGGATTTAATTTTTTTTGAGACTGCAAAACTTTTAATTACTATATATTTCATACATAGATAAATGAAACTAAAAAGTTCAAACAACAAATATGAATACATAATATAGTGGAAAATAAATTTCTATCATATCAA
Source organism: Arma custos (assembly GCA_037127475.1). Lineage (NCBI taxonomy): Eukaryota > Metazoa > Arthropoda > Insecta > Hemiptera > Pentatomidae > Arma > Arma custos. The sequence continues at coordinate 66,377,670 of CM073765.1, read as the reverse complement.
CCCTCGCACTCTCTCGCCCAGAAGTGAAACTAAAATTTTTGGCAGAGACGACAAATTTAATTTTATACTGCATCTTCTTCCATCTTCCTCTACGATGGAATTCAACTAGGTTATTACAATATTTTAAAATTATATCTTTTGTGAACATATCATTTTTTCCATTATTTATTTTTAATTGCAAATAGTTGTTATAACTGAGATTATAATCTTGAGTCAGCTTAGTACATTGTCGCATTGTTCAAGTAATATTAATTAAATCCGTACCACCGCAACCCATGAATGGTCTGCACTTTTTCTACGACAATAGTTGTGCAAGGATGAGATTTGCTTGAGATCACGTTTACCTCGACATCAGGCTGGGTGAACCCCCAGGAAATTTTTATCAATGTGGGACCCGAAGGTTCGATGCCCATCGAACCAATCGCAGTTAACAAACTTCTGTCCACTGATTACTGCCAAGACCCAATCCGTATAATCACCCTAAACGCAATCCTCAATCTGCGGAACTGATACCTTACACTCGAACCTTTAGTTATTCAATTATAATTAAACATACCTGGAAGGTCCGCAGGATGGAGGCTCTGTCCTGCAGCTCGGGTTGTTGCGGCACTCGGTCCTCTGGCAGTCGTCCTGGAGGCCGTTGTGGCGAGCGCAGTCGCACCCGGTCACCAGGTACCCTCCGGCAAGTTCGTACGACTTCTTCCTATCGATAGTATATCACATCAGTTTGTTATCACGAGCATTATATAAAGCGCATGCGATATAGATACCTCTGAACCAAGCCAGTAGAAGTTGGCGCCGCCTGGTAGGCTGCCATCCCGGTCGATGGAGGTTGATCCGCGAAAGGATTGCGGTACTTGGTCGAACCGACGGGATAGTATTGGAGCTTCGAGTCGTTCTCGTGCACGTGCTTCCAGTACTCGCTGGTCGGGCGCAGCTCCTTCACCGACACGTTCACGATCATCGGAGTATCCACCTGCTGCTTAAAAGGCGGCTTTCGGAACTTGGGGTTCTTCCTGGAAGATTCATTTATCATAATGAGCACTTATAATGGTTTCCAATAGTAATTTAAAAAGATAAGACTACAGAACGGTGATAAAACCAATAATTTTGTACGGGATGGAGGCAAACATATTTCTCTAGAGTAAAAAATTGACTAAAAATAGAGAGATGGGTCCCGAGGAGAATATACGGACCCAAAAAAACACAGATAGGCTGCAAATAAAGTTCCAATCAGGAAATATACAGGGAGAGGAATTATCTGGAAAACGATATAAGAATCAGAAGACTAAGATTCTTCGGGCACATGGCAATAAGGTAGGGTCCTGTGTTACGCGTTCGAGACTATCTATCAGATCAACACTAGCGATATCTAGAGATCCTCCGGGGGCTCACTCACGAATCGCCTCTTTGCATAACCGTTCTGTTAGAAACATTAAAGTATCTGCCATGTTGTGAACCTAAGGTTCTTCATGTGTTGTGCGATTAATGATGAGATGTATAATTATGATTGGGCAGAAAATAGTAATGATATCAATGAACTAGAAATTATTTATATCTTTCGTGGAAGAAAGTGATCCGGGTAGAGGTCACAATGAATTTCTCGTAGAATTTGAGAAAAACTTTATCAAGTAGCCAACGTTTTGACCTACTTTGTTGGTCTTCTTCAGGGCTGTGAGGGGGAGCTGGGGGGTGTTAGGTCCTACACTAGCTTGAAATGTATAGCTGATAATATATGTGATATATTTCATGCTGATATGATCTGATAATATATTTCAAGCTAGTGTAGGACCTAACACCCCCCAGCCCCCCCCCCACATCCCTGAAGAAGAGCTACAAAGTAGGTTGAAACGTAGGCTAATCGATAAAGTTTTTCTCCAATTCTACGAGAAATTCATTGACCTCTACCCGGGCCACTTTCTTCAACATATATTATCAAGCTCAACAATTATCATTCAATTATAATGTAATTGGGAATAACCACAATGCAAAGCCTTATGTTTCAAAAAATACACCTACTTACCAGTCGACGTTTCGCCTATTCAGGCATTATCAAGACACCAAAATCAAATAATGGTTATGTGAATCGCATCTTGAAGAAAAAGGTGCAAAACATCCCAACGATCAACAGCCCAAACAGGCTCCAAACATGAGACAGCACCCCACCACCAAGACGTTCAACATACAACTCAGAAGACATAAGTAAGTTGGCGGGATAAGTAAGATTCTTCGGGCACATGGTAAGAAGGTAGGGTCCTGTGTTACGCGTTCGAGACTATCTATCAGATCAACACTAGTAAGTTGTATGTTGAACATCTTGGTGGCGGGGTGCTGTCTCATGTTTGGAGCCTGTTTGGGCTGTTGATCGTTCGGATGTTTTGCATCTTTTTCTTCGAGATGCGATTCACATAACCCCTTTTTGATTTTGGTGTCTTGATAATGCCTGAATAGGCGAAACGTCGACTGGTAAGTGGGTGTATTTTTGAAACATAAGGCTTTGCATTGTGGTTTTTCCCAATTGCATTATAATAAATAATAGTGTTTCTTTTTGAGTTTTTGGCTTTATTTTAGTAATTATCATTCAATATGAATTTATATCTTTCTTCAGAAAATTCTTAAATTTGGATTTCTAATGTTACTTTTAAACTTTTCCCACAACATTTATATGTTAAAAATTTTATTTTTCTTAATTTTTTGCTAAAAAAATTCCTTTTATCTCTATTTACTTAAAAAAGGTTGTGTTCTAAACTGAACTTCATCCTTAGCTATATTTAAATTCTAACACCTGAGTAGTTTTTATATGTTTTCAAAACATTGGAGGTGTATTTTTGGCGAAACATCTAGCGGAAACGTATTATAATATTTTTATTTTTGAACATTTTCTAGCTTCATCAAGGCTGATGAGAATAGATCCAACGGTTAGGTTTTTTCTTTTAATATTGTTCCTTCTTGGATTTATTTCTAGAATTGCAGAGGTTCACGTGGAATTTTCTATATTTAGTTTATTATTAGTTTTTATCAGGAGCGGGATAAGTAAGTTGGTAAAGCGGCGAGTTGCTAGGCCGAAGGTCGCGGGTTCGAATCCGACTATGACAGATAAATTATTTAATGTTGACTCCCGTGATTAGACCCTGTGAGATCTGATGACCCTCCTTGGTCTCATCCAGTCTCTAAAAAGTGGATACCCTTATTTGGGGGAAAACCTTGATCGTGCTCTCTGAACTCAGAGTGATCCTCTGCAGTTCATCTCGATCTTCTCACTCCCAGAAGCCTCGACATCTTCAAACCACCGAATTCTGGCTCCACCTCTTCTATCTTCCGGGTGTCAAAGAATTTTTCTTCCCCAAGAATTTTTTTATTGGGTAGAATTTTAAAGCACGGTATAATGAGCGAGAATGTGAGAGAAAGAGAGAGTGAGTTATTGACATGTTTTGAGATATTTAGGATTTGCTGAGTCCGTAGAATGGTGAGTTACTGAGCTATAGATCAAAGCTTCGAGAATGAATGGAAAATTAATTAATTATTGTGTCAACAGCCGAGAATCGACTATTGGATATCCTGGGGTTCACTCATCTCTCTAAAGGCCGCTACACACGGTCATTGGCGTAACTAGAGTTGACTCATGGAGGGGTTAACTCCCCCCCCCCCCATTCAACCACTCCAACATATTACTCCCTTCAAAAAGATGTCTCGTAATATAGCTATAATATATACTATAGTCATGAAGCTTCAAATTAAATAAATAGATTATAATTTTAAAAAAATGTTATTTTAGAAGTTATAAATGTTATTTTTGGAAGGGCAATCGAGAAATACCTTTTAAATACAAGTAACCCTATTTATCGGTTACAATAACTTACTATAGTTAATTGCATAGGGAACTTTCTAGACCCATCCAGACTTAACTTCTAGATTCTAAGAATTGTCTAAACTGTTCTTCTCACATTTGCGATCTCATTGTTGCCGCTAGATGCCACTACTGCCGCTATAATAATATAATTAATTGTAAATAAACAGTATTACGTTTTGGTTTGTCGTTTTAGTGTACCTTTTATTCATTAAAATAACTGCGTTTGCACTTTCTTTTTTTTCTTCATTATTTTTGTATTTTTGGCATTATTAAGGTCAATAATGGTCAATAAGAAGTAAAGGTCTACTTCTGTAATCCCACAATAATAACTTTGAAAAAGTAAAATCCTTCAAATTTTTATTTCTTTTAAATTGTTAGTTACAATTTTTTTAAAATTTTCTTCTAAGCAATTGGGGAGTTACATCCCCAATAGCCCTCCCCCCTCGTTACGCCTATGCACATGGCCAGTTTGGTGTGTTCACACCGAACTGAGCGTGTGTAGGCTAAATTGATGTGAGCTCACATCGAAAAAGTGAACTGATGGACTGATGATAATTCATCATTTCGGTGTGTCACATTCATCTGAGCATGCGCACTGGTGTCGTTTAGTTAGGCATCACCTTTTCAATCGCTTTTCCAGACCTCGTCTGTATTCCTCATCTGTGTGTTTGTTATTATGATGATCATAGTGATAATATGGTTAGTTGGGGCAAAGATTTTGTTTTAGGATTTATAGAACTGTTCAGAGGGGAGGAATATTTGTAGAATGTAACTTCAGAGGACTATCATAATAAACAAAAGCGATAGGAATCAAATCAAATTCTAGTTGAAAAGCTTAAACAGATCGATCCCCTCGCAAAGAAATCGTTAGTAACGAGGAAAGTCAACAGTTTAGGAAGTGCCTTTCGGAAGGAATTGAGAAAAGTAGGGATGTTGGTGAGCGGTGTGGGTGCGGATGGCGTTTACCAACCGAAATTGTGCTACTACGACCAGTTGGGAACTTGGAGCTAGCTGCACACCTTGAGTACACCAAGAGGTAGCACATTGAACTGACACACCGAAGTGAGCGTGCGGATGCGAATGTTGCCTTCAGTTAGTGACAGTTAGAAATGAACACACCGAACTTACCGCGTGTAGCGGCCGAAATATTATTGGTAAAACAACAAATAGGTTTGGAAACGGCACATTATTCATTGTGTACTGAACTCAATATCCCTCAGTAGTTTGTAGTTTGTTTATTAATTAGTACAATGTCACTTTATTCTACTATGTTTTATTAAACCTATAAAAAAAACCTGTAACATTACAACCCGTAAATAGGTCTGGGGTTCAGTGCATGGTAGGGATCGTACTGTTTCATGGACAACGGTTCTGCAAGGAGCTGACTCAATTAAACCTATGGAGTCATAAATTTGGCCTATCCTGGTGTAATTAGGAGAGGGGCTATTAACATAAAATCAGGATCACCATTTTACGTCTCCTCCGATAATTTATATGAAAAGATATTTTCCTCCCTTTTAATCATCCTAAGGCCACGAGCCTTAATAAAAAAATGACAGTTGTACAACTACAACTCGAGAAGGTTCTTAAGTTCAGACCGTGGCAGAGACTGTACTGTTCTAGGAAAACGATTGGGCAAGGAAGTGATTTGTCCGAGATCATGCTCCCCCTAAAGTCCCCCCCCCTTTAAGGACCCTTAATTTCTTTTTTAAAGGCTAGGTGAGCCCCAGGAGAGTCTCCATCCTCAGCACGCCAACTCTGCACACAAACCACTGAGCTTACCCCGTTATGCTGATATATTATTAATAGATTATTATGAAATATATATATTTTTCATCAGCTCACATGTTTACATATCCTGGGTATTCAACGATCGGCTTTCGATCGACGTTGGTCCTCTTGACACAGGGAGTGTCGTCCATCTGCTCGAGGATGCATCGGATCTGGTTGAGGTAGTTCTGCCTCCTCTCGCCAGTAGCGTGGCAGACGATCTCGTCCTGTTCAATCATCTTTACTCTTTGTGTTGTTTATTTTAGTGAATTTTGAATATTTTAACAAGACAATTTTGAATAATAATCCGAAATTAAAAGTGTATTATGTGAAGATTTGATTAATGATGTGGAATGTATTGGGTTATGAGTTGCATGTGTGCTCCAGGGGAACACATGTTTTTAGGATGTATATATTTCGATATTCCATAAATTGATAACGTATCATATTTCTTATCCAGTGAAAGTTTTTCTTAGATAGCCATGATATTTATTTCGAATATAGCAATATAACATAGATATAATAAAATCTGAAAATTAAATATTTTTCACATGTACTAGAAATTAAAATCAAAAATCTTATTACATATATTTTTTTTTTTTTTTTTTGCCACGGAATAAATTTCTATCTTTCGAGTCTGTTTAGAAAAGTTAAAAACCTGCTGGCCCTCCCCCCACTCTTGTCTGTCTTAACTGAAATGGTTAAAAGTTTTACAACGTAAAATAAAACAAATTAATTTAAAAAATCTTATAAAAATTATTTTTTTAAAATACTGTCCTAAAGGTTTCACATACATTTTAGTATTGACAGGATCTTATTAAGGTATTTGAACAGTCGGGGTTAATTAATTGAGGTTATAAAATAAAAACTATCACCCTTCCAATTATTATTTATGAATGTGCAACTTGATAAGGATGAACAACTTCTTAAGTTGTTTAAAAATAAAGCATTGCATAGAATATCGGGTCTGTAAAAGGATGATACTGCAGGAAGATTTCGGAAATTGCACAAGGCGGAATTGCAGAGGATGCACTCGATTAATTGCATTGAAGGCTTGTAAAGTTGTTGGGCTTAGTAACGAATGTTTCTTAAATAATCAATAATCGTTTAGTCCAATTGGAAATACCCGATCGGTAAACTGAGTCATAGGAGAGGGGATTACGCTGAAGTTTGCACTTTTTTGAACACCGATTGGTGGTATCGGAATTGAACCTTCGGTCCGCTAAGCCTTTTATTATTGTTATTATCTGTTATCTAATTATATTTTAATTAAGTTAGCCGAGTAGTCAAAACATTACAGATGTAACACCAAAAACATAACCTGACCTGTCACTGGGGAAGGTCTCACCTGGCACAGCCAGTGTTGCCAGTGATTAAACAATTAATTTATTAGCAATATTTTTTAGCAACACTGACATAACCATATAGATAACCTGCCGAGAGTTGGTGAACAAAAAACGTGGTGTGTAAACAAGTGACTGGGCTTTGAAAGACTATTATTCAGCCTCTAATGAGAACTTTATTCAAGTATAATTATTTCCTTTGATTAAATCATTTTCTTTTTGTGACCTGCAGTGCAGTGATTATTTATTATTTCACATACAAGTGTTTTTATTTTTCTGAATATAGACTTTTATTTTTTTTCAAATTTGTTTTAATTATTCAAAGCAACTTAATAATATAGTTCTTTCAACAAGTATTTGAATGCGATTGGTAAATCCCAAGATATAAAAAAGTCTATGGATGTCTCTTATTGTTTGTTTGTTCATTTAACGCCACTTTATGCTGCTATGGCTGATCGGACGATGTAACAGTGGGAGCTCTAAATTTTGCCTGTCCAGGTTTTATTAGGATAGGGATTTTTAACGAGTACCTGACATCGTACAGGCTCGGGGCCCCGTTTAACGTCCCTTCCGAAGGACGACATAACCAAGGATTTTTTACTCTCTTTAAAAAATACCAGGGCCACCTGCCTTTTTACTGATTGTTATGCTAACGACTAGACAACAGGTCGCCCCTAAGGATGCCTCTTAATTACTACTAAAACAATGCTGATACAATAATGAGCAATGCCTGTTAAATACTGTAATAAAGCTAACTGTTATTATTATTATTACTGAGGCGCTGCAACCCGATGACGGGCCTTGGCCACCACCACTGGTCACTTACCGAACACTTCTCATCCAATTTCCGACACGAACGATATCCCTCGAGGCAGTCACCATTCCGTCAATCCACCTCAGCTTACTTCGTTTTCTTCCATTCGTGACAGATGTCCTGCCCATCGCCATCTGCCTAATTTAATAATCAGGACTATATCAGGCTCTATAAATACCTGGTATACTTCCTAAATAGTTCGACTTCTCCAAAATTCCATAAACGGATACTCCACCGAGCATTTCTCGGAGGATTTTTCGTTCAAAGGTAAAGTGATCTAGTTCATTTAGTTTATCGTAAGGATATGCAGGAAAATATACTCATCAATGAAGACCTAATAGAGAATACCTCACATCAACAGTAATAAAAACCACGACCTCTATAGCCATTTCAAAGTAGCAAACAAAATTAGCTTAGTTTTGGAATGAACAGGGGAACTTCTGAATCTAAATTACAAACTACTTGATTCGCAAAATATATAGCTATGCTCCCTGTGTAATTTGAAAGGAATTGAAAATAGTTTTCACTTCCTGGCAGTATGGCTCGTCTTAAAATCGTATAGAAAAAATACTTAAAACATGAGCTAATCTCAAAACAATCAAAACTAATAGATATTCTGAATTGGGAGAATTTAATAGGTCTATATAATTTTGTAGGAAGTCGATATAGGAAATTTTTAATTTCACAATTTAATTATTAATGTTAAAAGGAAATTTCGTTTATTTTTAGTTTTGTTATTATTTATCAGTTCAATCAAACTCCCGGCAGACGGTATAAAGTACCATACTGTGGTTGCTATAATTGTAAATAAAATTAAAAAGAAAAACACTGTAAATAATTTCTTATTAAAGAGCATTTATATCTGTCTATCTATCAGTAAAAAAAAAAGATTAATCAGTGACAGCATCCTACTGACTTTTTTGCTGGGGATATTTGATTGAACGTCTTGAAGAATGGCTTCTAATTGATGATGCTGTTTAGAGTGTTCTTGTGAGATGTCTTGTGAATTTCCTTTGGAGTGAATTGGAGAAACAGATGCTTATGTTTTTCAAGTAAAGTTTAGGGAATTAAGGTTTTGTTTTCAGAATCAGTTGAGGGTTGTCCTTTTGGGTCAGGTTACATCATCATCTACGATTCGAAACGATAGTTGAAATGTTTATTTATTGATAAAATAAATATATCACCAAAATATATAATTGTCTATATTTACACTATTTTTTTCAAACTAAAACTTTAGAGAATATAAAAAAGGAACATATAAACAAAATAAGGAGGATGTAAACAAATGAAAATTTAAAAATTGATGTTCCTCGACTCTAAGCGACAACCTGCTGAACTGATACCGATTTTCGGACTCTTCCGGTTATTTTTTTTTTTTATTGATTAAGCTAAAATTAAAATAAAGATGAAAGAGGTTTTTATTTATTTATTTAAACTGATAATTTTGATATTACGAATTTTTTTTTTTAATTTACATCACCCTTCCGGTATGAGCTTGTTTAGCATCTTGGGGCTGCAGGTGTACTCCATCTTCCTCGGACAGGGCAGTAGCGCCGCCCCCTTCCCGACGGCAGAGGGTGGGAGACCCCAAGGGGGCGAGGCGTGGACGTTCTGTGTAGGGGGCACATCGATGTAGATCACGTTCTTCGTCTCCGACACGCCCTTCATCATCCTCTTGTAGTCCGAGGTCGGCCTTAGCTCGAGGAGCGGCACGTGCGTTATCGTCGGTACCGATTCCGGGTCCTCCACGTACCGTGGTTGCTTCCTCTCTGCAACATAGCAGAAGAAAATACCTTAGATATGGTCAACTGGTCAATCAAAAATATTGGTTATAGAACAAAATGGCGGGTCGAAAAAATATGTAAATGTTATCATACTTATAGCTAATGTATATACGAGGAGCAGAGGAAAAAAATCTCCTTAACATACATTCATTATATATTATTAGATATTATGGATCATTTTAATATAGATATATATCATTTATATACGTTTATCAGTCTGTTTGCAGCGGAAGATGGATCATATAGGATCTAGGACCCTCCTGGGGCTCACCCAGCCTCTATAAAATATTATAAAAATAGGGTACCCAAAATAAGGAGGGATCTGGCGGTTGAGCGTTATCTAGGACGTCACCGCCTTGCAATATCTTTGTCCATGAAACAGTACAGTCTCGACCATGTATTGAATCCCAGACCTAATCACGGATTGTAATGGTACAGTTTTTGTTTAGTGTTTTTTAAATAGATATTATCCAAATAGTGACCATGAAACATACAACGAACTTTAAAATTAGTATTGCCTTACTTATGTATTTAATGTATCAAACTAATATTAAAGCCAAACTATCTACAACTTATTTTGAGTATAGAATGTTTAATAAAATTAAAACACATGCCTTTTACTTATATTGCACAAAGAGTGTATAACCAAATTTGAACCTATCTTACATACTCGTACTTTGCTTTAGGCTGTATTACCAACCACCATCCAGATGGGCTATCTAACTTAATATCTAAGCTATCTAACTTACTTTGACCCTAGAATGTTTAATAAATTTTGAGCGCAGATTACCTAAATATTGGCAAATAAATGGATGTTTTCTATATTGAACTTAAAAATCACAAACATCCTTAAAATTTGTATACATTACCTATCTAAAACTTATTGTGTATAATCTAATTTTTTTTTTTAATCCATAATATAAAGATGCTCCCTAAGCAGGTGAATAATATGCTTAAATAACTCGGTATTGAATAATCCATTTCGTTGCTTACGCGTTTTTGTTTATTTTTCCCGAAGAAGATACAGGCTATGTAAAGACTTTATCGCATTTATTTTATTTAGTAACTGTTGTTATTAATATATTTATTCTCTACAATTGGTTAAAATCCCTCATTTCTATTTTTCTTTTTCTTATGTTTTAGCCTCGGTGAATAAATGGTTAAATCGTATTTTCTTCAAAATGAGTTTCTTGTACTTAGGGAAGCTTAATCATGTTATTTTCGTAGTGAATAAGGGGCTAAGTCAGGCATTGACTTGAAAAGGAGTTATTGCTTATATCACAACTCTTTTTATGTAAGATTTTTCTTCTGTGAATACAACTAACTCGTTATGATAAAACATTGACTTAACCTCTTATTGTAGTGAGGCTGTAGATAGTTAAGGTCAACTAATTTTATCCAACAGGATATAATCAATATTAAGCTTATAACATTAAACTTTAAATGTAGTGTACCTGATCTATATTAAACCTGGTGTAGTGTACACTATCGTTTAAGTTTTAAAGTTCTAAGCTGAATATAAATTATTTCCCTATATGCTTTCAATACTAAGGTAGATACGATATTCAAGATTCAAAATTTTATATTTAAAGCCCTGGTAAATAAGTGGTTAAGTCGGATTTTCTCCAGAGGGAGTTAACTGCTTTCAGATAACCGGAATCGTATCATTCTCGTAGTTTTAGGCTTGAAATGGAGTTGTAATATAAGCAATAACTCCTTTTCAAGCCAATGCCTTACTTAGCCCCTTATTCATTTCGAATATAACTCGATTCCTTTTACTTAAGTACAAGAAACTCTTTTTGGAGAAAATTCGACTTAAACACTTACTCACCGATGCTGTAGCTGCTTACCTTTCTAGAATAATCTATCTTAAATATTTAAAGTAAAACAAATTCTAAAAGACTAGCATAATTATCTTGCTTTTATAACTTAAAACCAACCAACTTATATTCTGCGTACATAAGAAGATTGGTCCTATCGTATATCAACTATATCGCGAAGCCAAACCTTCTACTAAATCTAAAGTGATTAACCAATATTGGCTCTAGGTTATCAATATAGGTTGACAACTTAGAAGCCTACACCGTTACCTAAGAACCTGAGGTTGGGTGCAGTGGGAGGCCTCGGTATGCAAGGCGTTCTTTCCAATTCCTTCATCAACTCCCTGATCTGTCGGACAAGCCTCCCCTTCTCCGACGGATCCATAGAACAGAGGTGTTCCCGCTTCTCTTGGTGGTGATGTCCATGCTCGTTGGAGTATCCCATTGGTGATAGAGGATAATTTAGCAAAGTCCGAAAAATAAAGAACAAAAAATTTTGAATTGATTCTAATTAGGACACGGAAATTTTTGTATCAAATGGGCCAAGGCCAAGGCCCATATGATACTGCGCTGTTCTCTACTGTTTGCGTTTCTATGGTTACCAGGTACTGCCATCATTTATATTTGGAAATGAATAAAGCATTCGTTCTCATTGACAGAATCATTGAACGACGAATATTCCATGACATTTTTACACTCGCCTTTAAACAATTTCATTCTTATTATTATTATTATCAAGTAACAAAATGTACCTGAGAGAAAGTCAAAGAACACGAATTAATAAAAAAATAAAAAAAACACGCGTGTATATCAGCTCCGCGACTCCTTAAGAACGACCTCCATGATATTTAAAAATATATTTAATAACCAAAGGGAGTAAATTAAGGCACTTTATATAATACTGAAGATATATTATAATTTTATTTACATTTTAAAATTTATTACTTACATTACATAAATACATTACAAGTTCGATTGATTTTCTATATTATTATGATCGTCATCATTATTAAAGCAATGCGTCCTTAAATTTGTCCACTTCACTGTTGAATTAATCATAATCAAATTATATAAAATAAAAATATTCTATTAAATAAATCAAATTGTACTTAATTAGAAGATTGTATTGAAGGATAGAGTTGGTCAGGGGGGAGGGGGAGTGCAGTCAATACTTACACAAAAAAAACTTGTTTTTTAATGTTGCCAACGTTTCGGCCTACGATGTAGGTTAACGAGGCTTTCCATACATTACTTTCTATAAATTTCTTCCGTATTTATACAATAACATCATATTTTATATCAATATTTATATAAGTGGAAGAAACTGGTCCGGGTAGAGGTCACAATGAATTTCTCGTAGAATTGGAGAAAAACTTTATTGATTAGCCAACGTTTCGACCTACTTTGCAGGTCTTCTTCAGGGCTGGGGGGGAGGGGCTGGGGGGTTATGTCCTCACTGGCTTGAGACACAACTGTTTTTTCCAGCAGTTTTCCAACAAAATTGATGTAGTGAATCTAAGGCTCTTCATGTTTAGTGCATTTAAATGATCAGATGTATAATTAGGGTTGGGAAGAAAATAGTAGAAACTAATTTCTATGAACTAGAAATTATTTATATCTTTCGTAGAAGAAAGTGGTCCGGAATGATGTCACAATGAATTTCTCGTAGAATTGGAGAAAAACTTTATTGATTAGCCAACGTTTCGACCTACTTTGTAGCTCTTCTTCTGGGTTGTGGGGGGGAGAGCTGGTGGTGTTAGGTCCTACACTAGCTTGAAATGTATAGCTGATAATAAATGTGATATATTTCATGCTGATATGATCTGATAATATATTTCAAGCTAGTGTAGGACCTAACACCCCCCAGCTTCCCCTCACAGCCCTGAAGAAGACCTACAAAGTAGGTCGAAACGTTGGCTAATCAATAAAGTTTTTCTCCAATTCTACGAGAAATTCATTGTGACCTCTACCCGGATCACTTTCTTCCGCATATATTATCAAGGTCAACAGTTATCATTCAATATGAATATTTATATAACTTTCTAATAGGTTAATTATCATACATTTTATATCATTACCTGTAATTCAACTAGGTTTTTCATACTTTTAAGTATTTCTCTTCATTGTCACCTTTCTTTACACACATTCTGCCATTTTGTTATTGTTAATAATCTATCCGACGCATATTTCTTTAAGTTTCTATCACTCTACATGTCATTCTATTCTCATTCTATAATTCTCAGTCTGCAATGTTTTTATAGGTATTTTCTGTTTTTATTTCTTAGCCCTGAAGATGGCCAATATAGTAGGCAGAAATTGGCACTATTAAAAACCGAGTTTTTCTTATTTTTAGTATTAGGATTGACTGCACCCCCTTACCAATTCTATCCTACAATATAGTTAATTAAAATAATAAGCCTCAAATCAAAACATAAATTAATGCTTGCTATTAATATCGGTACAATAAATGCTAGTATATGACTATACCTATACCTTACATAAATATCATTATTTATTAATACGTATTATATTATTTAAAGTTTGATCCAAAGTAAAAAGTGCGCTAGAGCGTGGCGCGGTAAAACGTCACTCATCGTTACTATTTCACCCAATTTTACTCCCCATATTTTTTTTACACAACGGGCATTATATCGTTTATCAAGGAGTGAACTCCAATAAAATTTTTATTTTGACTTCCAGCCACTATTATTTATTTCGGATCAATGTAAATCGTTTTTGCCTTTTATTATAAAAATGATGCATGTAAATCTTACTAATATTATAAGTGTGAAAGTTTGTATGTTTGTCTTTCTTTCACGCAAAAACTACTGAATGGATTTAGATGAAACTTTACAGTAATATAGGTTATACATCAGAATAACACATAGGCTATAGCAAGGGCAGATTTATATAATATATATATTTATAGAATCCATTATAGTACATAAATAAAGGGAAGTCACATGATAATTGTGGTTAAAATAACAGAAAGGACAGGAGTGAAACTATTTGTTTTGATATCCTACGAATATTATAAATGCGAATGTTTGTTACTTATTCACGCAAAAACTACTGAACGTATTTGGATGAAACTTATTGAATAAAATAGGTTATACATCATAGGCTACATCAAGGGCAGATTTATGTGGGGTCACGTGGGCATGCTCCCCCCGTTATAGTACATAATTAAAGGCACATCAGAAACTTAGCATGTTGAAATTTGTAGATAGGTTCTTTGTATAGTTTAAGAAAGAAATTTGGATAATTCCACCCCCAATGTTTCACTTTTAATATAATGGGGGTTCAAAGGTTGTAGAGAATCCGTCAGTTTTGAAGTTAGACATCTAAAATATTTGATGTACGAGTAACTTATATTTAAAAAAAATAATTAAATTATTTATTTAAAATGATCTTTCACGAAACTTTATGTGGCAGACCAAATTCTACGCGAGCGAAGCCGCGGGCATAAGCTACTATTTTCTAATTACATTGTGGATAATAATAAGAACTCAATAAGCAAATCGAGTTTGAATTCGGAATCGACTACTGTTACTAGAGCCATTCCACATCGAGGCGTTCAAAAAATAACTTGGCCGATAGATCTGACAACTCGTTCAGGAATAACTCGCCACGGAATGCGGCATTTCCAAACAGTTTTAAATTATTTTCTGTTTACCGCGGCTTGGTACGGTTCTCATGTCGGGCTGAAAAGGAGGATATAACTCATCTTCAATCCTCAAGCAACAGGCTAGGAATAATAACTATTTGGGATAGGCCATCGCTGTAACTTATCGGCTACTCAACAGTCCAGTAATAATATTCCGATATAGAACTATGTACTAGAAATATACCATGAATAATATTAGTTGATCTTATATATCTGGGGAAGAGAGTTATCCGGGTTTAGGTGAAGTAATTCTCTTTAATAAGGAGAACTGTTTATTGGAACGCCAACCCTTCCAATTGACAATGCCGTTTTGATCCATATTACAGGTCTTCTTCAGGGCTAAATATACTAAATACAGACAAATTAAATGGATACAAAGTAAATACCTTGATGCCTATATGTATTTTTATTATTTAGAATTCCTCATACAAGACTGAAAAGGCAAGATACTGCTCTTACGACATACGGAGTTGAGCTTTGGGGCTCTACTAAATAATCCAATTCGTCTCGTATCCAATTCTTACAATACAAAATCCTTCGTAAAATCCTCAATGATCCTTATTATGTCACAAACAAACTCATCCATCATGATCTTAATATCCCATATTTTGCTGATTTGGCCCAAACTAGATACCTATCCTTCCATAACAAGCTCCATACAAACTTGAATCCGCTAGTCTCTCAACTTGCTTCCCATACTATTCCTGATAACCCTCCGAGGCGTCTGAAAAGAAGATGGCCTTGAGACCTTCTACTACAGAACTTTATTGAGGTCCTAATGACCTCTCCAAAGGACGGATAATCAAGGAATTTGGGCTTAGTAGGTTTTACTAACTACTACAACACAGGTGACCCATACCGTTGATTATTGAAGTAATGCTTGTTTACTTTGATTGGCAAAGTGATCGTGTTCTATCATCCATACGATCCACACATAGATATCTGATCAAGACATCATCAACGGTTTAAGCTATTAAGTCAATATAATCGTGATTATATATATACAATGACTTATTACTGTTATTGCTCAATATGTACAATTAGTACAAAAGTACAAGTAGAATTAGTAAATTGCACAATTATAGGCAGTTGAGGGGAACCTAATTCACGGCGTGGGTTCCAACTGATGCTCTCAGAGGCCATCGCTAAATTTATACTTCAATACCAGGTCGTCACTTCATTACGTAATAGCGGCATCCGTTTTCCAGATCTTGTCTAATTTAGCAGTTAAAAAAAAAAAAACTACTATACAGGTTATAGCACTTTATAGGGAAATTAATAGTTTTTTTAACTATTTCATAATTTTTTAAACCAATTTTATAATAATTTCAAACGATTTCATAATTTTAATTTAGTGCGGTATCGTTAATACATAAAAGTACATACGTGCATACATTAAATTGAAGTACATATAAAATGAAAGAAGTTACTACTTATTTGAATATTTCGATTTTGAGACTGTTGTTTCAATACGTTCAAATTGACTAAATATCCATTTATTTTTAAATAAACCGGTACTTCATTTTTAAAAAATAGTTCTACTGGACTCAATCATATAATTTATTCTTTAAATAGAAGAAAAATGGCCTAGGCCGAAACTTATCTCGAAAATAAGGAATAAAAATTTTTTTTACTGGAAATAGTTTTTTCTCCTATTTAAATAATAAACCGGCACGTGTGTATTAACGCCACCGCAGCTACATATTTTGCGGTTTTTAAGTGCCGCCAGCGTACAACTAAAATTTTAGCGACAAATCATAAAATAAAACACTTTATTAATGTTAACCATCTCTGCCATATCTTTTCTTTTCAAATAAAATATTTAAAAAATTATATCATATAACAATAAAATAAATTATAATAATATTAATGACTTAAAGTCAACAAGATCCAAAAATAAAGTAATGTTCAATTAACATTCTCCACGTGTATACATCGCAAATTGCGAGAACACGGGGATTTAGGATCAGTGGAAGGAAGAGATATGACTGAGCGAGAAGCGAGCCAGGGTGGCCGAGGTGGTTAAGGCGTCACCACGGAGGT
Source organism: Arma custos (assembly GCA_037127475.1). Lineage (NCBI taxonomy): Eukaryota > Metazoa > Arthropoda > Insecta > Hemiptera > Pentatomidae > Arma > Arma custos. Next base: position 66,360,579 of record CM073765.1, on the reverse strand, counting down.
GTGGGAGCTCCGGTCCTGGTCATATCTTTTCTTTTCAATTAATTTAAAAAAAAAAAAAGAATAAATTGTGCTACCATCTGCAATGTTTTCAATAATTTTATCAAGAATGGTAGAGCCGTTTCTATTAGGAACATTGACAACAAACGAATCTTTGGTTTCTCTATATATTCCACCAAACACCCACTGTTCGGGTAATACTCGACCACAATTATTTTTACATTTAGTAAACAAACTTTCATCAATTTCCACAATGCAATCTGGTCCACCTTCCTTCATTTTCGTTTATTCTCCATATCCAAGACACATAATTCACGCACTTAATTGGTACTTTTTGTAATTTAAAATTCTGACCCCAATAAATATATTTCATTGATAACATTCTTAACAACAACATTAATCATGTTTATTTTATATGTCGCAAAAATTTTAGGTGTAGACCGGCGGAACTTAAAAATTAAAAAAAAAAAAACAGTAAAATTTGTAGCTACGGTTGCGTTAATAATTATCGCTGTATTTTGTAGCGATAATTTTTGATTTCACCAAGCCAATAATGTTACCTAATAAAGGGGTTACCTTTATTGAAAGAAAAAACGGACGGTTGAGCATGATCTGTGACAAATAACGTTCCTGGAAAACAGTTCTCTTAAAACAACAAAGTCATTAGCATGCAAAGCCCCCATGTTGTAGTATAGTTGTAGTGGTATTATTAATATATTGTTCGTTATCGCCGAAGTCGTGAGAACGCTGTCGAAACACGCCACATCCTTCAATGCGGAATAAGATTCAATAAGATCACGGGTAAGCACCCCGGTAAGTGGACCGGTTTTTTTCTTATAAAGGGTTATGCCGTCCTTGGGAGGGAACGTAAGTCTACAGGATCGTCTGGTTAGTCACGTTAGTATACACGAAAACCAAATAAAAAAAAAAATAACAATTTTAATTAAAAAACAAACATAAGATGTAATGTCCTTTATTGTTTCTTGCCGTTAAGAGTCCTCCAATTCACGTCAGACTCTTCTTCTACCTCTTTTTTCTTGTCCCGGTTGGCCATGGAGGGTACGAAGCTGAAAGGATAGGAGATGATCTTGGGATCCTTCCATCCGATCAGAAGGAAGCCGCACATCACTACGGTTGCCAGCGCCACTGATATCGCTCGCGCGTCTGTGTGTCCCATCTATTGTCTTATCTGTAACAATATCTTATTATTATGTATATATTATATTCGATAAAATGAATAAAGAACAAAAGTATTGTAAAATAAGAATAGGTTTATAGTTGAGTCTAGATCCTATTATCTAGTTGATATACCTATCTCAACCATCGTGTATTGCCACGTTCATCATCATATTCCATCCTCGCCTACCGCCTAAGAAGTTGTAGGAGATCCTTTATAGAGCTTAACCCAGTTGTCCCTATGCTTTACCAGCCTATTCTTTCTTTCACCCCGTCCTGTTCTGTTCTATTACTTCAGTGGCTGATATGACGAGATGTGTCCTTATTGTCTTGTTACGGTTTCGGTTGACTAAGTCATTAAAGAACAAATAATTCTTTAAGGAATCCTCCCAATTACTCCTTGGTCAACCCCTAAGAAGATTGCCAGTCTGCTGAGTGCAATTATCGTTTTAGTACTTCATTCATTATCAAGCCCAACATCATTACAAGTACTATCTTCATTTTAGTGATTCTATAGCTTCAAATATAGGTGAGTGGGGTAGTATAGGATAGTCGCTATACCGTAGGCTCCAGATTTAAATCTGCATTTTAAAGACAAATTATTAATTCTGTAATCAGCAAGAGATGAACCAATGAAATTTACAGACCTTCCTTGGGCTCTTCCAAAAATGCTGTATTTTGTAGCGATAATTTTTGAGTTCACCTAGCCAATAATGTTACCTAATAAAGGGGTTACCTTTATTGAAAGAAACAACGGGCGGTTGAGCATGATCTGTGACAAATAACCTTCCTGGAAAACAGTTCTCTTAAAACAACAAAGTCTTTAGCATGCAAAGCCCCCATGTTGTAATATAGTTGTAGTGGTACTGTAAATATGTTTAGTTTTACTTACTTAAACTTATTTACAACATAATAATTTTTCACAAGTATCGACTATTTTTATTAACCCTATTAATATTTAGATAGCAGTTCAACTCACCTGATTGAAAGACTCTAATTTATAAAATATACAGATACATTTTCCCGACTATGTTAAAAATATTTTAATTTATTGATTAAAAATATAATGCTCATATGGATTCTATCATCTGGAAAATAAGATTATTGGAACTCTGCTCGTCAAAGTTGTTGTTTGTTCATTTAACGTCACTTTATGCTGCTATGGCTAATCGGACGATGCTAAATTGGGAGTCCTTAATTTTGCCTATCCAGGTTTAATTAGGATAGAGATTTTAACGAGTACCTTACATCGTAGAGGCTCGGTACCCTCGTTTAACGTCCCTTCCGAAGGACGGCGTAACTAAGGATTTTTTACTCCCATAAAAAAATCCTAGGGCCACGTGCCGGGCTACGACCCGCGGTCCTGGGTGCTCGTCAAAGTTAAGTTATGTAACTCAATAATATCAGTGACGGATATCATTTCTATTCACTAATCTCTGATAGAGCTCATATAAAATAAAAATCATTAGTTACGGCGTTCTTTGGAGGGAACGTATGATTTCGGTACCTAGATGTCAGGGACTCGTTAAAGATCCCTGTTCAGTAAATGAAACATTAGGATAGGCAGCTAATTGCTGCAGCATCACTCGATTACCCATAGGAAAGTAAATGAATAAACATACAGTCGTACATCTATAAGCCGTTTATAATTTTTATTTTTTATTAATTGTATTATTTTTAAACATTTTTGTTTTGAAGAGAAAAGATTTGCCCAGGCCGGGATTCGAACCCGGGTTGTCTTCTTATCCGTTGCAGCTCAGACAGATTTGTCAGACTGGGATACGAGCCCTGGTAGCTCAGTGGTTTAGAGCACTGCTACGGAGAAACATACGACCCGGGTTCGAATCCCGACTAGGGCAAAGCTTTTCTCTTCCGTTTAATTCGTAATATAACTTATTAGTTTAATATTTTTATGTGGACCGTACGACATAATGGTACTTTAAAAAAACAAATGAAACGAGACCTGATCTGGGTTTTTTTGTTGTTTTTTCTATTCCTTGTTATTCGGTTTCTCTTTCACTCTTGCGGTTGGACGGTAGAAAGCCAACTATACTTTTGATATAGCGCAATGGTGATGCAGTGGAACAGAAACCACAACGTGCTGCTACCTCCGGGCGTATCCCGCGCTTTTGCGCAAGAAGTAATAGATAAGCGCTATTGGAACCTGCCGGTAAGGTTATTAAGCTGCGGGCGAGGTTACAGTTTCACCCAAGGCCTGTAATCAGGCTATTGCTGATTTCCAAGGTGAAAGTATGATAGAGATCTTGATGAAGTAAGATATTTACAAGTTTGAATAATCGTTAAAATTTATATTTTCCTAAAATCGGCTGATAGAATACATTCCACATAGTAAGCATGGACAAATATTAGAAGAGGGACGGACAATTATTGGGCTAAGAGTAACAGAAGAAGCAGACTGCACTCAAGAGTCTCTGCCCGGCAGGTGTTAAAAATACTTATTATGTTGTGCTTCAGAGAGGACGTAAAATTTCGGTTACTAGCCTATGTTTAGTTAGGTACTCGTTAGAGGTCGCATTCCTAATAAAGTGGGTACCTTGGCGTTATCTTAGAAAAATGCTACTCAATCTATTTTGAGAATATTGAAGCCTACTTCAACATTTACTGGGCAAACGCTCTAAGCTCCCAATTAATTACAAAAGACTCATTAACATGACAGTTATCAGACCTATTTGAACATACGGAGTTGAGCTTTGGGGCTCTACTAAACTATCCAATTCATCTCGTATCCAATCCTTACAATCCAAAATCCTTCGTAAAATCTTCAATGCTCCTTATTTTGTTAACAATAAAGTCATCCATCACGATCTTAATATACCATATGTTGCTGATTTGGCCCAAACTAGATACCTATCCTTCCATGACAAGCTCCATACACACTTGAATCCGCTAGTCTCTCCATATCGCTTCCCATAGTATTCCTGAAAACTCTCCGAGACCTCTGAAAAGAAGATGGCCTCAAGACCTTCTACTATAGAACTTTATTGGCGTGCTACGGATGGGTGGTTTCTCCACAAGTGTTTTTTTTTTTCATGTCATTTGTTCATATTAGCAAATTTAGTTGTTGTAAATATAAATAAATTATTCTAAAATAAAAAGCTATGCTCCTTCGTTCGAGATATCGCCGACAAAATATTTATCCGTAATCATCTGTTGTCGACAGTGTTAGATCTGATATGCCGGGGCTCACTTAGGCTCTATAAATTTGAGATATGCGTTTTTACTCCCAGCTAAAATTAAGCGATGCAGGATACCCTAAATACTATATCAAAATATTTGATCACGTGGAGAATCGACATATTTTTTAGGATGATAATTAAGGATATAAACATCTAAAAACTATATCTACAATTCACCGCTTTAGATATAGTTTTCATTAAGTCACAGCCTTCCTTTTATTAATAAGTATTTGTTTTTTCAAAAAATAATAACCATTACGTTATATGAAAGAAATCGATATATTATATCTTGATCATTTAAACAGTTCCCTCGATCTTGGTAGTTTGAATAATTTTTCCTCATATTTCGATTACGAATTATTTTAGTTTAACCATTCTAATAGGTCAATATAAATTCTTGCTGTTGCGCTATCGATAAAGATGTTTATATCGATCTATGCTAATCGATGTGACGTGAGAATAACGCAACAGTTAAGGGAAAGGGAGCACCTTCACTTGATGCATAACAGATAAGAGATAATAGATCACAGCTGTCTTCTTCGTGACCAGATTTCGTTTAAGAAAGCTCTTAAATAAGTATTTACATTTATTTTTATTAAACAACTTTGTACAAGTTAGTTGTTTTTATGTATTTAAAAGGTCGCGCGATAGATGTCGTTCCAGGCAGCCTCCTCCCCTAATACCCCTCGCTGCCACGATCTCCTCCACATCCTGCAACCATCTTTTTTTGGGTCGTCCTCTTTTCCACCTTTCCACAGGGCAATATTCGAAGATTATTTTTGGCCATCGGTCCATTGCCATTCTTTTTAAGTGGCTATACCATTTCATTCTTCTTGTTTCTATTGCGAAGAGGATCGTTGTTTCCTGATCAACCAATTGCCTGCTGAATTCTAGAAATGACACAGCGTCTCCGGACCCACGGCCAACAACTTCCTTTTTTCCTCTTTCGTAATCGTCCCACGTATCTGACGAGTGGAACATAATTTCAGAGTTGAGACACCCAATAACTGTTCTGTCTTTACAATTTTATCTGTTACGTCTTTATTGGAGCTTCCACCGTCTGTTAGCCATCTGCCTAGATATTTGCATTCATGGGTTTTTCCAATTTTCTAATTTTCGAGGGATAAGGTTGCATTCGTATTCGTCCTGAAGTTTTCCTAGGATGTAGCTGACATCTTCATCACCACTTGTGACTATCACCTGGTCATCAGCAAATTGTTAGTTGTAGAGGACTTTATTACTAATGTGTATTTCCCTACACTTCCTCTTCCAAGTTTTTAGGAAATTTGAAATAAGAACCTCAAAACAAAAAAAAATTTCCGTATGGAATTATGTCCGCAAACACTTTATTTAGGAGATGTTCACACCTAAAGATGTTGATTGTTATGAATTATTTAGGAAAATTGAATAAATAAAACTTATTTTGATTGTTCCAATTACTTTATTCATAAAATGTAAACAATAACATTCATATTAAATGTTGTTCAAAGTGATTTCCTTGAGCATTAAGACAGGCTCAGCATCTTTCTTCAACATTAACAGCGGCAGAACTGCACTGGATATTTGTTAATGTTTCACAAGGTTCAATTATCCGTACCATCTCTGCTTCTTTCTCATTATTCTTCAGCCGAAGGTTTCTCCCAGCTCCGTTTATTTCCTTCTTATTTTATTTCCGGCCATATCCTAGATAGATCTTCAAGTCACCTTATCTACATACATAAATCTCCAATAATCCATTTCTTCCACACTGATTGTGGAGATTATTTTCTCACACGTTCCCCTTGTTTGTGATGCCTGCGTGAGAATACTCTCAATAACATAATAGATGATTTTGTTTTTATTCTTTTTAGAATGACTATTGTGTCATTGTACTGAATGAAGCATTATTAATATTTAGTACTGGAACTGGTATCTTTGAATTTAGTTTACGTTTTATATACAATATGTAATGATCTACGTTTTGAAGATATTTTCTGCAATATCCCGCTAGTGGAACTGTAATTTATTGTATAAAATGTAATATAAAGAAATCATTTATTAACCATTTTTGAAGGGGGCGAGAGCGGGATAGAGTATTGAGCGGCTATGCTGAGATCTTTGGTTCACTCGCCGGTCGAGTAAATTAATTAGTTAATCCCGCCTTTGGTATCTGCCGACCTTCCTGTGGCTCACCCAGCCTCTATAAAGTAGGTTAAATTATTTCGGTTTTATTACCAAATCGATTACAAAGCCCGGTAGCTGAATTTTTGAGCGCTGAGATGCTGTTTTGAGGGTCCTGGGTGCAAGTCCGGCTGTCACTGATTTATTTATTTCACTGATAAATTATTTAACTATAATTATAATTATATAGAACTTGTGCAATCAGCAAACCCTCTTGGGCTCACCCAGCCGATATAAACTTAGCACGGTACTTGTGTCTTAACGCAGCCCTGGTTACTTTTCCCTGCTTGTTTGCCTGCGCGAGCAGTTACATTTTGTAACGGTTACATTTCTAACAGCTGATTTGTTCTATGTTTCATCTTGCTTACTGTGTTTTGATTATTGCTGATTTATTGTTTCTTATTTGTTGTTTATTGTTCGTTATCTGTCCTTTATTCTTTGTTATAGATTTTGCGTTGTTATTATTTTAGTTAGTTATTTAATTAGTGTAAAATGATGCGTATTTGGGATTTGCCTTCAACAGAAGAACAAGCTATACATTTTTTGCAGGAGCGTAATATTTTACCAAAACAAAGAAAATGTAGCAATTCTCATCAAATGAAATTGTATTGTGGTAAAAGGTTTTTTTGGAAATGAATCATATTTAGGCGAGTTCGTATGGCGACAGCATCAGTCAAAACCAAATACAGACTGTTTTGAATCTATATTGAAGTCTATTTCGACGCATTTTCCTCCTTAATGCGATTAAATTTTTATTTTGTAATTCTTCATTCTTCATTAATTAATTGTTCATCATATATTACATTTTTTTTTACATAATTTTTCATTACTTTTATTTTTTTAATTCTTAATTGTTTGAAATTATTTTTTTGTACATAATTTTTCATTATTGCGATTTTTCATTATTTTCATTTCTTAATTGTTCATAATTTATTATTATTATTTTCCATTTGTCAATAAATTCTTTTGATTTGTAATTGTTCATCATTTTTCAACCCCAATAAATAGAAGGTAACTGTTAGAAATGTAACCGTTACAAAATGTAACTGCTTGCTCGTTAGGAAAAAGTAACCAGGGCTGCGTTAAGACACAAGTACCCTTAGCACTATTTTTTTTGGAGAAAAACCTGTTGGTTATGCGTCACCTCCCTGTATAATCATTCTCTAAGAAACAGAGCAGTCTCTATCATGTTCTGAATCCAAGAGCTTTCATGGATTGTAGTAATACTGATTTTTTAAACATTTATTTGTTTTAAAACTGAAGGAATAAACGGTTCGACGGATTAGTGTGAAATCCTACAACCGTTGCCAAAATGTTGACTATTTTCGTTTAAAAAGTAATTATTCATTTGTCAGACAATTTGCCTCTGGCTTAGTTCAGAAAGATAAAACAAGGTCGCAACGATTTAAAAATATTATTTGCTTTATCGCAGATAGTTGTTATTGACATTATTATGATTATTATTAAGTATGGTTCTTGTCGTTCTTCAAAATAATAACATTATAACTCAAAAAAAAACTAATTTTTCAATAGTGGTATTCAAAAAGTTCATATGATTTTAAAAATTAAATATTTGGTTATTGGTAAAGCAAAGCATTCCTATTGTATTGATGGTATTGAAATAATTTTATTAACCATTAGAAAATCTTTAATAGCTTGAAATTTTTTTGATTTTAACTCATGTCAATATTCCCATGAATCTTCAAGATGAAACTTGATACAATTCAAAATATGAATTTATAATTAAAAAAATGTTGGAAATGAAATACCAGATAACTAGTTCCTGAATTAAAAAGCTTTAACCAACACAATTACAACTGGATGAACTAAAAAATACCATTTTTTGTGTTATATCTTTGTTATTTTGAAGAACGATATTTCATGTTTACATTTTCTTAATTAGCATACTTAATTACCTTCCTACCTTTTCTTTAGTATTAGTTTTAGTTTATATAAGGAAGAAATAGTTGGGGGTGGAGTCAATAAAAACACCTTAATAAGTGTAACTTATTTATTGTGTGCCGACGTTTCGGCCTACAATGTAGGCCATCTTTCCCTTTATATTATGTTTACATCTTATCCTTTCTGGACATTTGTTTTCTGTATTTTATATTCGTATTCTTTAATTATTATATCTGTCACTATTTTACTTTCTGTTCATCATCTATAATTTTATTTTTATCTATCACTATTTTAATTTTATTATAATCTGTAACCACTTTTACATTCATTATCAATAATTATCATATCTATTCACTATTTCATCATATCTAGTCACTATTTTAATATCCACGCTTGTACCACATTACTACATTACTTGTCACCATATTCTTGTTACTGCAACGTTTTTTATATGTTTTTCTGTTTGTTTCTCTCTCTTAGCCCTGAAGATGGCCTACATTGTAGGCCGAAACGTCGGCAAACAATAAATAAGTTACACTTATTAAGATGTTTTTATTGACTGCACCCCCAAATATTTCTTCCTTATATTAGAAGGTACAGTCAACCAATTCTTCTCTAACTTACTTTTAGTTTAGTATTACATTGTTTTTAGTCTCTCGTGCTGCATCATGATTCAGATGTAGTTAGTTGTATCTGTTTAGTCAACTCTTTTAAATGTCAGCGTGTTGTGTTTATGTTGAGAAACTCTAATACTATAATCGATTTAGCCTTGGAAGTGAAGATCGATTCTTTCTCATGTTGAAATCCGTAATTGTCTATTCGTGTACCATGTAACTTGTTAATATTTCTTCTTACATTCTCTTTGTTCGTGCCACTAGAATTGCTTACGACATAATTTCGTGTAGGATTGATAACCTAAACTATTATCAATAGTGAATGAATTAAACCAATCATCATTCATTCATCGCGCGTTTTATGAACCATTTTGTACTCCATACATTTCCTTATCACTTGTTCAATAACTATTTACGGCTATTTTCCTCTCTAATAGCTATAATTACGGAGTTGCCATGCCGGAAATCCTGATTCAAATTCCGCGGGCAAGAATTTTATTCAGTCTATTTGCAGCCGGAGATGGACCATATAGCATCTAGGACCCTTCTGGGGCTCACCCAGCCTCTATAAAATATGAAAATAGGGTACCCAAAATAAGGGGGGGGAATCGGGCGGTTGACCATGACCTAGGACGTCACCTCTTTGTAGAACCGTTGTCCATGAAACAGTACAGTCTCTACCATGTACTGAACCCCAGATCCGTTCACGGGTTGTAGTGTTTTTTGTTAATAGCTATTTACAGTTTATGAAATGTATAAATATGCTAGATGGTTCATTACAGTTATGAGTTTTGTAATAGAACATATTTCGTCATCACCTTGGAAGTTTCATTTTATGTACAGATTTGAAGGGCCAATTAGCTTAATGCGAAAATCCTGGGTTCAAATCCGTCTGTCGCAGATGCTTGTCAACACCTACGTATGGTGTGCTGTTAGTATCCACAGAACCCTCTATCTAAGTGAGTATCCTTGATTAGAGGAAAAACTTAGCGGACGAGCCTGATCTAGGATAAATAGATCCGATATACCCTGCGTACCCGATATTCCAGAAGCAGTATAGTCTCTACCATGTACTGAAATAAGTATTGGCCATTGATATGATTTAGTGGTATCTGTATTTTACCCTGTTAATGCAAGATATATTTAAAACTCCGAAACAAATATAACTGTGTGAAATGGTCAGAGGTTTCAGTGATAAATTTTAAACAAATTAAGTTAAACCCCATAAAATAATTTTATATATATATATAATAAATTAACTGAACTACAAAAACAGTATAGAATTTAAATATTATAGATAAAAATCATACAATAACATTGTCTGATGAGCTAACTTAAAAATCAAATACATGTCCCTACGACCTATAAAAAAAAAACTGTAAAATATAAGTGTTATAACAAAGTTGTAGTTAAATATAAAAAAATTAAGCTAAAACTTGCGCGAAGTATTGAATGAACGGATGGTAACAAATATCATGATAAATTACTACGATAATTGTGATAATGAGATTTAATGATAACACGTTACAAGGGTTCATGAATAAAGAAACAGCTGATTATTTAATCACCTGCTTGTTTTAGCTCCACAGCTGATGAGGGCGAACCTATGGGAAATACTCGCCAATTTCTTCTTTGGAAACTAACATAGGACGTTCTCCCTTGTAACAATGGATCGCTAGAGAAAGCCATTGTGGTCTCTTGCTAATGATTCCTTCCTTCTCTTGCTAAATGTTCTTCGTGATCCTTTGGAGGTGATGTAACCTAGAGGATTGTTGTCTCAATTGTTTCGTATTCCCAAGCCGTGTCTGCTTATTTTTAGAGAACTATCTATTGTGTAATACTGTCGTTTTAACTGACTTGAATTTTAAGAAGAGCTTACTCAATTCGACACATCTTTCTTTTAGAAGAATTACGAGAAAGAGGAATTTTACATTTCAAGTATTGTAAGTGTCCTTATACAGAGCTTTATCCCGAAATATTATAAAATATTAGTAATAATAATCTATAAGGACAGTATGGTATATATATATTTTTATTTATCGTTCTTTTCATACCAATTTTATGGTATTATGTATATATATATATATATATATATATATATATATATATATATATATATATATATATATATATATATATATATATATATATATATCCAAAGCGGTTCGAATCCTGGCCAAGACATAATCTTTTCTCTTCAAAATTAAAATATATATATATATATCCTACTAATAATATAAATTAGTGGGGGACACGTGGCAGATAGTTTTTTAGATACTGTGGAGAATCCATTATAGTACATAATTAAAGGCAAATCACATGATAATAGTTGTTAAAATAATAGAAAGAACACGAGTGAAACTATTGTTTTGATATCCTACAATTATTGTAAATGCGGAAGTTTGTATGATTGTCTCTCTTGCAGATAGGTTCTTTTTATAATTTAAGAAAGAAATTTGGATAGTTCCAATAAGATTCTTTGGAATCCGTCAGTTTTGAAGTTAGACATCTGAAATTTTGGATGTACGAGAAACTAATAGTTTAAATAATTAAATTATTTATTTAAAATGATCTGTCACGAAACTTTGTGTGGCAGACCAGATTCCACGCGAGCGAAGCCGCGGGCAAAAGCTATATTAAAAATTCGAAAGTAGCTCTGCCTGTCTGGTACACTTTCACGCCTAACACTACTAACTACTGGACCGATTTAAATGAAATTTGGTACAGAGATAGTCTAGAGCCTGAGAAAGGACATACTTTTTAATGCGAAAAAAAGGGTTGTAAGGCGTTGAAATAGGGTATGATTTAATTTGAAATAAATAATAAACTATTAATTAATTATAACTATAAATTATTATATATATATATATATATATATATATATATATATATAAAATATATAGTATATTTTTGTGTGAGCATATTGAGTGTTCATTTTGGTGGATCGATCATTAATACTTCTAAAAGTAAAATTTCTTGTCACTAAATAAATTATGCTTAATAAATAAATACATTCATAAAATAAACACATTACATCCGCAAAATATCTGTTGAGCCTATTCTCGGCAAATTCCCTTCCCTGCAAAACCGTTATTGCACTGAACCCAACATTCTCTCGAAGTGGTACAGCTTTTCGTTTAACATCAAGTCACTAATTCTTGGCTTGAAATAAAAATAATATTGTTGTTACAAAAGAACGAAATTAGAATAATATAATAATTATATATATATATATATATATATATATATATATATATATATATATATATTTTAGTATATATATATATACTAAACTACCCGTGATATAATCTAGGAAATCTAGGTACAAAGCTCAAATTATTTAAAATGCAAAGAATTTTTTATTTAAAACTTCTAACAATGTTATAAAAAAAAATGAATTTCATTGATAATAAATTTCTTAAAAGTTTTTAAATATGTTAGTATTATTTTTACTTCTATATCTTCAATTCAGTTTAAGTATGAGTGTTATATTTTTACATTTAAAATTAGCTATATCTGAAAATTAAAAAGTATTAATAAAAATAATATAGGTTATAATTAAAATATTTAATTTCCTTAATGGTTTCATTGTGTGATGAAGCTGTAATATATGTAGTAAATATTTACATCTAAAATATATATTAATATATATCGATATATTTATATCTAAAATACAGTAAATTCAGCATTCTGAATTAATTTAAATCTATATTCTATACATTTATATATATTTTATGAATAAAGATACATACGAAAAGTAATTATTGCAGATAATACATATTTTATGGTGATTTTATAAACGTGTGATGTAGACTTGAGAAAATCATAAAACTAACTGAATATTAGAAAGGAAGTGGCGGATTTGTTTAGGCCGGATAATAGAATACTCGATTCTGATTGGCTGTTACTTTGGTGCCATCTCTGTTTCAAAAACATCGCTCATTAGTATGCCGGGTAGTGCCGGCTGGTGAAGGTGTTCTGTTAGATTACTTATTTAAAATTCCAAATTTGGGAAATAATTTTCAAAGAGTGTGAGTGATAAGTGTTATAATAATAGTGTATGTTAATATTTTATTCACATCTTATTTATTTTATTAGTTTGGTGTAAATTAAATAGTGTTTCAATGAAAATAATTCTATAGATTCATTAAAAGGGTTTAAACAGGTACTAAAATTAGCGTTTATATTTGTAAAGAATATTATTGATATCTCTCTCTCTCTCTCTCTCTCTCTCTCTCTCTCTCTATCTCTATATATATATATATATATATATATATATCCTACTAATATTATAAATGCGAATTTTTTTATGTTTGTCTCTCTTTCACGCAAAAACTACTGAACGGATTTGGATGAAACTTTAGAGTAATATAAGTTATACATCACAATAACACATAGGCTATACAATTTATAATGATTTTTTGTAATATGGTTATAAAAAAATAAAAAGACCTAGAACATAGACATAGACATTTTAGAACATTATGCTATCGAAATCACTAAGCCACAGGCCATCCCACTCTACTATGTACTAAATACTTCGTAGGATATGGTGGTACAATTTTATAAAAATCTTTTTAAAAGGATGTGAGCTGCTACTGCAGTTATAATCTGAGCTATAATTCCGCTAGATGGCGCTGTGCGAGATTGGCTGCGAGAAGCGGAAGAAGAGCGAGGAACAGGTGCCTAGGAAATCCACTGCCTTCTCTATTTTTGCCAAATCTCGTTCTAGTGGCCACTTCCCCTTCCATCATCCACTGCTGCCTAAATATATCTAAACATATAATGGACCCTAACAACTGGTTCATCTCTCTAGGCAATTTTTTTAAAAATAGCGCCTTTATTGCTCCGCTCGTCTTCCTCTTTGATGGTCTTCCATGTCTTTGACCCTCCTCAAGCCAAAACCATATTTTACGGCCGTCACTTCCTGTTTGTCAGAAGAAGGGTATTAGGCTTGTTAGCTTCTCTTCTGATCTTACACCCTCGACTATTTCCTTATTGCCGGGTAGGAAATGGAACAGTTGTATAAGTCCTGCTTGGTGGAATTATATTTAGGAACAACTCCATTGTGCCACATAAGGGTTTGTGCAGCAGTTCGATACTCTAGTGGTAACTAACTACTTTGAAATCGACTGAAAAATTATTGAACCATTGGAATTATCAGTTCTTTAAATGAGTTGAGATACAATAATCCATGAATATATTGGGCTCAGTTCATGCTAGGAATATTGTTCTGTTTCAAAGACCGTTGTTGTGCAGAGAGGTTATTTTACCAAGATGAACTGGTTTCCACATAATTAAGAGTACCCATTTCATAGAGGTTATGTGAGCTGCAGTAGGTCTCAAGAACTCTCAAGGGCGATGATGCACAGCTGATGATGGAATAATATGTCTGTTACGAGGCAGTGACAATAGGTTAGTACTACAGTGCTCTTATGCAATGGGCCAATCGTCTTTCCTTACAAAACAATTTATGTTGCTACAACTGATTAAGGATCTTGGGTCCATTGCATGGCAGAGTAACAGATATTTTATGTTATATAGTTAATATTATAAGCCGAACATGAAAAATATTTTTTTAAGAAGAACTTATCTACTTACCCTTGTTTTCAATAATTTAAAATAGGTGATTAGATTTGATATTATACTGAATGTAAAAACTATCACTATGTAACATGAAACACTTTAAAGCACATTTAAATTAACCCACATTTTTACTTACACATTTGGTCTCATATCATTTAACCATTTTAAAAAGTTGTTTTTAAAACATTTGTTTTATAGTCCAGCTTAATCTTTTCAAGGAGATAAGGTTTCGGCAGTAGTGGCTTTATGGATAAGTTTAATTTTGCATAAATTAAGAATATTTAAATTATGAGAAAAATAATAGGACTGCCCCTTACTTATTTTATCAACCAAATATAATTTATATGCTGGTTAATGTCTACTTTGAACAATATATAAAGATATATTTATTATTTGCAGAGTGAATAAGGAAAAAAATGGTCAGGATAGAGGTCAGAAAAAATTCTCTTTAATATTCCCTAGTAAAAAGAAATTTTAAAGCCAACGTTTCAACCCACGCTGCAGGTCTTCTTCAGGGATTATAATGGACTAAAGAGTTGGCATTTGAACTTCAACCAGGGGTCGAAGATTCGTTCCCAAAGAATCGTTCCTAATCGATCTCATTCAAATCGTTCGGAGCAGGAGCAATATTTTATAAGGAAAATCGTTCCGATCTGGACTGGAACGATATCATTTTATTATAAAACAAACGGCTCCCGAAAGGAACAGAATCCGCCAGAATCATTTACCTATCTACACAAGAAAATACCAAACCGGAATGAAAAAATTGTGCCTAGAGAGGCATTGTAATTTCTCATCATTAAAAAAAAAAAACAATCTGAGAACTAAAATATTTTTTTTTTACTACCTTAACCTTAACCGATCCTTATCGGGTCTTCTTTAGGATCAGCTAGATCATAAACCAAACATTTAGGAAAAAACCTGGTTGAAATCGGATTTGTAGTTTCCGAGCATCGGTTGGAACAAACTTTTCCGGACGGACGGACCGACACCACTGAGATTTTATGTTTTTTGGATTCTAAACCCTATGTAACGTCAAGAAACATTAAAATATCGAAGTCGAATTTTTTGGCGATTTCAATAATTGCTTCATCTGAAGGATGAGAAAGTAAAAACGAAGGATCGATATTTATTGTTCCGGCCCAGATCGAATCCTCAAAGGATGGGAAAATTTCGCTCCGGTCGGGATTGAATCAAACTTGGAGCAGAACAAAGCATCTTTTGCGGATTACAGATGAAATAATTTTTCTGCTACAGCTGGCTTTGAACTCTGGAATCTGAGTCAAACTGAGCTACTCCACTGCCTTTCCCAATACCTGTCTAGTAGTTTTACCTTGGGCAGTTATTATTTAAATTACGTATATAATTTTTATATTTAAACTTATATTATATATATATTTATTCCACCATGAAAACGTGAAAATAATATCAACTAAAGGTAAGAAGCCGACTCAGGTGTTGATTGTGCAGAAGTCTTGCTAGGTAGCTTCCTCTCACCTGTTTCCGGCCATTTTAATTAGGCGTCATTGTGCTGGCTATAGTTTTACAGCTCAGGTCTCCTTCAGTTAGTCCCAGCGTTTTAAAATACATTCCTCAATGTTTTAATATATATTTCTCAATGTTTCAAAAAAATATATACAAATAATATGGAATAGAATATGGTATGGGTAGAGGGAAAAATAAATTCTAAAATATAAAGAAATTATTGTTTTTTTAATAGTCTCTTACTATTTAATAATTTTCATTTCATTTTTTCTTCCATGATATTTAACTTCATTAAAAAAATACAAATAATAATTTCTATCTTATTTTTAATTAATTGTTATTTTGATGGTGATTATTTTTAAATATTTTTGTTTTGAAGAGAAAAGATTTGTCCTGGCCGGGATTCCAACCCGGGTCGTCTGGATCTCTAGTGCAGTGCTCTAACCACTGAGCTACCAGGGCTCGTATCCAAGCCAGACAAATCCATTCTCTTCACCGATACTATATCCCCGTGTGCTCGCCATTTTTGCCATGTATACATGGGAAGATTGTTAATTGAACATTACTTTAATTAGCATCTTGTTGACTTACGTCAATATATTATTTATAATTTATTTGTTAATAATTGCTATTTTGATTGTGGTTATTTTTAAATATTTTTGTTTTGAAGAGAAAAGATTTGCCCTGGCCGGGATACGACCTCGGGTTGTCTGCATCTCCAGTGCTCTAAGCCACTGAGCTAACAGGGGTCGTATCCAAGTCAGAAAAATCAGTTAAATAATCACCATCAAAATAAAAATTAATACAAAATAATTTATAAATATAAAACTGACGTAAGTCAACAAGATGCTAATTAAAGTAATGTTCAATTAACAATCTTCCCATGTATACATCGCAAAAATGGCGAGCACACAGGGATATAGGAACGGTGAAGAGAACTTTGTCTGATTTAGATACGACTCCTGGTAGCTCAGTGGTTTTGAGCACTACCCCGGAGATGCAGACGACCCGGGTTCGAATCCCGGTCAGGGCAAATCTTTTCTCTTCAAAACAAAAATATTTAAAAATAATCACTAACAAAATAAAAATTAATAAAAAATAAGATATAGATATTTACAGAGCTATACATATTTCTTTTCCATACTAATGGTCATGATAACTTGTATTTTTGGAAAATATTAAAAGAAAACGAACAAAAAGGGAAAATTGTTGAATAATTATCGCAATATTACATATATGCATGTAAATAAATGTGTATAGGTGTAGAATTTTTAACTGTTTTGATATGAGTTTTGATCAGGTAAATAAGTGAAAAATTCCATTCAGTTCCTTTTTTTTCAAATGGCCTTCGTAAACCGGTTGTTTATTTACGATGTTGGTTAAACGTTTTTGCTATGGAAATAAGTTAGAAGAGAATAGACATAGGCGTAGTATTAAAGAAAAGTAGTAAATAAAGAATGCAGTGAAGGACATTAACTTGGATACAATAAACGAAGCGCGCACACTTCAGTGCTGACTCACGAGCACACGATGTGCCAGTGCCCTGTGTCCTGCCGTGGGAATCCCATCCTGGCACAATGCACCTTCCATTCAGGACACTTAACACATCCTGCTCTTTTCCATTCTTCAGGATCGCCTCTTTTTATATTTTTGCCCAACCCAGCAATCCAGTATCAATCGCTAGTGGAAATAACCGTGACAATGAAGTTGTATATTTATGATGGTATAAACCAATGATTGTAAAAACGTGTAATATTATAAACCGTGGGAACGGGGTAGTGCGTACAGTGGTGAGTAAATTATTTAGACAATTTACGGTCATTGATGGGACCCAGCGAGATCCGTAGACTCTTCTGTGGCTCACCCAGCCTCTGTGAAATGGGGTACCCTCAATTAAGGGGAAATCTGGCGTTTGAGCGTGATCTCGGACACTCTCTTCATACCCGTTATCCTAGAAACAGTTCATTTTCTACTATGTAATTAACCCAATGTTTTTCATGGTCTTTAGTGGCAAAGGAAGATGAAAGATATATATTATCACTAGATTTGTATGAATACATTTATAAACAAGCTTATTAAACCCGAATTTTGTTTTGGATTGTAAAGCTCGATGCCGATACCGCTTACAATAAAAAAAATATTACCCGAAACCAAATCCGTATGATAAACTTAAACGCCATCCTCCCACCTACGTCTTGGTCAACTTGTCGGATGATTACCTGTCGACTCAGAGCTAAGAATTCGTTCTTTGCTAATCTTATCTCCTTTGTAATCTTCTAGTATATTAAACATTTTCATAATCTGCACTTTCACGTTGTACAACATCCTACCGAAATATAAAACATTATTTTTTTTAGTTATTACCACGTTTTGTTTAGAATATTTTCATTGAGTAAACGGACAGATTATTCTCACTCTTTCTCTCTCTCTCTCCCCCCCCTCTCTCTCTCTCCCCCCCCC